>CM038678.1:491429847-491575593 GCA_021605205.1 Aegilops longissima
ATCAATCATGGCAAAAATGACAAAAGTGCATTTCTTGATAAGAATCTGAAACTAACATCACATAGCACTCTTCCAACAGCATTTCGGGCATCAAGATGAGCTCAAATGAAAATGATGCAATAGATGAAATGATCTACTCATCGAGGCTAACATTTTGACATATTACACGCACGAAACGGAGCTACGGATGCAGAGTTATGGCATGATGAAAATGCATGAAAATTACTGAAAACTCGGGGACTTAGTGAAAATATCACCTCCGGGAAAGTCAACCCGGGACGGAGGCGTGCGGGACGAGGAGATCAGGGGCCTTGGGGCCTTGGCGTTTGGTTCGAGGCGGGTGGATCTCATCCACCCGGCTCAGCGGCCTTGAGCAGCTCGGGCGAGGCCTTCCGGCGAGAAGGAGGCAGTGGGCGAGCCCGGGCGGCTCGAGGCGTGGCCGGCGAAGATGGCGACAGCATGCGAGACCAAGGCGGAGGCGGCGGGCCAGCCAAAGCAATGGCGCGGCGGATGGCAGGACAGCCGAAGATGGGCGAAGCGAGCTTCAGCCTTGGCCTTGGCAGTCAGGTGGAAAGCGGCGAGGAGGGAGGCCAGCGCTCGGGGCGGCAGCCTCAGCGAGAAGCCTTGGCGCCCGTGATATACCGTGGCAGTGGCGGGAAGCGGAGCTCCAGCGGAGGCGGACAGCCAGGCTTCGGGCAGGCGGGGAGACCTTGGCCGGCGCGGCCTTGAGCACGGCGCTGGCGGGTCAGCGAGCGGCGTCGAACTGCGGGCAGCCAGGTGGCTGGGGGCCACGTGGCGGACGCCGATTGGCGGAGGCGGCGGAGGCGGTGGCGTGGCGCGTTCCTATTGGAGCCGGGGTGATGGGCGGACATGTCTGGCGTGGACGGGCGTGTCGCGGCGCTTGAGGAAGAGGCTGAGGTTTGATCTGTGAAAATTCGGGAGGTCTAGTTTATAGGTAGAGGGAGCTAGGAGAGTCCAAATGAGGTGCGGTTTCGCCACGTGATCGTGATCGAGCGACCGAGAGCATGGAGGGAGTTTGGTGGGTTTTGGGCCACTTTGGAAGGGTGTTGGGCTGCACACAAAGAGGGCTTTGCGGTTACCGGTTAACCGTTGAAGTACCAAGCGACCTCAAATGTACGAAACTTGACAGGCGGTCTACCGGTGCTATACCAAGGCCGCTTGACAAACCTCGGTCCATTCCGAGACCGTTTAACACCCGCACACGAAAAGAGGCAAAAGGGGGCGCCGGGAGACATAGGAGTGCCGGATTGCAAAACGGACAACGGGGAAAATGCTCGGATGCATGAGACGAACACGTATGCAAAATGAAATGCACATGATGACATGATATGAAATGCAGATGATGACATGGCAAAGTGCAACACGCAAGCAAATGACATGGGAAAGACGACGAATAACTAGCAGACACCTGGCGCATCGAATCCGGGGCGTTACAAATCTTCATCTTCACCTGCAACTAGAACGCTATAAGAGGGGCTGAGCAAAAGCGGTAACATAGCCAAACAACGGTTTGCTAGGAAGGGTGACAACGGTTAGAGGTTCATGGCAATTTGGGAGGCTTGAGCAACAAGTGATAGGTAACGCAGCATAGCGATAGAACGAAGCAACTAGCATAGCAATGATAGTAATGAGATCCAAGGTGACGGTCATCTTGCCTGAAATCCCGCTAGGAAGAAGAACGAGTCCATGAAGAAGGCGAGCAGGGAGTAGTCGAGCGAATCCTCACAATCGCAACATTTCCGGGCTGAGAGGCAACACCGGAAAGAAACAAACAACATGATAAATGCACAAGCATAAACATGGCATGATGCACAATCAAGTATGATGCATGTCCGGTTTAATGAGGCATTGCATGGCAAAGTGCAACAAACAATACTACCAATTAAGTGGAGCTCAATATGCAACGAGTTGCATATTGACAAAACACCACATGCAATTATTTAGTTTGATCTCGTTATAAGCTACTCAACAATATTAAATGTTGTTAAACATGGCAAGGGGTGAAGCATAAATAAACTATCTATTTAGGCAAGTTTAAATGAGGCCGGAAATAACAAACAACAATTCCGGAAAATCCCCATGTGCATATTTCGAATTTGGTACTGTTCTGCCCTAAAGCATATTTTATTGTTGTTAAACAGGAAAATAAACTGCACCATGTTAAACTAGGCATTTTTCCACCCCATTTACATATAAAGTTTATTAAAATTGGAGCTACGGTTATTTAGTTATGAAATAAATCATTTTAACATGGCATTTGAGAAAATTTAAACAAACGGCATTTTAAACATTTTAACATGCGATGAAAATGGCATATTATTAATCTACACAAAATTCTAAGCATTTTACATGTTTAAAACATTTTAATCCGATGCACCCATTGTGAGTTATGATATGCATGAACATGAGGGGTAATCTGTAAAACTGCACTCTTTGGATAAATAGATAAATTCGCCGACGCTAAAAAAAACACGGCATGGGCCGAAACTGGCTGGCCTAATAGGTGGAAAAAAAACAAGAGGAGGGGCACAGGGGGGTGGCCTCACCCATGGGCTTCGCCCAGCTGGAGAGGAGGAGGCCCAAGTGGCGCAGATCTAGGCCTCGGGCGATTGGCGCGGTCAACGCTCGAACGAGCGAGCCGCTCTCACTTCTGAAGGCCAGGAACAGCAGCAGTTCGAGGCAGGGGCCAGGGCGATGTAGGGGAGGCGAGCAGGGCGCTGGTGACCGGGAGGCGAGCTCCATGAGCGGGCAAAGGCGGCGAGTCTTGGCCGTCCGGATCTGGCGAGAGCGGACTTGGGCGGCCGGTGCAGGGCGATCTTGCGGGGACGGACTTGGTGCTGTGGAGCTCGAGGCCATGGCGGCGGGCAAGGTGGAGGGGAGAAGGCGGCTCGGGCGGCGCGCTCCATGCGGATCTGGCGAGAAGGCAAGCGCATGGAGAGGAGAAGGATTAGAGAAGCACGGAGAGAAAATAAAGGGAAGGAGGAGGAGAAAAGCGAGATGACGACCGACGGGCGTGCACCGGACGAGGCGAGGAGGGGGCGGGTCCATCGGAGGCTCCCATGGCGCTGGTGTTGCTCGGCAAGGCAGCAGGTGGCGATGGAGCTCGAGCGAGCTCTCCTCGAGGAAAGGCGGCGGGAGGCAGCAGCCTCGGGCGGGGAGGAGGTTGGCGGGGTCGCGGCTCCACGTCCGGCTGGGATGAGGCGAAGGAGGTCGGCGGTGCTCATCTGCTGGCACGGGCGAGCCAGGGCGAAGCAATGAGGTGACGAGGTCGAGCTCGGGACTTGCTGCGAGGACGAGGGCGAGGACGGCTCCTGGCGTCAATGGCGGGCTCCCTGCTAAAAGAAAGAGACAGGAAGGGAGGTGAGAGAGAGAGAGAAACGGGAGGAGCACGGGAAGATAAAGAAGGGGGCGTCGGAGCTCATCTCCTGCGAAGCTTGCCGGCGGTGAAGTGGCACAAGACGAAGGGGATCAGTGAAGTGGCGCAAGAGGAGGAGCTCGGGGCTGCTCGGGCGCTACGCTGCTTCTTGGGTGGCCGACGGAGGCGACAGGAGGAGGATTTGGTGGTGGCTAGTGGAGCTAGATCTCGGTGGGGATTGGCCGGCTAGGGAAAACGAGGAAGGAGGGAGGCGCAGGTTGGTGGATCGGGAGGGATCCCGATGGAGAGAGTGGCGGCTGGTGGATGGGTAGGCGGGTGAGATCCCGAGGAAGGAGGAGGGAATGGACAGGGGTGGCGGCGGCTAGGAGGAATTTTAGGGAGTTGGTCTAGGGTTTGTCCAAATAGACATGTGGGTGGACTATATATAGAAAAGGGGAAGAGTTTGCACCTTCGGATCGAAATCCAACGGACAAGAATAAATAGGCTAGGGAGTTCAATAAAGAAAACAGAGATATTTAATAGATGTTAGGGGATGATCTGAATACAACGGTGGCGATCGGCGGTTCGGGTTCGTGCAGTTTTGGACTAGGTTGCGAGGGTCGATGCCTTTGTGAAAAGAGACTCGGTTTAGGCAAGAGGGAAAATGAAGAACAATGTTGGTCTCGGGCAGTCCAGCGAAAGCAAGGGGGACACGGCAACTACGGGAAGATGCAAGTTTATGAAAACATGAGATGCAATCGCATGATGCTATGAGATGAGATGCATGACATGAACAAAATGCAAAACAGAAGACAAAAACCCAACCACGGAGGAAATAACATATCACATCGCCGGAAATGGCAAGAGTTGGCGTTACGATTATGAAAAGTTGCATCCGGGGCGTTACACTCTGGTCTTGTCCATGGCATCGTGACCTGGCTTGCCAGCGATGGCTGAGACCAGCCCGAGAGCCGGGACCCAAGGACGTAGAGTTTCGTCACCTAACCCAGCTTGCACGTTAAAGGGGGGGGGTGCCTGAGCATCGCGACTCAGGACTCCTACCGGCTCTCCGGCCCTCACCCTCTGGTCTTGTCCATGGCATCGCGACCTGGCTTGCCAGCGACGGCTGAGACCAGCCGAGCCGGGACCGAGGGCGTAGAGTTGATGCGTCGACCCAGCTTACGGCGTTAAAGGGGGTGCACGAGCATTGCGACTCGGGGCTCCTACCGGCTCTCAGCCCTCACCCTCTGGTCTTGTCCATGGCATCGCGACCGGCTTGCCGCTGACGGTGAGACCAGCCCGAGGCCGGGACCCAGGGGCGTAAAGTCGCGTCATCTAATCCAGCTTAGCGTTAAAGGGGGTGCACGAGCATGGCGACTCAGGGCTCCTACGGCTCTCCGCCCTCACCTCTGGTCTTGTCCATGGCATCGCGACACGGCTTAGCGGCGGCAGCTGAGACCAGCCCGAGAGCGGGACCCGGGCGACGAGTTCGTCATCTAATCCAGCTTAGCAGCGTTAAAGGGGGTGCACGAGCATCACGACTCAAGGCTCCTACCGGCTCTCCGCCCTCACCTCTGGTCTTGTCCATGGCATCGCGACTGGCTTGCCGGCTGACGGCCGAGACCAGCCGAGAGCCGGGACCGAGGGCGAGAGTTTACGTCACCTAACCCAGCTTGCGTTAAAGGGGGTGCCTAAGCATCGCGACTCTAGACTCCTACCGGCTCTCCGGCCCTCACCCTCTGGTCTTGTCCATGGCATCGCGACCGGCTTGCCAGCCGACGGCCGAGACCAGCCGAGAGCCGGACCCGAGGACGTGGGAGTTGTTGCTTCGACCCGGCTTGCGCGTTAAAGGAGGGGTGCACGAGCATCGCGACTCAGGGCTCCTACCGGCTCTCCGGCCCTCACCTACTGGTCTTGTCCATGGCATCGCGACTGGCTTGCCACCGACGGCCGAGACCAGCCCGAGCAGGACCGGGGCGACGAGTTGATGCGTCGACCCAGCTGCGTGTTAAAGGGGGTGCTCGAGCATCGCGACTCGGGGCTCCTACCGGCTCTCGGCCCTCACCTCTGGTCTTGTCCATGGCATCGCGACACTGGCTTGCCAATGACGGGTGAGACCAGCCCGATAGCGGGACCCGAGGGCGTGAAAGTCGCGTCATCTAATCCAGCTTATGCGTTAAAGGGGGTGCTCGAGCATCACGACTCAGGGCTCCTACCGGCTCTCCGCCCTCACCCTCGGTCTTGTCCATGGCATCGCGTCACGGCTTAGCAGCGGCAATTTGAGACCAGCCCGAGGCGGGACCGAGGGCGAGTTGCGTCATCTAATCCAGCTTATGGCGTTAAAGGGGTGCCCGAGCATCACGACTCAAGGCTCCTACGGCTCTCCGCCCTCACCCTCTGGTCTTGTCCATGGCATCGCGACTGGCTTGCCGGCGTACGGCTGAGACCAGCCCGAGCCGGGACCCGAGGACATAGAGTTTCGTCACCTAACCCGGCTTGCATGATAAAGGGGGTGCCTGAGCATCGCGACTCAGGACTCCTGGCTCTCCGGCCCTCACCCTCTGGTCTTGTCCATGGCATCGCGACACAGCTTGCTGCCGACGGCCTGAGACCAGCCGAGAGCCGGACCCGAGGGCGAGTTGTTGCGCCGACCCGACTTAGCGTTAAAGGGAGGGTGCACGAGCATCGCGACTCGGGGCTCCTACCGGCTCTCGGCCCTCACCCTCTGGTCTTGTCCATGGCATCGCGACCTGGCTTGCCGGCGACAGGCTGAGACCAGCCGAGAGCGGGACCCGGGGCGTGGAGTTGCGTCATCTAATCCAGCTTGCGCGTTAAAGGGGGTGCACGAGCATCGCGACTCGGGGCTCCTACCGCTCTCCAGCCCTCACCCTCTGGTCTTGTCCATGGCATCGCGACTGGCTTGGCAGCGGCGGCTGAGACCAGCCCGAGAGCCGGGACAGGGGCGTGAGTTGCGTCATCTAATCCAGCTTATGCGTTAAAGGGGTGCACGAGCATCACGACTCAAGGCTCCTACCGGCTCTCCGCCCTCACCCTCTGGTCTTGTCCATGGCATCGCGACCTGGCTTGCCAACGACGGGTGAGACCAGCCGAGAGCCGGACCGAGGCGACGAAACACCGGCATTTGGCCAAATTTGCAGGAACACACTCGAAGATAAGGCCAGAGCCAGGCGCAACCCGCCTTGAGGTAGGGCCTGTGAGTCCGCTGTCTCACGGGTGCCAGATACACCTCGTCCAGCCCTCACTGTGCCAGCCACGTGTCGGGGTGGGGCTGTATCGCCAGGGCTCCTCGGGAGAGCCCTCCCACGTTCGAGTGGAAGCACCATGCTCCAGTTGGCGGACGACACTTGCCGAGGCGGCTATGCCCGTCTGTCTGGAAGCACTATGCTCAGCTGGTGATAAACAATCGAGGTGGCCTCCGGGTCGCATCAACCTCAGGGAGCCCGGAGCTCAGTGTCCGGCCTCGTCGCAACGCCTCCCCTCGGGAGCGCCGCGCGAGGGGGCTGGGCACGGGGGTTGCGCCTGGGTCATGCCCAGACGCACGCCACCCAGCTAGGCCCCTCGGGCCTGGTTCGTCGCACGTCACTCCCCGAACGGAGCCAAGGTACGAATGTCGTTTGAGCGTCAAGGGGGACTCCTGAGCATCGCGACTCAGGAGCCTAACTGGTCACGTAGCCCCTCACTCCTTAGTTCCGAAAGGCTAATGGCGGTTGAGGTATGCGCGGGGCCGGGCTCTGCAGACGTAGAACGGTGGATCCGCCGCGTCTCACCTCCCTACTTGTTGTTAAATGCGCCAAGGGGACTCCACGAGCATTGCGACTCAGAGCCTAACTTGTCACGTAGCCCTCACTCCTTGGTCCCGCCCTGGTTTCCGGTCGGGGCTGATGGCGGCCTGAGGTATCGTGGGGCAGACTCTGCGGCGTAGAACATAAGCAAGTAGGAAGCATAAATTTCAAGGAATTCAAAAGCAAATATTACAGTCCACACTGTTATCGCAATACCAAATGCAAGTTTAATCGCCTCCTCGAGGCATGATACATGTGCAGGAATTAAAAGCAAGGCAGGAGCACTGGCGGAGTCACTTGTCGGCGGTGGAGCAGCACGGAGGTGGCTCGCCTCGTGAAGCAGCGGGGCAGCGCCTCGCCCGGCTTGTGTCAAGGCCGGAACTTCCCAACAAAGCCTCCGCGGCCCTTCACAGCCTCGGCAGCGGCAGCTGCAACCTCGCCGCTTGCTGACTCCAGCAGGCTGTCCATGTCGACGCTGGGATTGCGAAGATAGATGTGGGTGAGGATCCGCGTCACTGCCGCGGAAGACAAGACAGCGCCTCGGCCTCGGCCGTGGGGCCAAGACCAAGGAGACATCTTCAAGGAGCGAACCAGGAAGGAAGCAGCTTGGCGGGGCCGTCCTCTGCTTCGGCCAGTGGGCACTCCAGGCCGCTATCGTACAGCTCCCTCAGCAAGGCGCGAGCCTTCACCTCCATATCCATGAAGGCCACGCGATCTTGGCAGAACCGCGCCTTGTCGTCCAGCTCGACCTTCCTCGCCTCCAGGTTCCTGCTCCAGCGTGCCTAGGCGGTCAGGCGCTTCTTCACCTTGGCCTCCCGGTCCTTGGCCGCCTCGCGAGCCTTCATGCTTTCCTCCTGCTCTGGCGGAGGTGGGCCTCCTCGGCAAGCTGGTTGCGAGGCCCTTCAGCTCGCCCTCCAGCGTCTCACTGGCGACCTTGGATGCTGGCTGCCTCCCAAGGGCAGCATCGCGAGCTACCTGCCGCCTCACGAACAGCTTGCTTCTCCTCGTCGCAAGCCGTCGAGGCTGGACCAGCGCCGCCGAATCAAGCGTCGGGCCGAATCCAGCCGAGCCAGCTCAAGCGCCCGGCCACCTGCGAGGTCGGCGCCCAGAAGATCCTGCCGCAGCCGGTCCAATTCAGCGGCAGCGATCCAGGACAGTGGGAGGAGTCGGAGAGACAGTAGTTGGTGGAGTAGGAGGAGATGGCGGCGGCGTAACCACTGCACCCTGAGGCGGAACCAGCGGCGCCACGGCAACAGTGGAGGCAGCCCCAAGCAAGGGCACCTCGGGAGTCGCCTGGGTCAAGGGGGCTGAGCTCGCCCAGCCAGGATCAACAGGCCTCGCTAGGGCGCCGGGCAGAAGCACAGGCGTCGGGATCATCTTCTTTTTTGAGGCGGAGGCACCGCCACGGATGGGGCCTCGGGGCCTCCTTGACTTCGCCGCTGGGCGCCGGCTGGCGAAGAACATGGACATCAGATCTCGTCGTGAGCAATAATCAAGGCGGGAAGCAGGCACTTACTGGTCGTCGGCTGGTGGACTCGAGCAGCCTCGGCCATACTTGAAGCCGAGAGCCGCTGCGGGGATCAGCTTCAAGGGGACCAGGAGCAGGAGGCGCGTCTGCGGATCGCCCCGGGGCTGGGGCGGACCCGCGGGGGACCAGCCCACTCCGGTCCTTCTTCGGGATCGAGGGCAGACTTCTGCCTCCCCGCTCATCCTCATCCTCGTCGTCATCACTCTCAGGGAGGCGGAGAACGTGGGGCCTGCGCCACAGGGGAGGAGCCCTTGACTCCGCCCGCGAATCAACCCCCTCTCCCGCCTCTCCTTCCTCCACCTCTTCGCTGGAGTCGGAAGAGGACACGTCCACCAGGTCCTCCGGAGCCTCCACGTGCACGGGCCCGTCCCCATTGAAGACAGGCATGGGCCCCACTACCTGCTCCCAATCCTCACGAAGGAACAAGGGCGTGGGGGCGCCCTCCAGTCTCGCCACATCGCCCCCAACCAAGGACTGGAGGACCGTCGCCAGATCCTCGCTGGACAGGACCACGGGGCTCGGGTGAGGCCTCCACATCGGAAGCGAGTTCTGGCGAAGCGGAGCCAGTTGGTGCTCAGGAACTCCCTCGGCAGCGGCCTTGCAGTCAGCCCGCCCGCCGCGTCAGCGTCAGATCTACATCCATCTTCTCGGCACCGGCTTGCGGGGATCCCAGCTCCTTTCGGGACCGATCGTCGGAACTCTCGGCCCGGGCTCCGTGAGCAGGATCAGCCGAGGTGGATGCACCAGCATCCACTAGGACCCACTGCTCTGAAGCCCTCAATCCGCTTCCGGGGTTTGAAATGGCGATGGCTCCGCCGTGTCTGTGGCTTCGCGCCTGGTGGCGGAACAGCGGGAGGTTCGGAGGAAGAAGTAGTGACGCAGCAAGGCCACGGAGGTTTCACCCCAACATGGGCCTCACAATAGTAAGCGAAGATTGCGGAAGAAGGACGGAGTTGGGATGGAGGTCAGAGCTTGGATGTTGTAGTAGCGGAGGGCGGAGAAGAAGAACTTCGGAGAAGGAGGCACCAGACCAGCAATGATGGCGCTCACGAAGGCGGTAGAAGGTACTCCCCGACCCTCAGGGGCGGAGGAGCCGGCCTTGAACACCGCCGTTCCATTGAAGCCCTGCGCCTTCACCAACCGGCGCATCAGGGCGAGGCTCGCCCCAGACACATTTGGTGGGTCCAAGGCAGGAGAGTACCAAGCTCCGGCCGAGGCTTGGCGAGAGCCATGGTAGCTAGGGCCTTGGCGGAGTGGATCTGAAGGTCTTAGGCGAGAGAGGAGAGGCGCAAGGAAGGGATCTGAGCAGCAAGCTGGAGAAAGTAAAGGAGGCAAGGAAGATGCCGCTCTATTATCAACCCAGCGGTTGCAGAGGCGCACGCGTCAATCAACCGCCACCTTGGCGCCCAAGGCATGAGCTGTTAGGGCCACGATGCTTCGCACTTGCCCGCCTCTCTCCTCGGCCAAGTTGGTGCGCCCGTGGGCCCGGGGGCTCTGTCGGCGTTAAGGAGCAGGGGTCCCAGACTTGCTGCCTGCGGCGTGGCTCAAGGAGGCCAGGACAGCCCATCTTCATCAACACAAGCGCAAGACCCTCGCGAGGGGCCAAATCTCGCGGGGCGGACGACCAGGAGCTTCCTCAGGCACGGCCTCGTCAGGTTAGCTCATGAGGAGGCGGAGAGTTCAAGGCAGGGTACCTCACGAGGTGCCCATGATGCAAGCCATGACGACCAAGGGCGCCAGTCGGGCGCCAGCCCGCGCGGCGTCCTCCTTTCCTCTTTGGTGCAAAGGGAGCAAGCGCAGGCGAGAGCATCAAGAAAAGGCATCCATTTGGGTGGAACAAGACCAAGACCAGCCCCAACGGCTGGAAGGGAGTCATCGTGGAGCCCAAGCAGGCGTCATCACCCGAGCCTTTGGCAGGCGAGGACCAAGTTTAGTCAGGATAAGTGTACCCAATGTTCCCCTTCAAAATGGCCAATTGTTGGCGCCCTTCCCGCTCAATATTTGGGAAGAGGCCCAGGGACTTCGCCTATAAATAGGAGTAGCCACACTCAGAGTAGAGAGATCGAAACGATCGGCATCCAAAGAAAGACAGAGACCCGATCCTCAAGCTAGAGCGATGGGACACCACCTAGCAGTTCATGACACCCACCAAGAACAGACCCTCGCGAGGCTGTTCTTCCCTGTACTATTCCTCAACAGCCCCAGAGGCAATCCACCACGCCACAAACTAGAGTAGGGTATTACACCACAACGGTGGCGAACTAGTATAAATCTTGTGTCTCTTGTGCTGTTCTGTTCAGTAGTTTAGGTCCCTGCGATTCGGCGAGGTACGAGGCGGTGGAGGGTTGGATCTCCGCATGCACCCCAATGTTCGAATCTCAAGGGTCTGCAGGAACCCGAAATCTGACAGCCCTTTCGGTGGGTCCCTGACGTCAGCTGGAGGAATCATTATTTTGCGCGTAATAAGGAGGCATTTCCTTGTGTGCGGCCGTGGACCCAGTATCGGCCTCTCCACGTCTGATCCACCGGATGCATGTCGATGCGTTGACCACGTTAACCAGGCAGCGTCGAGAGCACCGAGGCGGTGGGCGATGGCGAGGCCTAGGAAGGAAGCGACACGGAGGAGGAGAAGACTCAGGGAGTTGTTTCCCACGCGGAGGAATCTGTTGTCTGAGGTTTCTTGGTTCGTCTGCCGTCGCGGAGAATAATAGCGGTGTGGGTGAGTAGAGGGATGGCTAGGCCAGCGATGGGAATCTGCGGTGGGGCGGTGAGGCCTGCTTGGCAGCAGAGCCGACCCACAGGGAGGAGGAAGCAGAGCAGTCCGCGGCGCTTGTTTGGCGGTGGAGCAGGAAAGCGAGATTGAAGAAGACGACAGTCGTTGGATGGCCATCCAACGATCCTTTGCTTGTCGTCAACCTTTTTAGGAAAGCCTCAAATCTGTGGAAAACAACATACAGCCCATCTGCCATTATTTCTAATAATTTATAGCTCATTTGCTAATTATTAAGGTTTTTTTTGGAGCCCATATTCTTTTTGTTAGCATTACAGCCCATATTGTGGCCACGGTTAAAAAATTATACGAAATTTTGCATATTTTGGTGCGGTCCGAACTGTTTTTAATCCCAAAATTTCGACTCACATTCAAACTGATTTTAAAAATAAATGTATATCAATATAAAATCCTACAAATTCTCCATGAATAAAAATTAATGTAATTTAAAATCTCGAAATGAAAAAGGATATTTGAAACTAATTGTCGGTATGATGTGTTTTAAAAATGTACAGGCCATTTCTCATTACTGATGGGCAATTTTCTCGGCCAGCCGGATGAAAGCTCTCCTCGTCTTGAAAGATTTGTAGCCCAACAAGCCTGACAAAGCGACTTACTTGGCAAATCACAAAAAAACTGGGTTGTGGCCGTGGACCCAGCTATTAGCCTCTCCACGTACAGTACTCTTCCGATGGAATGTCGTTGACCACGTTGACCACGCCGCGCCGAGAGCACCAAGGCGGTGGACGACAGCGAGGCCTAGGAAGGGACAACGGGCCGGGAAAACAGCGGCGGTGGATGCCCAGCGGAGAGAATACGAGGTTCACTAGTTCGGCTGCGGTGTGAGGCTACCGTCGCCCTTGAGGGCACAGCTAGCGGTGGGAGTAGTAGAGGCGATGAGGCCTCAAGCGGCAACACAACCGACCCTTTGGAGGCAGGAGCGAAGCGGTCTCCCGGCGCTGGTTTGGGCGGCTGGTGCAAGAAGAAGCAACGATTGAAGAAGCAGCAGGAATGTAGCGACCCAACCTCGGATGGTCAAGTCTACGTGTTTGATGTCATCCTGGATCGATGTCTTGACACACGATTACTCGAAGGATTTATAACAGAGTAGAAATCACACACTTATTACATCGAATGTCTCAAAAGAGAACTTATTACAATAATATGGCTTAAGGCAATCAAATACGATAACAGCGGAAGGCTTGGAAGATAAAGTGAGTCCATCAACTCCAAAGGCATAGCTGAGCTGCAGCAACGACCTATCGAACCTTACTCCTCGTGCGAAAAGTCGCAACATAATACGTTGCAGCACGAGAACAGGTCAGCACATGGAATATCTTGGCAATGTAACACAATAGAGCAATAACAGAATAATGCTACCACTACATGCATATTTGGCTGGTGGAAAGCTCTACAGTTAAAGTTTTTGCGAAAAGCCAATTTTTTCCTACAACAAAGGAATAAATTTTAATTTAACTATCATGGTGGATGAAACATCATTGAGAAGGTATAACCCCAACTCAATCCCAATTAAGGTAGTTAACATCCCAGCAATATTAGTTAAGTGTGATGAGATACATGTGAATACTCAAGTACTAGATACTCAGAATTCTCCATAACCGGGGACACGGCTAACCATGATTAGATTGTACACTCTGTAAAGGTTTGCACACTTTTCCCCACAAGACTCGATCGCCTCCGTTGATTTCTCGCACTACATGGTGTTTGAGAAATGGATGACTGAGACAGATCTTTCGAAACATTAACTCTCTACTCGGGTAGATCATACCAAACCTACAAAACCCACTACCTGCTGATCTACCTCTTCAAGAGTTTCACATAACTTACTCAACTATGCTAGAGCCCATAATAGCTTGTGGCTGCACGGAAGTTTCTAGCATGAATAATCTCAGTTCCTTTGAGCACAGGTGGCGGTCCATAGGAAGATCACACGGGTACCCAGGATTTCAAAAAAGCACAGACAACCTTTGGGTTCCCAGGTGCCTCAATCCACCAAGATGTGTATTAAAGTTGCCACCATAAAGTAAACCATTAATTAAAAATCTCACATTTGTCATGGATACACTCAAACCCAATCCACGTCTACGAGCATAGCATAGCAGTATAAGCAATACGTAGAACTAACTCCCAAGGGTTTGATAGTAACGGGGTAATAGGTTCCTACCTCATCATCTACTTCCCAACCCACAAATTAATGACATCCTAATCATGCAATGTTTGAGGGTTGAAACTAATGCATAAAACTGGGTATGAAAAGAGTATGATCAAAGTGTTACTTGCCTTCTTGACGATCCGTGAATCCTAGAGACTCAGTAGTAACACGCAGCACCAGGAATTCTATCGCAAGCAAACAATACATACATAAGCAACAAGCAAAGATGCACAAACGAAACTTCGACTCAAATAGGTTGACCAGAGAGTTCAATTTAAGAACTCCGGTTCGCAAAAAGAATCAAACCAAACGAAGCAATGAAACTCAAACGGCGGAAGAAATAAGATCCGTTTACTAATCTGAACTAGGGTCAAATTTTACAGAGAACAAAACTTGTTTGAGTTGGCTATTCGGAAGAGGGTTTGAGATGAAACTCCAGCGCTTGAATCGCTGATTCCGATGTCGGCGAAAAGTTAAACTAGAGCGAAAATCGGATCGAAATCGCGATCGGGAAAATCGCGGAATAAATCCGATAAAAGAAAAAGCGACGAGCGGCTTAACGAGCGAGCGTTCGTTAGCAGAAACTAAGCGACGATCACGTTCGTTAAAAGCGAGCGAGCAATGACGCTTCGCTAAGCAAATAAACCGGAGAATAAAACCGATCTATAAAAAAAGCGAACTAGGGTTTTCTAAAAAAACTGAAGGGTTTTCTTAAAAAACCGGCGGCGGGTGGCTACCTCCGTGAGGTCGTCCGGCAAGGCGGGCGGCTCAGTGAGGCTCGGCGAGGGGTGGCGGGGCAGCGGCGACTCGGCTGGCGGCAGTGGCGGCTCGGGGCTCGGGCTCGGCTCGGGCTCCGGGGTGGGGCGGTGGTGGTGGTGGTGGTGGCTAGAGGGGGGGTGTGGTGTCGTATATAAAAAGGGGCGGCGACTTGGAGGAGGGAGCAAGGCGCGGAGGCGGAGTCCCACTCGGACTCGGTCCGAGTCTTGGCGGGCGGCAATGGCGTGGGGAGGCGGCTGACGGTGGGCGGCTGGTCAAGCCGGCTTGGTGAGCCTAGGCCCGATCGGTATGAGTCCTCTTTATTTATTTATTTTATTTAAAAAAACGTTCCGCCGAAACTCAGAAAAATCCTAGAAAAATAAATAAAAATCTAAAAATTCCAAAACAAGTTTTCTCCGTCTAAATAAAATATTTAGAACAAGATGAACTTTTCTTGGCCCCTAAAATGCAATTTTTAAAACATGCAAATTTTTCTAGGGCAAAATAAAATAAAATAAAAACCAAATAATGATTTTAACATTTTTCCTCCGATATTTCAAGTATTTTGGAGAAGTCATATTATCTCCCCTCATTAATTATTTTAAAATGAAATATTTTCCGAAGAGAAAATAATTAAAATCCAAATCCTCGTCTTCATTATTTGATAAAATTCAAATATGAAAATTTGGAAAATCCCCAACTCTCTTCGAGGGTCCTTGAGTTGCTTAGTATTTCGAGGATTGCAAACGAAATGCAATAAAATATGATATGCATGGATGACCTATGTATAACATTCCAAATTGAAAATTTGGGATGTTACAAACCTACCCCCCTTAAGATGAATCTAGCCCTCGAGATTGGGTTAACTAGAAAATAGGTGCGGGTGGTCCTTGCGAATATCATCTTCTCGTTCCCAGGTAGCTTCCTCCTCTGTATGGTGGCTCCACTGAACCTTACAAAACTTGATAACCTTGTTGCGGGTGACTCGGCTGTCAAAGTCAAGAATCTCTACTGGCTTTTCCTCATAAGTCAAATTACTATCCAGCTGAATCGCCTCCAAGGGCACTGTATACTTTAACGGTATATCGGCCATCTCAACATGGCACTTCTTCAGTTGTGATACGTGAAACACATCGTGAACTCCTGACAATCCTTCAGGTAACTCTAACTTGTAGGCAACTTCTCCCATCCGTTCTAAAACACGATACGGTCCTACAAATCTTGGTGATAACTTTCCCTTAACTCCAAAACATTTCACTCCCCTCAAGGGTGATACTCACAGATAGGCTCTGTCTCCAATTTCATAGGTTACTTCCTTGCGTTTTGAATCTGCATAACTCTTACATGCAGGTGAGCAATCTTTAGCACATCTCGATCAGTTTAACCTTCTCTTCGATTCCTTGATCAAATCTGGTCCAAACAAGCGACGGTCTCCTACCTCATCCCACATCAATGGTGTTCTACATCTGCGTCCATCTGAGCTTCAAGCGGTGCCATCTTCAAAGCGGCACTGGTAGCTGTTGTTATATGAGAACTCTGCGTCGGCAAATTGTCATCCCAACTAGATCCATAATCTAGCGCACAAGCTCTCAACATGTCTTCCAGAATCTCATTGACTCTCTCGGTCTGTCCATCCGTCTGTGGGTGGAAAGCGGTACTGAAATCCAATCTGGTACCCAAAGTTTGATGTAACTGATGCCAAAACTTTGAAGTAAATTGCGTTCCTCTATCTGATACGATGCTCCTCGGAACTCCATGCAAACATACGATCCTGGACATATATATCTTGGCCAACTTGGCACTTGTATAAGTTGTTTTCACTGGGATGAAGTGAGCTACTTTGGTCAAACGATCCACAACTACCCATATTGAATCATATCTTGCCTTGGTTATGGGTAATCCGGTAATAAAGTCCATGCCAAGTTTATCCACTTCCATTCGGGTATCGGCATAGGCTGTAACAGTCCTGCTGGCTTCTGATGCTCTGCCTTCACTCTCTGATATACATCACATACGGCTACATACTCGGCAATATCCTTCTTCATACCAGTCCACCAGAAACGTTCCTTCAAATCCAAATACATCTTGGTGTTTCCGGGGTGAATCGAGTACGGTGAGTCATGGGCCTCCTGAAGTATTAACTTCCTGATCTCCAAATTGTTGGGCACGTAAATTCGGTCCTCAAACCACAAGGTATCGTGCTCATCCTCGCGAAAACCTTTGGCTTTACCTTCGCCCATCTTCTCTCGTATCTCAGCAATCTCTTTGTCCTCCTTCCGAGCTTCTCGAATCTTGCCCAACAATGTCGACTGAACCTCCAGGGTTGCAATGAAACCTCTCGGAACAATTTCCAAGCGAAGTTCCATGATATCCTCAGCTAACTCCTTTGGCAATCCTTTACTTTCAAGGATATTAGCATAACTCTTCCAGCTCAAAGCGTCTGCTACGACGTTGGCCTTTCTGGATGATAATGTAGCTTCATATCGTAATCCTTTATAAGTTCCAGCCATCTCCTCATACGAGGTTCAACTCATACGTGTGAAAATGTACTTCAAACTCTTATGATCTGTGTACACATCACAACGGTTTCCAATGAGATAATGTCTCCAGGTCTTTAATGCATGCACTACGGCTGCTAACTCCAAATCATGTGTGGCATAGTTCAACTTATGAGGCTTCAGTTGTCGTGAGGCATATGAAACAACCTTTCCATCCTGCATAAGCACACATCCAAGTCCCAAGCGTGAGGCGTCACAATACACTTGAAACTCCTTATTTATATCTGGCAATGTCAGCACTGGGCCTGTAGTCAACCGTTTCTTCAACTCCTAAAAACTGGCCTCGCAATCTTCTGTCCATTTAAACTTAGTATCCTTCTTTAGCAATTCAGTCATCGGCTTAGCAATCTTGGAAAAATTCTCAATGAATCTCCGATAATATCCTGCCAGTCCAAGGAAACTGCGGATCTCGCCAACTGAAGTGGGTGCCAACCATTCGAAAGGATGATTGAACCTTCTTTGGGATCTCTTGCTATACCTCTCTCGATATAACATGCCCAAGAAATCCAACTTCCTTCAACCAAAACTCGCACTTGCTGAATTTGGCGTATAACTGGTGTTCCACGAGTTTCTCGAGAACCAAGCGCAAGTGTTCGCGTGCTCCTCTTTGTTCTTCGAGTATACCATAATATCATCAATAAACACCACAACAAACTTGTCCAAATACTCCATGAACACCTTGTTCATCATACTCATGAAATAGGCAGGGGTGTTAGTCAGTCCAAATGACATGATCGTATACTCATATAATCCATACCGTGTGGTAAACGCTGTCTTTGGTATCTCCTTCTCTCGGATCTTCAACTGATGGTATCCTGATCATAGATCAATCTTCGAAAACACCTTAGCTCCTTGCAACTGATCAAACAGATCATTAATCATCGGTAAGGGATACTTGTTCTTTATCGTTACTTCATTCAGAGCTCGGTAATCAACAACCATCCTTAGGGATTTATCCTTATTCGCCACCAAAAGTACTGGGGCTCCCCAAGGTGATGAGCTTCTACGAATGTAACCTTTCTCCAATAACTCCTTGATCTGCTTTTTGATTTCCTCCAGATCATTTGCGGGCATCCGATAGGGTCTCTTGGATATTGGCCCATGCACGGCAATAGCTCTATCAAGAACTCGATGTCTCTATCCGTGGCATGCCCGGTAACTCTTCCGGGAAAACATCAGGAAAATCTTTTACTCTGGTACTTCCTCTGTACAACTCCGTGAGGGTATTCACTTGGCTCCTCCTAGGCACATGCCTAGACACATACTTAATCCTTTTCCTCTCGGGGTGGTAAGATAAATTGACTTGCTAGCACAGTCAATACTTCCTCCATACTTGACATCCGGTCCATACCTAATATCACATCCAATCCTTGCGACTCCAAGATAATTAGGTCAGACGGAAAAACATGCGTGCCAATGATTAGGGGTATCTGGGTGCACCATCTGCTAGCCATGTACTCTGCTCCAGGCGAGCTCACTAAAAGAGGGGTCCTAAGGGTTTGGGTTGGTAACTTAAACTTATCCACAAATCCCCTTGATATGTATGAATGCGATGCACCAGTATCGAAAAGAACAAGAGCGGTAA
The DNA here is from genome assembly GCA_021605205.1 of Aegilops longissima. NCBI lineage: Eukaryota > Viridiplantae > Streptophyta > Magnoliopsida > Poales > Poaceae > Aegilops > Aegilops longissima. Next base: position 491,448,397 of record CM038678.1, read on the forward strand.
ATGACTGAACCAAAAGCTTACCTATTACCGCGTCCGGCTGCTCTTCGACCTCCTCCATGTTAACGTGGTTCACTTGTCCTTTGTTGAATGGATTGGGCTTCTTCCCAGCGCTCCCATTTCCGTTTCCATTCCTTCCTTCAGGGCAGTCATTGGCATAGTGCCCTGTCTTCCCGCACTTAAAGCAAATAACTTGGCTTAAGTCCCTCTTGGCGGGTGTAGATGGGTTAGAGCGATTCTGATTATTGTTGACTCCATTCCCATTCCCGTTCTTCGCACCATTTTGATTATGCGATCCTCCTCCAGTATGGTTATGACCTCCATGGTTATGAACAAGTCCTCCCAAGTTCGGGATTAAGCGAGGCTTCTGGTGAGCTCCTGAGTTGTACTTCCCTTGTCCATACTTCCTCTTACGGCTCTCAATTTGCTGCTGCTTTCCTTCAATCATTAGGGCCGTATCTACCAACTCCTGGTAGTTGTTGAAAGTTGCCACCATCAACTGCATACTCATCTCATCATTCAGCCATTCCATAAACTTCTCCTGCTTCGCGGCATCTGTGGCCACATCATCAGGGGCATAGCGTGATAACTTGCCAAACTCATCCACGTACTAGGCCACGGTACGGTTCCCCTGGCGTAAGTTGCGAAACTCACGCTTCTTCATCTGCATGGCTCCAGTTGAGACATGGGCCGTGCGAAAAGCTTGCTGAAACTGGTCCCAAGTGACATTGGATATAGGAAAAGTAGCTGTGTAATTCTCCCACCATGCGGCTGCTGGTCCATCCAATTGATGTGCCGCAAAGCGCACCTTCTCAGCATCCGTGCATCCTGCGGTAGTTAACTCCCTTCCAATACGGCGTAACCAATCATCAGCAACTATTGGCTCGGTGCTACTGGAAAACACCGGCGGTTGTAACCTCAGAAAACGGGCTAAATTGTCCACTGGCGGCGGGTTGTTATTGTTGTTGTTGTTGCCCTGGTTCTGAACTAGCAATTGCATCAAGGCATTCTGCTGCTGGATCAACTGGGTGAGTCCGGTGGGAAAACAAAACCGGGGTCACGTCTCGGAGGCATTTGAGGGTTTAGATGGAAGAGATTTGAATAGAAAGAGGTCTAGTGAGAAAACACTACCCATATGCACATGAAGCAAACACAAACATTCATTCAATCAATCAAGCAAGGGCATACAGACGGTCTAGGACTATCGCAAAAGTGCTCAACTACTACTAGTTACATGGGGAATACTACTATTATATGGTGGTCATCTAGAAATTTTGATTGGTGGAAGACTCCATGATGTACGCTCGACTTCGTCTTCATAGTCATCATCACTTGGATCGGAATCGGTGTAAATCGATGATGATGTAGTTGTCCGGACAAGTGGGATCTTCTTCCTCTTCTTCCGGTGCTGTTCCCCCCATGAAGACTCCGATCTTCTTGACTAGGTCGTCATTCTTCTCCAGTAGTGTCTTGATTTCCTCCTCATATCCATCGCGTGTAAACTTGAGTTCTTCCTCCAGCTCGATGATCCTAGTTTTCGCCTTCTTCAAATCCATCATGTCTGCGCACATCTGGTTCTCCTGACGTCGAATGTGCTGGTTTAGCTCCTGGATGTAGGCTGCAATGGATCTATCCTTCTTGGTGCTGATTACTTCCCATTGCTCATCTCGGCGCCCACATATGTGGTAGATGGTGTCCTTAAGCTCCCTTCTGTAGACTTCTCCAATGCGTCCCATGGTAATGTGAGCTGCCATGCTCTTGCCAAGACTCCAGTTGGGTGCTTCGAAAGAAAACTCAATGGGCTTGGAAGTTGGCGAGAATGTCCTTCCTGGAACTTGTACTTGAATCATCCAGCGCTCTTCTTCAGGTAAAGTGGCATTGTACGTCCCGGTGAAGCCTGGTATTCCAATGTTCAAGTACCTAGTGACCTCCTTCAAGTGGCGTCCAAAAGGTGTGTCCTCATCCGGTTGTGCAAACTTGTTCTTCGTCTTCGTCATCCTAAAGAGTGGAAAAATGGAGAGGAGTCAGAAATGAGTAGAGAAGAGTGACCTATGGTTTATCTTAGTGGTCGTGTCCTACACTCAGCGTGTGCTTTGATACTATCTTGTAGCGACCCGACCTCAGATGGTCAAGTCTCTGTGTTTCAGTGTCATCCCTGGATCAGTAATGCTGACACACATAGTACTCGAAGGATTTATAACAGAGTAGCAATCACTTATTACATCGAATGTCTCAAAAGAGAACTTATTACAATAATATGGCTTAAGGCCATCTAATACGATAACAGCGGAAGGCTTGGAAGATAAAGTGAGTCCATCAACTCCAACGGCATAGCTGAGCTGCACGGCAACGACCTATCGAACCTTACTCCTCGTCTGAAAAGTCTGCAACATAATACGTTGCAGCCCGAGAACGGGTCAGCACATGGAATATGCTGGCAATGTAACACAATAGAGCAATAACAGAATAATGCTACCACTACATGCATATTTGGCTGGTGGAAAGCTCTACAGTTAAAGTTTTTGCGAAAAGCCAATTTTTTACTACAACAAAGGAATAAGTTTTAATTTAACTATCATGGTGGTTGAAACATCATTGAGAAGGTATAACCCCAACTCAATCCCAATTAAGGTAGTTAACATCCCAGCAATATTAGTTAAGTGTGATGAGATACATGTGAATACTCAAGTACTAGATACTCAGAATTGTCCATAACCGGGGACACGGCTAACCATGATTAGATTGTACACTCTGCGGAGGTTTGCGCACTTCTCCCCACAAGACTCGATCGCCTCCGTTGATTTCTCGCACTACATGGTGTTTGAGAAACGGATGACCGAGACACAGTCTTTCAGAAACATTAACTCTCTACTCCGGGTAGATCATACCGAACCTACAAAACCCACTACCTGCTGATCTACCTCTTCAAGAGCTTCACGTAACTTACTCAACTATGCTAGAGCCCATAATAGCTTGTGGCTGCACACGGAAGTTTCTAGCATGAATAATCTCAGTTCCCTTTGAGCCTGGGTGGCGGTCCATAGGAAGATCACACGGGTACCCAGGATTTCAAAAAAGCAGACAACCTTTGGGTTCCCAGTGCCTCAATCCACCCAGATGTGTATTAAAGTTGCCACCTTAAAGTAAACCATTAATTAACAATCTCACATCTGTCATGGATACACTCAAACCCAATCCATGTCTACGAGCATAGCATAGCAGTATAAGCAATACGTAGAAGTAACTCCCAAGGGTTTGATAGTAACGGGGTAATAGGTTCGTACCTCATCATCTACTTCCCAACCCACAAATTAATGACATCCTAATCATGCAATGTTTGAGGGTTGAAACTAATGCATAAAAACTGGGTATGAAAAGAGTATGATCAAAGTGTTACTTGCCTTGCTGACGATCCGTGAATCCTAGAGACTCGTAGTAACACGCTTCGCACTCCGGGAATTCTATCGCAAGCAAACAATACATACATAAGCAACAAGCAAAGATGCACAAACGAAACTTTGACTCAAAGAGGTTGACCGGAGAGTTCAATTTAGGAACTCCGGTTCGCAAAAAGAATCAAACCAAACGAAGCAATGAAACCCAAACGGCAGAAGAAATAAGATCCGTTTACTAATCTGAACTAGGGTCAAATTTTATAGAGACAAAAACTTGTTTGAGTTGGCTATTCGGAAAGAGGGTTTGAGCGAAACTCCATGCGCTTGAATCGCTGATTCCGATAAGAGCGAAAAGTTAAACTAGAGCGAAAATCGGATCGAAATCGCGATCGGGAAAATCGCGGAATAAATCCGATAAAAAGAAAAACGACGAACAGCTTAACGAGCGAGCGTTCGTTAGCAGAAACTAAGCAGCGAACACGTTTGTTAAAGCGAGCGAGCAATGAACTTCGCTAAGCAAATAAACCGGAGAATAAAACCGATCTATAAAAAAAATGAACTAGGGTTTTCTAAAAAAAACGAAGGAGTTTTCTTAAGAAAAACCGGGCGGGGTGGCTACCTCCGGCGAGTAGGGACTCCGCGAGGCTCGGCGAGGGGTGGCGGGCGGCGGCGGCTAGAGGCGGCTGGCGGCGACTCAATGGCGGCGGCGGCTCGGGGCTCGGGCTCGGCTCGGGCTCGGGATGGGGCGGTGGTGGTGGTGGTGGCTAGAGGGGTGTGGTGGCGTATATAAAGGGGGGGCGGCGACTTGGAGGAGGGGGCAAGGCGCAGGAGGCGGAGTCCCACTCGGACTCGGTCCGAGTCTTGGCCAGCTGGGCGGCCGGCTTGGCTGGGCCCTAGGCCCGGTCGAGTGAGGTCCTCTTTATTTTATTTTTAAAGCGTTCATGAAACTCAGAAAAATCCTAGAAAAATAAATAAAAATCTAAAAATTCCAAAACAAGTTTTCTCCGTCTAAATAAAATATTTAGAACAAGATGAATTTTTCTTGGCCCCTAAAATGCAATTTTTAAGACATGCAAATTTTTCTACGGCAAAATAAAATCAAATAAAAACCAAATAATGATTTTAACATTTTTCCTCCGATATTTCAATTATTTTGGAGAAGTCATATTATCTCCCCTCATTAATTATTTTAAAATGAAATATTTTCCGGCGAGAAAATAATTAAAATCAAAATCCTCATCTTCATTATTTGATAAAATTCAAATATGAAAATTTGGAAAATCCCCAACTCTCTCCGAGGGTCCTTGAGTTGCTTAGGATTTCGAGGATTGCAAACGAAATGCAATAAAATATAATGTGCATGGATGACCTATGTATAACATTTCAAATTGAAAATTTGGGATGTTACAAGGACCATTCGATTCAAATCCAACGGTTACTACTGCTAGAATCATTTGTTGACTAAGTTGACAAGCCATGCGTACGCGTCAACTTAGTAGGCCCACAGGTCAGCCTCCCAACCGGTGCGCCCCAGATGTCAGTGGGAGGAATCATTTTTCGCGTAATAAGGAGGCAGTTGATTGCATCCGGCCAGGCCAGCGGAGGGAGTAGGGTGGGCGGGAAGCTGCAGCGGCATCACAGTGAGCCACAAGAGGAGGGAGCAGGAAGTCCGGCTGGCGCTAGTTTAGGCAATTTGGAGCGGGAAGATCGAGAGATTGAAGAAGCACGTCGGCCGTTGAATGGACATCCAACGATCCATCGCTGCTAGAATCGTGTGTTGGTGACAAAGCCATGCGTAAACAAGTCAGCCTCGAAATCTGTGGCGTGTACAACCGATTTGCTATTATTTTTATAATTTTACTCATTTTCTAATTCATATGGAATTTATTGCAGCCCGTTTTCCATTTTTAGAATTGCTGGACATTTTCTCGTCGATTACCGGGGTCAAAAATTAACTAAATATGTGGGAAATTTTGAAAATTCACAAACTTTTCTTTGGGGAACAAAATATTCTTAATCCAAAATTAATAGCCATACTAAAACAAATTTAAAAATAAATTAGCACTACGTCATGTTAAATCCAATGAAATCGTATAAGATATCGTGAAGAACAAAAACAAAAAAAACTTATATCCCATTTGCTATAATTTTTTGAATTTTCAACCTTTTGATATTACTTTTAACAGACATTGACCATACTCTTAAGCCAGGCGGAATGCATCCCTCCTCGTCTTGAAAGATTTGAAGCCCGATGGTGGAGAAAACAAATAGGCCTAGCTTGGGTATTCTTCAAAAGAAATCTTGGGCTACCTATTTTCCCAAAGAACTGGTGCATGAGCATTTAGCTTTATTTATTTATTTATTTACTTATTTATGTTTATTGGACCATGAGCATGTACCGGGCGGATTCATGTGAGAGCCTCCCTTCGATTAATTATTAGCTTTCTATTGGGCCTTCATCGATGGGCTGCATGTTATCAACAAGTGGAAAAGCGTGTTCGTCTGAAAAATAGTATGCGCTACGTGCGATGCACGGGCACTAAAGGATCGAACCGTTACGACTTCCAAAACATGGTGTTTGTCGTTCTAACAACACATTTATTCAACCAACAGATGAAATATACTACTGATTGTACATTGAAAACAGCAGCAGGACAACCAGGGCTGGGGTGCAATGAAGCGAGAAGCAGGCCGTAAGAGTGAAGACGCAACTCTCTTCCAAACCAAACATCAGCCATCATTACAAAAGCGCTACCAAAAAGAACAAGTGTATGCATCAAACTAAATAAAGATCCTACTACACCAAGTGTACGCATCTAACTAAGCGGCTCGGTTAGGCGTTACTATTTATTAGGCTGTGGAGATTGGTGACGGCTTGAACCAGATGGGTGCTCGACGGGGAAACTCCAGCCAGCGGTGAAATCCGATACATTTTGCGACCTCTCTCCTACTTTGGGCTGCGAGCGTGGCGGCACATATCAGGGTATGGTGCATGCAGAGCGCATGGTACGCTGTGTACACACAGTTTTGCTCGATGAACGAAACGCGCTGCCATCATGATCCTTGCCATCGGTTATCTCCTGGTTAATCGGATAATTCAGTCCGACAAACAGAGCGTGTACCAAGGCTACTTACCAGCCTCGGTCAAAAATTCCTGAAGGCCCGAGAAGCTGGGATCTGCTCAAAGACCTTGCGATGATCTGTGATTGTATTCCGCGAAACAACACGTCCGGTACATCGAACGATCATCAATCTTTCGCCGTCGTTTGATTGAGCAGGAACCACCTGCAACTGCCATGCCGCTTTTCTTTGAAAGGTTCGGGATTAGGAAGGGTAGGGACACCAGCGACCTACAACATCATATCAAGTTGAGTCAAATAAAAAGGGCTCTTGATTTAGTCAATCTTAAGAACAGCATGTTATGAGCATGAATATTTTTTCAGCAAATGTTGTGATAATATAAGCAAGCCGTCATGATATCATAGGAAAGTAACATACTGTTGTAACAGCCGTTTGTAGTGATGACTGGAGTAGGCCAGCAATACGTCCAGCCATAGAAGGAGTCGACAGCGTAAATGAAGCCCTTGTGTTCAATGGCATCGGAGAACCATGGAGGATGTATGATCCTGCGATGGGCGTGCAGATTTATCCACTTACCGCATGACTGTCGGATAAGGCGAGATCGCGGTTGAAGAACATAATTAGCTGAAGTCTTTATAATTCACAGATCTTGTGGGCACTTGGTAGATTACAACCTTGAGCAAATCAAACTTGGTATCATGTTGGCTCTTGTAAGATTCCAAGTATTCGGGTCATGTGCCAAAGCAGTGCAGTGTTAATCGAAGGAAGGGGGATGAATCGCCGGGTGTAGACCTCCACGAGCATCCAGCTGCCGCGACCATCGACGAGCACCATCCAAGACGTGTTCATGCCGACCCAGTACATACCGTTAATGTAGTTGAGGCTGACGGGGATCGGATCGCGGTCAAGGGGGTTGATGCTTGCCACCCTATGATCGTTATGCTGCATGACACACCGTTTCTGAAGATCAGGCGGCATCAGCAAGCAAGGAGCTGGCTTAAAAAGTTCCGGCCTGAGGCCTTTGAGTAAACGGTACAGCCCCGACTAGCATACGGCGAGCAGCATGGTACTGAGATTGTCCACACGCGAAACAATGAGCTTGATTACCTCTATGGGGAGCGAATTCCAGCCACTCTTTCGGCGGACGCTGCTCGGTTCTGCCATTGTTAGTGCTTGGGTTTCGGACGAGGGGGAGGAGCCTTAGCGGGGATGGAAGATTGGACGAGATTATGTGCGGACAAAGATGGAGAAGCAAATATGTGCTGCGGGAAGTGGACAGGTGATGATGACTACATCATGCCGCTTGACTTACGAGACACATACCAGCAGCATAGGGTCATGTCGATGCTAGACAACTTGCTTGAGTGATCACAGTACTGGTACTCCCTACAGTGATATGCCCTAACTTGCTTGAGTAGAGTAGTAGAGTAGGACTCTGCTCTACTACTAGCACCGGAGGGGTAGTATATTCTAATCTAAAATAGTTACAAACTTCAATGCACGAGCGTGGAACGACTATGAACCGTGCTCAAAGACCGTGTCTACGTGGTGTTTAGACTTATATGCAAAAAAATAGCAAGATGGCCGTGCATTGCACGGCACACCATCATCACCAACTCGGTTTTTTCTCTACTCCTACTCCTATAAAAGACTCAGTTGGTGATGATGGAGGCGAGGAGGCATGTTCAGCCGGGCGTGCAGCGGATGGCGCAGCACTATTCGATTTGTTATAAAAACAAAGAAGAGTAGTACAGATAGAGACATAGGGAGGAGCACGAGGTTGTGGGAGATAAGGATGAACGAGGCAACGCCTTATTTGTAAATGTGGAGAGAGGTGCAGGTATCTTTTGTAAAATTGTCATAGTTGGCTTTCTATCCATCAGATATAGATCAGACGGTCTATATTACAAGATGGCAGGCATACCATCATCACCAACTCGGTTTTCTATAAGAGTAGATATAGATAGATAGATACTAGGGAGTACTAGTAAGGACACCATCTACTGCTTCGTGTGCTACTCCTGCGCTCCATTCGGCGGCCGCAACGTCCCCTACATCCACTCCCTCCTGTGCTCCATACGGCGGGCGCTGTTGAAATTTGGGGAGTGTACTCTCGTGACTGCTGGCAGCCATGACTTCACCGACGACGACTTCTTCCCCGACCTCAGCAACGTCTTCCTCAACAACATGGGCGACAACCTCAACGCCAACGGTGCTGCTCCCGTTGCACCGTATGTATTTCTGTCCTTCCTGTTCGAAATCGTGGTAAAATTCATGTTTCTACTCTGTATCCTACTACTATGCTAGTCCACATGATTAGTTTCATCTTGGTTACAGCCGTCATGATTTATTTTGTGCTTATTCGGATTAAATCTCGTAGTAACTTGCTCATATATTCAACTGGCGCAACGTCTCCTACAGCCACTCCCGTTGCATGGACGGCCTGGTCGATGCCTCCAAGGAGCCCTTCGTCCACTGCTATGAGTGCCCGATGCCGTTTTGTGGCTTGCCGGCGGACATGGTGCATCACCTCACGGATGCATGTAGCGGTCACTGCTGGCCCTTGGCAGAGAACATCAAGTACGAGACATGCTACCCGTTCACCATGCCGGAGTCGCTGGAGGATCACCGCTGCCTGCTAGTCTCGGAGGAGGACAGCAGTGTCTTCCTCTTGATCATGGGCACCGACGAGGCCCGCGCAGGCCGCCGCCCCGTCTCTGTAATGTGTGTCAGGGGCGATGCCACTGACGCTGACACTGACACGAGGCCGATGTACGAGTGCGTGGTCAGTGTTACTACCCCTCCGGGTCGCGTGGGCGGCGACACCGGCCTCATCGAACGGACTTGGACTCTGGGGAGCTGGGACTATCCCGCCAATGTGGACTTGGAACACCCATGGCATCCTTTACCCGCCGACGCGGTGCACGGGGACTCCAAGGAGGTTCACCTGGACATACGCATTATCAAGTTAAATGTTGATCATTAGTCTTCGCTCAATGTAATCCGCTGTCTAAGCATGTGGAGACTTCCATGCAGGATCTTGCTCTATTGGAGTATCACGCATGAATAAAAGTGTATCTGTTTATGATTTAGTCTAGAATCTTCCATGTATGAATTTTTACTACAGTACTGGTGAAAGACTTAGGATGAACCATTTCTTACATCTCCTCTGCCCGCTTGCAAGTCATCCTGATTTAATCCCTCCGTCTAGGTGTATAAGGGCATGGTTAATATTACTTAATAGTATAGCCAACTGTTGACTACAAGAAAGTGCCATGTCATCTGTAGCCAACATGTATAACAATCGATACTCAAAAACTAATTCTTAAAGATCATTTCTTGCAAAGCACAATAAGTGTTATTTCTTCACAAGTTTTGGATGCAGGTTGAACAGTTGAACGCTTTTGTTTGCAAAAGATACCTTTTTATCTATTTCACCCGGATGTTTGTGAGCTCTAGAGATGAAATAATATCTGAAGAAACCTATCGATACCCGTATACATGAGATGACCCCACATCCTTTGTCAAAATAAACAACTCCCGATCAATGCATTTCACTCTTGATTGCAACGACGGGCACCTTACTACTATAGATTAATACGACCAAAAATTGAACTAACATTATATATAGTATGATAAATGCTGATGCATGTCACCTAAAATTATATCATTCAAAACTATGTTCAAAAACAAATCCAACGATATAGTTTTTGTTGACATGCACTAACATTTTGTCAGTTAAATCTTCATCAAATTCAATGGGGACTAATAAACCACGACCGATGTAGTACAAGTGTAGAGGGCGGCGCTGCAGGGAGTCTCACCTCTCACCCCGCTCGTGGCGCTTGCAAATAAATCCGTCATATCACAAAACCCAACCACTCCCAAGTAATAAGTGCCTGGTAAAATAAACGGACAAGCAACCATCACATCCCTCCGTCTTTTTGCATTTCATCTCTCTGCATTTACTTTCTCGGTTCATCTACTTTTCGATCCCTAGCTACTACTCCTAGGGCCAGTTCTTTTGGCAGCTTCCCCAGCTTTTCCCACAAGACTAGTCACAGTGGAGAGTAACAATAAGGCGCCACACTCATTTATTTGGGCTTCTAAACTACTACTCCGTCCTGGTTTATTCCTCACCATTGTAATTTGTGCTAAATTTTGACCAAAGATTTAACTGGTTTATTCCTCACCATTGTAATCCCTCCGTCTAGGTGTGTAAGTCATCTTACGAAAACCAAACAATCCCAGAACACTTAGGCGTTGTGCATTAACTTCTACCTCGTTTCTTGTTTCTTGACATATCAACCAATAAGAGATAAAGAGTGTGCATGCTTTTAATGACTTGAGGTATCAAACACGACATGCAGTGGTTAGTTCATTGCATGCAATACTATTAATTAGCAAATAAACATTAACGTTTCTCATTTTCTCCTCCTCCTTGGTCACGGTGCACAGCCTAAGATGACTTACTCACCTAGACGGATGGAGTAGTGCATGTGACATGCACTAACATTTCATTAGGTAAATTTATGATCAAAATTTGACACGGATTACAATGGGGACCAATAAACCAGGACGGAGGTAGTAGTTATGGGATTACTAATCTAGAAGCCTAAAAGAACTGTCCCCTGGTACTCCTACTAGTAGTAGTACTCAAGTTGGAATTACAATTGCACGACACAACTTGTTAGGCAAAAAATTCGATACAGGGTGTAGGAAGCGGTTTGGGAATTTGCATGCCTTTCCAACCTGTGAGATACTCCGTACAAAGTACGACAGAGAAATAACCACAGAGAAGGAAGCTAAAATTAAACAATCAAACGAGCATTTTTTCATTTGTTTTGCATTGAATCGTTTCACAAGCTTGACTAGTGATGTTTTTCTACTTTTACAAAAACCGCATCGTATTGTTAAAACGTGCATTTGCACGTACATAAGTAATAGTAGTACTCCCTCCGTCTAGGTGTATAAGGCTTCCCTCCTTCTTGGTCACGGTGCACAACCAAAGATGACTTATTAACCTGGACGGAGGGAGTAGCACAGTCTGCAAGTATAGACGTGTAGTGCGATAGTATATAGTAAAGTTTGTGCTATATGCACGTACTTGCAAAATGCGTACGAATACACAAGGTTTCCAAACTTTCCCTTTTACATACTTAATTAAGGACGCTAAAAATTCTTGAACGCGGGATTTATCATTTGCGTCCCAAAACTAATGAGATCGCCTTACGAAACAAAAATTATACTCCTCCTAAAAGCCACGTCGCTTGCAGGAGCGCTTGCGGCGCGCCACGAGTGCCCTGGTGCGCGGCCGTTTCCCAGCGTGCCGACACAACGCCTCTTCCTCAGCCTCGCAACTCGCGAGGTGCTGATTGGCGGCTTGTCGCGGCGAGCGATCTCACCGGTGTGGTGATCCGCGCCAACAGTACTCCTCCTCGCAGGAAGCGTGCACCCGGTCCACGTACCGCCAAGCGTAGATGAGGCGCTTGGGCCCGACTGCACTCAGGGCGTCGGCACGGGCGTCCTCTGCCACCCTCACGACCCTTGCACGAGCCTTCTGCCAAAGAGCTAATTGCCTGACTCTCTCGGACGCGACATAGGCCTCCCAGGCAGCTTGTTCCGCGGTGCGCTTCTCTTCCTCGGCCTTGTTCTCCGCCTCTATTTTGGCGTTCTCTGCTGGAGGCAAATCCTCCCACAAGGCGACATCCATTTCTTTCCAAAGCTCCTCAAGGATGGGGGCTCGGCGGGCGGCGCGGTGTTCTCCTCGTAGCAGGGAGCCGATGCGTCCTCCGGCGCGCGTGCTGGCGAGATTGGGAACACCGACGCGTCCACCACGACGTGTCGCGGCGAGGAGCGGAACACCGACGCGTCCTCCTCGACTAGTGGCGGCGAGGAGCGGAACACTGACGCGTCCTCCTCGACTAGTGGCGGCGAGGAACGGAACGGCGACACGTCGCGTAGCGGCAAGGAGCGGAACACCGACGCGTCCTCCTCGACTAGTGGCGGCGAGGAACGGAACGGCGACGCGTGACCGTCCGCGCGGTGCAGCGAGGGGCTCCTAGGGCTTGGGAGGGGCGATGCCATGGTGGTCGATGTGAGAGGGAGGGGGAGGAGATAGCGATGAACCTAAACGTGAGGGGGAGGAGATAGCGATGTCATGGGAGGCGCAGTATTTATAGCGAGCAATGGCACACCCACGTAAGATATGGATGAGCTGCATTGACTTAATCTGCAGGTCGGTTGCGTCAGCGACATGTGGGCTGACCCTGTTGGGCCCATATGTCGCTGACCCAATGCACCTGCAGATTAAGTAATAGCTACGTGGGCATATTTGTTGGAGTAAATTACGGGGAGCGAAGGGGTGGAAATATTGCTGGTCACAACGGATTGGACGAGCGTGGGGGGAGGAGAGTCATGCATGCAGATTTTTCACACGGGGTGGAGTGGTGGGACCGCCGGAGGGAGAAGGAGAGTTTGCCAGGCATATTGTTTCCACACATGGAGAGGAAAAGATTTGGAGACGAACGGGCTTCCTGCAGGTATGGGGAGCGGTGCATAATAAGTCATCTTGCATGCGGGCTAGGTATAGTCTCAAGTCATTAAAACATACACGCCCACACATGTTCATATTTCAAGGTGCACTAAATTATTGCATGCGATGATTAAGGCTGGCCATAATGGTGGTATCTTAGCTGGTATCATGCACACGGGAATAGCAAACATGCTGATGTGGCAAAGAATTAAAGAAGAGAGGGGGGTTAGAGTAACTAGTGTTCATGCATGCATTGGTAAACACATTTTTTTGTGAAGAACGACAACACCAGTTGAGTACTTTTGTAGACTTCAAAAACTATTCCACCGCCTCTACTATCTTGCTAAGAGTAGGTGAAATTTTTGAATCGATCCCTTTAAACTAGAAGGGAGGTAGTGGTACCCTAATAGCTAACCTTGTTGTGATGACAAGATAGGACATGGCACGCACCTGGACGGAGGAACTAGTCTGCATTGTGCATTTAAGTTTTGTCTGAAGTCAATGTACCTCTACTTTCACCAGACTTATAGAAAAATGTGTCAACATTCACAATGTCAAATCAATATTTTTACACTCATTATAAAACATAGTTCTTATACTCATTATAATCAGTATTGTAGACATTGATATTTTTAGTATAAATTTGGTCGTGGGATTTCATTGATGCCTGTCAAAGCATGGAGGAAGCGGAGCTTAGGGCTTGCATTGCCGGTCTCTACATAGGTATTTCTCTTCATAATCCTGTAATTTTAGAGACTGACTGCGCTTTTGTGGTAGCGTCTCTTGCATCGGGGTACTATGACAGGTCTGCTATGCGTGACCTGAAGATGAAAGCGTTGAGCATCTCGAAGTTGATCAACAATCTTCAATTGTCAAAGATTAGCCGTTCGGCCAATAAGGTGGCACACTTAATCGCTAAGTATAGCTTTGACAATAGATTAGATGGTATTCCTGTAAATAACGTACCGCCCTGTGTGGTGAATATTGTATCGAATGAGTGTACTGGTGTGGCTGGTTAATTATATAAGGTGGTGTTCAAACAAAAGTACAAATTTGGTCAAACACTTTGCAAACGGTTGATAGGAGTAAAAAGGACCAGAGGGAGTATCATGCACGCGGAGTAGGCAAAAAAATTGCTTGTCTAAAAAAAGGCAAAAAATTTTGCTCATTTATAGCCGGTCGAAGTCTCAAAGGGCGCGACCGCGCGAGGGAGGCGAAGGTCGTGGGAGGCGCGACATTCGACGGAATTGAGTGAAGTTACATCCACGCGCCCGGCATGGCGTGTAACAAGCGAAGCTATACCGTCAGGCCTACGATATGGGTCTAGTAGACATGACATCTAGTAGGTCCCGCATAGTTCTCGAGAACTCTTTGGGGGCTTGCAGCCATTTATCCACCGGGCAAGCCAGCAACCCCACGCCGTTCGCACGCCCTACTCGTCCCTGTCTTCTACCTTACAACAGTTTGCTCCCAGTCGTCCCGTCCTTTCACATTAGTTCGCTCCCAGTTTTTTTTTGCAGGGTACAACAGTTCAACTTCTCCTAACCCTCCTCCAAAATCCATGGCCTCCCAAATCTCCATGGTCGCCGCTGAGTACCAGGTTAGAGCCATCACCGGCAATCAGTTCATCATCATCTACACACGTGGATCCGCGACAGTGAAAGCATGGCTTGCTCGCTTCCTACGCATGTTCAACTGTTCAACGGATGAGTGGGTCGCTGGGCTAGATGTTGAGTACACCACAGTCCTGGGACGAGAGAAGGATCTAAAGGACGAAGAGAGGAAGAAGCCTGCCGTGATCCAGGTTTGGCGTACATAACGTTTTCTTAGTCTACCACATATGCCATGCCGACGTTGAGTGCCAGGATTTTAAGAACATCCTCAAGGAAAAAAGAGTGAAATTCGTTACTGTAGGCTTTAATAACGACAAGGATGTCCTGCATCGGATAGGTCTCGTTGTAGGCCAGCCCTTCGATCTCCAGAAGGCAAGCCTGGTGTCCTTCTCTCAAACTTCAATGCTGACCCTGGCAGCAGCCATGATTGATCCTTCGTACGCTAAACTGAAGAAACCTCATCACGAGTTTCATCATGCATGGGAGTCGAAGACATTAGATGAAGATCACATCCTGTATGCAGCAATGGATGCCTACCTTTGTTTAAATATCTACAAGGGTTGGATGAAGAAGCAGAGCCCAGTGTCCGGCTCAAGCAAAGAAGCATCGGCGAAGAGGAAGAGGAAGAGGGACGAGGACGAAGTCAAGGACGTGGACTCGGACTCCGAGTAGGTGGCAGTGTCGTCGCTCATGCTGGTTCTACTGCAGCGTCAAGCGAACTAGTTGCTTAGTTTATTTTCAAGGGTGTGTTGTGTTGAGGCCCCGGCAGAACTATTTTATGTTCTTTCTCGTTATTTGAACTCTTTAGTACGTACAGTAGTACTAGTACTATGTCTTACTACTGTTCTTCTTGTAGTTGGTACTACTGCTCGTATCTTCGTGTTCCTACTGTACTTAATACGGTCATACTAGTAGTATAATTTGGGTCAGTCAATTTGTGAAAGAAGTTCGACGGAGCGAAGGAAGAAGACGGTAGAAGAGGTGGAAGAAGCCCTTCTAGCCATCCATGTTGCATCAAACGGCTCACATGAGTCGACTGACCCAAATCGCTCCTTCAGATTGCAGGATCCACGTGGCATTCAAGGTCTCGAAGGTAGATTCCGCGTCCGCACCCGGTTTGCGGGCTCGACGCGCGCGCGACCGACTTCCGCCGCGACAGCCACCATGCGCGCCTCCTCCGCGCGGGCGGAGACGACAATGACACGCTAGTTCCTCCTCACCGGCATGCTGGAGCACGCGCTCGTCCTCCTCTTCGTACGCTGCGTGCATAGACGCGGCTCCACTAGCTGCTCGCGTGCTTGGCAGGGCGGCGACATCGCGAGGAGGGACTGCAGACGACGTGAGCGGGCGAGCCTTCGGCTTCATGGCACAGGGATGGCGGCGACACGTCGGTGATGGGCGAGAAATTGTTGGCCGGAGCAGGCGGGTGGCGGCATGCGCAACGACGGCGGCGGCATATTGATGAGTGCGCGTGTGGGAGCTTACTTTAGTTTTATATATAAGGTTGGTCAAACTTAAAAGAAAACCGTACTGGTACACGTAAACATTAGACTTAGCCAGCGCTTTTATTAGTTAGTACCACAGCCACGATACGGAATCATGTGCAAGCGCGTGAACCGCGGCCGCACGGTCGATCGAACGGTGTGTCACCGTGTCGCGCTCGAAGGACATCCACCGAACCTTTTTGTGTGTGTGAAAACAATCCTCGAATATTACTCAACTTTTTTTCCTATGGAAGTTCTTGACGCTGCAATATTTCCATACATTTGAATTTAGCTCCAGTTTGTGTTTATTTAGATTTGGACGTTTTAGGTGCGCCCTAGTTTTTTTTAATACTGATTTTGTGTGTATGACTGAGAGAGAATGTGTGTATGTGTCCATATGTGTGTTGTGGTGGAAGGGCAATGTGGAGACGGTGTGCGTGTGATACGGACATAGAGAGGTGTGAATGTGCAAATGATCATGCATGAGTGAGACATAGACAGATGCCGATACGTTGTGTATACATGAGAGAACGGTCTTCTAGTTTACTTGTGTGTGTGTGCGTGTGTGTGTGTGTGAGAGAGAGAGAGGGAGAGAGAGAGACAGAGAGAGGAGCATCCGTAACACAACAACAACCATCTCTCTCGATTCGTCCGTCCCTCGCACAGTCGCATGCAACACATGCATCAACGCGCACATTTTGACACCCTCACCCGGCCCCTGCCCACCTCAAGGCCTGCACAATCTCTTCATGAATACCCATTTCTCTCCTTAGGTTTGTTTTCTCTCAATATCTGACACACACACACACACACACACACACACACACACAGAGACACACACACACACACACACACACACACACACACACACACACACACACACACACACACACACACACACCCGAGCACACAATTCATCCCCATCCAAGGTTATCTGGCGACACTCTCGCTTGTGCTTCTTTGCACCCCAACATGCACAACACCTCAATCTTCAAAGAGGTCATCGAGTAGATCAAGGCGGCGACCACACGCGCTAGAGAATGCGGGTCATTTGGAGCAGGGTGATGTGACAACGGCTGACCGACTCCTCCCCACCCTCTCTCTCTTTCTTGCACAAAATTACCAATCCCTCTCTCCCCCGCACAAAATTGTCAATCCCTCAACCCACGAGATCCTTCCCCTCTCGTCCATGTTTTTTCAGCTCTCTCATCAAACATGTTGTCTCTTCTCCTTCCACGTATACAGAATCCACATGCACACACATCTCATGTATATTACATGTATCCATCTTTCTCACAGACCTAACTTCTTCCTCTCTCTTTCTCTCTCTATCTCTCTCTCTCTGTCTCCTTAGGTTTGTCTCCTACTCTCTCGTCCACATACATACAATCTTTCCCGCCCTATCTGCTCCATCTTCAAAAGCTCTCTCTGCATGTTTCATTCACACATTGGGATATGTCAAAATGTTGCTTCTATAATGGCTGATGTAGAGCTATGGTTGTTTTTGTTGCATCCTACAAAGTAATAACTATGAAATGCATTTAGATTCTCATTTGACTGGGATTATGTGAGTTTGAGCATGTTGTGAAGTACCATAGACCTTGTATACATCTTGGGATTCGACAATGATTGTAACTATTGAACTGTATAGACCATTACATTCGAAGTCAATAGCCTAATATATTTATTTCACAATTTCAACAAATGATTAGTTCACTACAAATTAAGAAAACAAATGTGTACTCCCTCCGTTTTTATTTAAGTCCGCGTATTAGCATTGGTCAAAGTCAAGTTTTGTAAACCCTCAGAAAGCTTATAACAAAAAATATTAACATATAACATAACAAATAAATACCATTAGATTCATTATTGAATGTACTTTCACATCATTACATATTTGTTATGGTAAATGTTTATATTTTTCTATAAACTTGGTCAAACTTTAGGAAGTTTGACTTCGGTCAAACCTAATATGCAGAGTTTACTACTACTACTCGCTAGTTGCTTAGCCGAATCACTCAACACGCCACACGGGGAGTCCAGTGTCACAAAATTTTGAGGTCGGCGAGAAAATCTCCCGCGACCCTGATTTGAGCAGTGGGAAGTTACCATCATAGGCTTTGGAACAGGCCTACGGATGACGCTTGGTAGGGGGCTGTTTTCGTAACTTCGGGTTCACCCTACCCAGCCAACCCCACCCCGGCACCCAGAGTAGTACACCTGAATACTACCCATTTTCTATCCCCACCGCAAAATAGACTTCTCCACGGCACCGCAGCCTTCATGCTCGTCCCCTTTACATCGGCGCACTCATCCACCGCAGCGCATCTGCCTTATCGACGACCTCGTACGCTGCACTGGAGCCGGTCCACCGTCGTCGTCGTACACAGAGCCTCTTCCCCGGCATCGTCTCCACGGTCTCGGATCTGCTTCCCGGAAGCCGACGCCAAGCGCAGAAGTACCACCGTCGTGGACAATGAACTGACTCCCGTTGCCGACCATGACTCACAGAGGCCGCCGCGACCATCGTTCTCCTCCTCGATTGGTAATGTGTGTATTGAATCGCTTAGCAGTACATGTGCAGTTCCAATTTTGTTCATACCTACCCTTCGAATTTCCTGGGTGCTATTGTTCCCGTAGAAGTAATTAGTTATAGCATCCATTGTCCAACAGAATATCAGCTTGTAATTGTGCGTCGCTCCTGTATCGGGCTGTGCTTGGGTAGGTTTTTCATCTGCAACCAGTAGTGTGGCAAATGATGGAAAGGTTTTTAGAACTAGCAAGATGCCCGTGCGTTGCACGCATCAAGATGCATTTGTATGAGTAGTTTATCTTGTGGGAGAAAAGGATGAACGAGGGGAGGCCTTATTTGCAAATCTGGAGAGGGGTATGGGAATCTTTTTGCAAAATTCCCATTTGTTTCCTTCCTATCTGTCAGATATAAATCGGACGGCCTATATTGCAAGAAAAAAAGTATAGAGGAAAAAAAGTAGACAGTAAAGGAAGTAGAGATAAATATTAAATATTAAATAAATATAACAGTAGAGAAGAGAGTAGAGATAGCAAAGACGTCGGGAAAGGATCGCGCACGCGCGGGAAAAAGCGGCCGGGCGGGCGCTAGTTTTGGCGCATGGCGTCCGGCGCGCTTTATAAAATCCAACGCCCTCCCACCGCTCTGTGCCTTGCCACCGCTCTCTCCCCGCTCTGTGCCTCGCCACCGCTCTCTCCCCGCTCTTTTTTGCCTCGCCGCCACCATGTCGCCGGGAAACTTGGGGATACCACGGCGTCCGCGCGCGCCCCTCCGGCGGTTCTCCGCCGAGATCCGGTTCCGCGGGATGCGCCTCGGCCTCGGCAATTTCGACACTACCAACAAGGCCGCCCACGCGTACGACGCGGCGATGTGGCGCCTCCGGTGTCCTCATAGAACATTGAACTTCCCCAACGTGTCGATGCGGGAGCGGGCGCAGGAGCTCGCGCCTCTGCCGCGGCTTAGCACCGATGAGGATCGTCGCGACAATCGGAGGCGGGAGCACTGTCTCGGCATCGCCGAGATGGACGAGGAAGCCATGGCGCTGTGGCGCCAACACTTCCCGCAGGACATCATCAACGAGCGTGAGTTCTACGCGCAAAGGAGAGCAGAGAGGGATAAGAGGAGGGCGGAGCGAGCTGCCTATCGCGAGGACAAGCGTAGGCGAAAAGCGGACACTCAATTCAACATGAGGCTAGGAGCAGCGTCGCCCTAGGAATCCGACGATGATCGGTATCTTCACGCCTACTGATCGGGCGTCGGAGGAGGACATCACCGAGGAGGAGTCGGACGACGAGGAGTAGTTGAATTATCTTTTTTATCTATCTATGCTGAGAACTATCCTCTACTCTCTAGTATCTACTTCTCGATCTCACTTTAAACGCTTTTTAAAGCGCAGCGTGCTATGATTCTATTGGAGATGCTCTAACATGGCGGGCAGTGCTTTAATGTTGCCCACAAGATGCGTGAGTATTACTAGTAGTATATTTTTCTTGCCATGTTGAGATTTTAAAACCATGAGTGCGAACATGCAGAGGAGCAATGAAGACCAAACACGGGATATTCAGGACATCTTCAAGGAGTGTGGCAAGTTAAAGAGGAGCTGCACCGAACCTGTAAAATGAGCTTTGGTAAGTAACACCCGTTCAATTACTTTCGTGTTGCCTCGTGTTCTTCAATGTGTATATGTTGTAGTTTCTGTTTCTCTTAAGCGTGGTGTTCTTCGATGTGTAATAAGAAGAGTCTTAATCGTCCTAATGCTTTCGTTTTTAGCTTGATGTAGGAAGTGGGTGTTCTCACCTTGTAGTCTGTTTTTATTTTATTTTTTCCTTTTGAATTCACTTCTCCGAGTTCTGTTTATCTGGCTTCTACTAAATGGATCTAGGTTGCTCTGAGTATTGATCTAAAAAAGAAGTAACTTCATGTCAGGATGCAGTTCCTGCAAGGAGGGAAGTATGGTCAACCTCGAGATCATGTTTCCAAAATGAGGCTGGATTACACACAAGGTGCAAATTCCCAGATGATGTTGGATTACACACAAGCCAGGCGGAGTCGTCAGCTGTTCGTGTCCTCGTGGCATTAGTAAAGGCTGAAAGAAAGCATGCTGCAGCCCTTGAGAATGTAGCTGAGTTGCTGAAGAAGCGAAAAGAGCAATCAGATGCTCTCTTCACCCAAGCCAAAGAAGAGATGGAAGAAGCCAGAAATAAGCTAGCAGAGGCAGAGCAGGCTAGGCGTCTCCTGCTATCTAAAATTGTTGTCAATACAAAATTTCCTTCATAATAGCTAGGTTCAAATGTTTATCCAGTCAGCATGCCTGTTGTGATGTCCGTGCATCTACTGATGTGGCACAAAATGTTTTTTTCGGGTCATGTAATAACAGCAATTACTTTCCAAACAATAACAGACGAAGCATTGGACATGGTATAGTTCACGCGCAAGCCCGACATTCCAAGTTCAACTTCCACATCAAACTCATGTTCACAGATATCTGCACATTCATACATAATGTCCACAACCATGATTCACTTCAAAGCCAAAAAAATGTGAGGAGAGTTATAAATAAAGAAAATCCTCTACTAGTTCCTGCTACCAGTGCGAGCACAACAAGTCAAGACCATGCGTAAATTAATTATATTTTAGTCATTTTTTGTGTTCTAAAATGCCTGCCGGCTCGCGGAAGGACGTGTTGCCGGCACATGCGCGGATTCAATGAAGGCAAAGGGCAGTCTTAAGCTGGTTGCCGCGTGGCGAGGCGTGCTCAGCCGGGCCTGCAGCGAGTGTGGCCCTCTTGGCCGGCATGTCGGTTCAATGCCTGCGCTATGAGAGGTCGCGTCCGTGTCAGAGCAATCACTCCCTCCAGTCCTTTTTTGTTTGGGTATAACAAAATCTCGTTTTCCATTCACATTTTACAAGTAAAATTCGTGGACAAACTTTGACCCAAAGTACGATGGGGACTAGTAAACCAGAATGGAGGTAGTAGTTTTTTTAATCAAAGAAGGGTTTCCCCTTCCAATTTTCATTACTGAAAACCAGCATCTAAATCTAAACCATAGTATTTGCCCTAGAACTACCAGGTTCAACATCTCGCAACATAAACCCATACAACCTCCATTGCAAAAAAAAATACAACCATACGCCAAGGAGGTACGTAGTACTATGAATTCCATTTTTGCTCCATACCAATCGTTATAAAAACTACTTACTACTTATAACGCGCCATTGAAAATTGGAACTCTTAACCCCGCTAAAAAACGATATTTTAAACGTGGCTACTCGATCTGTGGCAACTGGCGAGCCACCGCGCTCCAAGTCGTTCACCTGTGGTCCCGACCATCAACTCCTACGGATCCAATTATCACGCGAGCTGACTATTCCTACAAAGGTGCTCCACCACGTACCCGGTACCCGCGAATGCAGCAATCGCGCACCTAGGGTTTTAGGGTTTATTTGTTAACGTCGCCTTTACGTAACACTCATGTGTGCGAGACAGCGAGAGGCCGACTGCGTGCGTGCGCCTCTTCTCTTCGTATATGTACTCCACCGTTTGTCTGGTGTCCAAAAAATTATAATAACTACTAGCACTGTGCCAATGCATTCCACACGATCAAAGTAGATTAATAAATATTCACCGATTTGATAGAAAAAAAGTCTAGCTTTGAAATACGTATATCACTAAAAATATGTTATGTTTCACTCAAAATATATTCCTTTGGCGGTTTTGATGAGATAAGGGAGGAATGTTGTTGGTTTCAAGATTCGAGAAGTGGTATATGTCTAATTTCTACTCTTACTAGCAAGATGCCCGTGTTGCACGGAACATCAAGATCTTGTGGGAGAAAACGATGAACGAGGGAAGGCCTTATCTGCAAATGTGGTGAAGAGTGCGGATAAATTGCCATATTTTCCTTCCTATCCCTCAGATATAAATCGGACGACCTACATTGCAGGATGGCAGGCCCACCATCATCACCAACTCTATTTTTTATCCCTACTCTTATAAAAAGCATTGTCAGTGATGATCGTGTGCCTGCCATCCTGCAATATAGGTCGTCCGATCTATATCTGACAGATAGGAAGGAAACTATGGAAATTTTGCAAAAAGATACCCACACCTCTCTCCACATTTGCAAATAAGGCCTTCCCTCGTTCATCCTTTTCCCCCACAAGATAAACTACTCATACAAATGCATCTTGATGTTCCGTGCAACGCATGGGCATATTGCTAGTTGTTGCAAAAAGCCCATGTGTGTGTGAGAGAGAGGGAGAGTGGAAGAGGACGGAGTGCATGTGTGACAAAGACACAAGGAGTGTGTGTGCGATAGGTATCAGCTTAAAATGAGGCGATAGTGTGTGTGTGCACGATTGAGAGGGCGTGTCTCAAGAAGGGAAGAAAAATCTACATAGATACAAGGAGCGGGAGAGAGACATTGAAAGTGCAACTATCCCTAGGTGGTTTTGGTAATTCATAACAACATATAGCTCATTGAGCTAATTCTATTCCAAGACATATATTTCAGGAAAGCTCAATGAATGGCATGGCATGGATGATGAAAGTGGATCCCTCAAAATATCAAGGACAAAGGATTGGCTCAAGCTCAAAAGCTCAAGACTCTACATTTTACATTTTAGTGATCCAAGATCACATTGAGTCTATAGGAAAAGCCAATACTATCAAGGAGGGATGAGGTGTTGTTTAATGAGCCTTTTGCTTCATGTGCTTAGTGATATGCTCCAAAACCCTCCACTACTTTCTCACATCCACATATGACCTAAACCCAAAGTCAAACTTGGCCCTACCTATTCTTTCTATCCGGTGCCACCAAGTTCAGATGTCTTAGCCACTGCCACAAACCATAGGCAAATCGGTTTCACCGATAGGGATCTCGGTCTCACCGAGATGGGATTGTAATCTCTCTGTTTCCCCTTCGTAAATTTTCGGTCTCACCGAAAGAGCGAATCGGTCCCACCGAGATTACAATGTAAACTCTATGTTTCCCTTTTGTAACTTTTCGGTCTCACTGAAAGAGCAAATCGGTCTCACCGAGTTTACCTGACCAACTCTCTGGTTAGCTAGTTACCAAAATCGGTCTCACCGAGTTTGTGTAATCGGTCTCACCGAGATTACGTTATGCCCTAACCCTAACCATATCGGTCCTACCGAGTTGCATATCAGTCCCACCGAAAATCCTAACGGTCACTAGGTTTACTAAATCGGTCTGACCGAGTTTTTTGATTCGGTCCCACCGAGTTTGGTAAATTGTGTGTAACGGTTTGATTTTGTGTGGAGGCTATATATACCCCTCCACCTCCTCTTCATTCGTGGAGAGAGCCATCAGAACAAACCTACACTTCCAACTTACCAGTTCTGAGAGAGAACCACCTACTCATGTGTTGAGGCCAAGATATTCCATTCCAACCATATGAATCTTGATCTCTAGCCTTCCCCAAGTTGCTTTCCACTCAAATCTTCTTTCCACCAGATTCAAATCCTTTAAGAGAGAGTTGAGTGTTGGGGAGACTATCATTTGAAGCACAAGAGCAAGGAGTTCATCATCAACACACCATTTGTTACTTCTTGGAGAGTGGTGTCTCCTAGATTGGCTAGGTGTCACTTGGGAGCCTCCGACAAGATTGTGGAGTTGAACCAAGGAGTTTGTAAGGGCAAGGAGATCGCCTACTTCGTGAAGATATACCGCTAGTGAGGCAAGTCCTTCGTGGGCGACGGCCATGGTGGGATAGACAAGGTTGCTTCTTCGTGGACCCTTCGTGGGTGGAGCCCTCCGTGGACTCGCGCAACCGTTACCCTACGTGGGTTGAAGTCTCCATCAACGTGGATGTACGATAGCACCACCTATCGGAACCACGACAAAAACATCTGTGTCTCCAATTGTGTTTGAATTCTCCAAACCCTTCCCTTTACATTCTTGCAAGTTGCATGCTTTATTTTCCGCTGCCTATATAATCTTTGCATGCTTCCTTGAATTGCGTGATGATTGCTTGAATTGTTCAAAGATAGCTAAAATCTGCCAAAGTCTAAAATTGGGAAAAGGCAAAGTTTTAATTGGTCAAGTAGTCTAATCACCCCCCCTCTAGACATACTTCAAGGTCCTATAAGTGGTATCAGAGCGTTGATCTCCATTTGCTTTGATTTCCATAGCTTTTGGTGACCATAGCCTTGGTTTCACAACCTAGGAGAGTATGGCGTCTAGCGAGGGAAATTATCACCGTAGAGGTCCTTACTTTGATGGTACTAAATTTGCTAGTTGGAAGCATAAGATGAAAATGCATATTCTCGGACATAACCCCGTCGTTTGGGCTATTGTGTGTATTGGCTTGCAAGGTGAATTCTTTGATCGGAGAGAACCGAACCGTGAAGCTAGTGCGAAAGAGTTGAAGAGGTTGCAATACAACGCTCAAGCTTGTGATATCCTCTTCAACGGATTGTGCCCCGAAGAATTCAACAAAATCAGCCGTCTTGAGAATGCAAAGGAAACTTGGGATACTTTGATTGATATGCACGAAGGTACCGACTCCGACAAGGAATCCAAGTTGGATGTGCTCCAAAGTCAGCTTGACAAGTTCAAAATTAAGGATGGTGAAGGTGTCGCTGAAATGTACTCTAGGCTTGCTCTTATCACAAATGAGATTGCCGGCTTAGGAAGTGAAGAGATGACCGACAGATTCATCATCAAGAAGATCCTAAGAGCATTGGATGGAAAATATGATACTGTGTGCACATTGATCCAAATGATGCCAAATTACAAAGATCTCAAGCCAACGGAAGTCATTGGAAGAACTGTTGCTCATGAGATGTCACTCAAGGATAAGGAGGAACTTCCCAACAAGTCAAGTGGTGCTTACAAAGCCTCATGTGAAGCCCCCACATCATCAAGTGAGAAACAAACCTTCAATGAAGAATTGAGCTTAATGGTGAAGAACTTCAACAAATTCTACAAGAGTAGAAGCAAAGAAAGAAGCTCCAAGTCAAGGTCCTACAATGACAAAAGATCTTCTAGTCGAGAGCGCAATTGCTACAATTGTGGGAGACCCGGACACTATTCCAATGAGTGTACGGCACCCTACAAAAGAAGAGAAGATTCTCCCAAGAGAAGAAGTAGAAGAGAAGAATTACCACCAAGAGAGAGAAGGAGTAGAGATGATCGTTATGAACGAAGACCCTCACGGAGAAGCAAGGATTCGGAAAGGAAAGACAATTCATCAAAGAGCTACACAAAACGAAGACATCAAGCTCATGTTGGCGAATGGGTATCCGGTTCCGACTCCGACAATCACTCCGAGAGAAGCTATCACTCCGACTCAGAATACACTCAAGATGAAGGTGTTGCCGGTTTAGCACTTGTGTCAACCAACTCCTACGACATATTTGAATCACCAAATGAAGGAATTGGAAGATGCTTCATGGCCAAAGGTCCTAAGGTAACACACCCCGAGTATGTTGATTTTAATAGTGATGAAGATGACTTGCTAGGTGATGATGATTTACTTGTTGACAACTCTAGTGATGAATACTATGATGAAACGTCAATTAATCATGCTAACCAAGATGAAACGAATGACAATGATAAGGAGAAAATTGAGCGTCTAACTAAAGAACTAAACACTCTTAAGTTAGCTCATGAAACTATCTTTGAAGATCATCGAGAACTTTTAAGGGCTCATGAGAAGTTATGCTTTGAAAATCTCAACCTTGAGCAAGAGCATGAGTTCCTAAAAGCGATCAATGATGATCTTCGTAAGAAAAGTTCTTCTTATATTGCCAAGCATTTACTCTTATCTACTTACATGCCTCAAGTCAAGTCTAATAACAAGAACAAGAAGGATTCTTCTTCTAGTAGTAACAATAACAATGCTAAATCCAATATTGTTGCTTCTAGTAGTTCCCTTGATTCCACTAATGATTCTCCTAGCCAAGTTACACTTGAGCAAGAAAACAACTTATTGAAGGGAATTATAGAGAAAGGTGTATACAAGAGCCTTGCCGGGAGTAAGCAATTTGAGGAAATTGTACGCAAGCAAGGAAGGCACCGGAAGAATCAAGGTGTTGGTTTTGAACGAAAGTTCAATGCCAATGGAGTTGAGTGGGAAGAAGATCAATACCCCAAGACAAAGTTTGTTCCTCAACAAGAGAAGTATGATCCTACTTCCTTCAAGGGAACACAAGCACAAGATGATCTTCCACCACAATACCACAAGAACAAAGGCAAGGACAAGATTCAAGAGGAGATTGATGCATTTGAAGAAGCACCTAAGGCCTTGGTCAAGTGGGTTCCCAAGACTACGTCAAGTTCTACTTCATCAAGCACAACTACTACACCAAGGATTCCCATCAAGATGATGTGGATCCCGAAGAACAAGAACTAGAGTAGTTCTTGAGGGTGACTCCGCCAACATTTTTCACTCATATCATTATGGCAAGGACAAGTGCAATCAACTTCCATATCTTGCACTAGTTCAAGGAGTCACAAACCCTCATGTTGTAAGGCAAGGGACAAGGTAACCTAATGTTTTCATGGACATCACTTTGTATGCGCATCACTCTATGTCTATGGAAATTCTTGTTTGTTCCTTGTGGGACTAACCCATGTAGGTATTGAAAGTGCAACTCACTCTAAAGGATTGCTCCAAAAGATCTACATCAACATTGAGCATCCACATCTTCAACACCTACATGAAGTCATCATCGACAAAACCCAAGGTTAGTTTATCCCTCTAAGGGGGATCTCACATCTAGGGGGAGCTTAACTCTAAGAATTGAGTCAAAGCAACTCTAATGATGTGAACACATAAATGCTTTATGTAAAAGTGGTAACCCCACTTGAGCTTAAACGATGAGTATGACCTATGATCAAATGTTCTCATTTGACTCCTAAGTCAATATACTCATATATAGATGACCTAGTCATTGCCAATTGTTTGATAGATGCTAGAATTGGTTGTGCATGCTTTATCACATATTTCATTTGTCATTTCATTGTGTGAGCATGTTGGTTGCATGGTTTACTCATTCGAGGACATCCACTTGTTGTTTTGATTGTTTGGCTTTTCTTTCTTTGGCCAAGTGGATGGACAATAATGCCTAAGAACCTTCTCTAGCTATCTATGCTTTTCTCGTCTCAAACCCTATTCATGCTACATCACAAAATTTGATCAAGTCAGATTCGAACCACTCTGTGTGAGGAGCACTCGGAGTCCCCGATTCGTCATAGACTTAAACTTCCAAAACTTCTTTGTGATTTTTGGTCTGACCGATTCCTCCATTTCGGTCATACCGAGATTACTAAGTCGATCTATGTTTTCAATCTCGGTGCAACCGATTTTAACTTCTCGGTCACACCGACAGTGTCGGGCTATATATATCACACGAGCAAATTTTGGAAAATTTTCTCCGAAACCTCTCGCCCGCGCATAGCTCGCTCTGCCTACTTGGTCTACGGCTCATCGACTTCGTCGCCAGCCGCCTCCTGTCGCTGGTCTCCGCCGCCGTCATTGGAATTCTCCTCCGTCGTTGCCGCCGTAGCAAGTTCATCGCTGAACTAGGGTATGAACTTGATCTCTGTGCTTTCCTCGTCCGATTCTCAGCACATTGTATTCGTAATGCATCTTGCCACGATTGAAACACTTCTATCCAGTCAAAACAATCCTTAGAATAGGTATGATTCGAAAATTTAGGGTTAGGTTTCCGCCGAAACTATCTCGGACCCACCGAGTTGAAAAACTCGGTCACACCGATTCGGCTAACGACATTGCACTAGTAAGTCTCGGTCTGACCGAGAATTACAAATCGGTGTGACCGATTTTAGAACTTTGTGAAGCCCTAGCAGTCCCGGTGCCACCGAACTGTGACTCGGTCTGACCGAGTTCACTAGTTTAGGTTCCAAAACTGTTTCGGTATCACCGAGTTTGAAAATCGATAGATTCGAAATGCTTTCTGTGGAAACTAAAACTAAGTTTTTGAATCATTCTTTTGCAAAAATCTCTGCATTTTGTGATGCTCATCCACTCTACCTCATCTATAACTATTCACGTGGTCAGCGATCGATCGAAGGCAGCATGTCGGACCAAAGTGACAGCCAGAACAGGTTAGTGGAGCAAGTTCAAATGAGTGAGGCACTAGTCCCTCTAGCAGCTCAGATGAGGAGGGCGAAGCACTCCCGAAGATTTGCCCAAGGCTGCCACAGGACAAGGAAGAAGAAGACCTCGAGTCTGAGGATCAAGATTATGTGGCAGCTGAGGATGAGGCCAGTTCCAAGAAGAAAGTGCTCAAGAGAGAGCACTGCTCAACAGCAGTTAAGCCTGGATTGAAGATCAAAAGGCCAGCAGGTAGACAACCCATGACCAAAGCCAGAGTCTCCACTCAAGCTTCTTTGGAGTCCAAACCCAAAGAACCTGCTGCTGTTAAAGGGAAGAAAAGGAAGGAAAGGGTCAAGAAGACCATGGCCAGGGTGATTGGGAAGCCATCTATGATGGAAGAAGAGGAAGAAGAAGAGGTTGCAGAGCCTGCACCCAAGGCACAAAAGCTGATGGGTGATGCCATAAAGTCAGGGGCTGCAACTTCAAAGCCCAAAGCTGCCCCCAAGCCCAAGAGTGCACCAAAGAGAAATACCAGAAGTATACCAGCAACAGAGAAGAACAAGGCCCCAATGCCTGAGATTGATGCTGAGGAAGATGAAGAAGGGCAGGTCCTAAGGAAGCTCAAGCCCAAGATCCCAGACCACAATGATGCTCATCATATGGCTGAAAACATGAAGATCAGGAGAGATCAAGGGTTGAGGCTATGGAGAGAGTCAGATCCATATGCCACCAGGAGAAGGACTGCTGTGGATTACAAGTTCCACACCAAGGAACAGCAGGACTTCTATGAGACTATCTTGTTGGATAAGAAGCCCATAGTTTGTGATATGAGGTGGGTCGACTGGACCTATATTCAGGAGAATGAAGAACACTACCCTGGAGTATATGACAGCTTCAGTGCTTGTGGAGTTGCAGATTTTGTTGGGCAGAAGCTCACAAATTGGAACGACGAACTCA
Source organism: Aegilops longissima (assembly GCA_021605205.1). Taxonomy (NCBI): domain Eukaryota; kingdom Viridiplantae; phylum Streptophyta; class Magnoliopsida; order Poales; family Poaceae; genus Aegilops; species Aegilops longissima. Next base: position 491,478,078 of record CM038678.1, read on the forward strand.
TTATGCAATTCTACTCCACAGCACATTTCTATCCAGATGGCAGGATAGTGTGGATGTCGAAGGAACACGATATCAGTCAACCATAGAGGAATGGGCAAGTCTGATCAATGCCCCAAAGGAAGATGAAGATGACTTGGACATTTATGCCAAGAAGAAGATGGGTCACAACTCAATGTCACACATGTACGAGGAACTCCCAGATGATGCACTTGAGTCCTTCAAGTTTGGATCAGTTCACTATCTTCTGTCAGGGCTGCCTACAATCAACTGGATCCTAAGGCACACTCTTTTGCCCAAATCAGGTGACCACAACATGATTAGAGGGCATGCAATCAATTTGCTTCACGTTTTTGATGTGCCTCAGAAATTCAAAGTCATGAGCCTCATAGTTGAAACTATCAAGAGGACTGTAGCAGATCATAAGAGGAGCTGTGGATATGCCCCATAGATTCAGGAGTTGATAAACTCAAAGATGGGAACAGGGAAGTATCAGTTGGATAAGGAACACATGGTTCTCTATCCTGACTTTGAGGAAAATCAAGTTGTCATGACTGAGAATGAACCAACATCAGTGCAAGCGCAAGAGAAGAAGGAGAAAGCAAGGCAAGAGAAGGCTGCCAAGATGCCAACTCAAGCAGAGGCATCTGAGTACTTTTTGAAGAACAAGCAGGAGCAGCTTGGTTACTTGATAGCATCAACTCTGCAGATTGATAAGGGGTTGGCCACCCTAAATCAAAACTAGGAGAGCCTGGAGAGAATCATGGAACAAAAATTCTATGATCTAGATGTCAAAGTAACCGACATTCAGTCAGATGTGGAGCAGCTACAGGATGGCATGCAGGAGAGGAAGGGCAAAACAACGACTGATGCATTTGCCAGAGTGCCACGAGCTCAGAGATCAGCTGCAGAGCCAGTTCAAGACACTAGATTCACTTCATCAGCTCCAGCTACAGCTCCAGCACAACAAGCTCCAGCACCAACTCCTTCAGCTCCTTCTACATCGACTGAAGCCTTTGTTCTTGGAGTTCTCCGGACACCACCACCAGAAGACCAAGCCTGAGAGACGTTATAGTCCTATGCATTTTCTAGGAACTTTTTGGTAACTTGTTGCCAAAGGGGGAGAAAATGTATAGATCATAGGCTTTGAGAGAGAGAGAGAGATTTGCTTTTGTTCTCTCTTGTCTTTTTGGTTGAACTTTATTTGCGTTTGATTGGTTGAGATACTATGCTATTACGCATGAGACATTGATGATCATCTGTTTGATCATAAGCTACACTTATGCTCGTTATGATATTATCTTATTTATCCTTATATGATCATTCACTTTGCTTGGTGATGAGTGCATGTATTCAATCTTTGTTATTTTGAGCGCTCCACCAAGATGTATGTGACATGGAAGAGTAACCCATGAGCCTAATTCCTTGTGCATTTGCAGTCCAAAGCAAATATTAAAATATGCACAAATTTAGGGGGAGCTCTTGCTTATCACATACTTCTCAAAGCGACGATGTTTTTCAATTTTATTATCATTTGTCGAAGCTTTGATCTATATGTTGTCATCAATTACCAAAAAGGGGGAGATTGAAAGTGCAACTATCCCTAGGTGGTTTTGGTAATTCATAACAACATATAGCTCATTGAGCTAATGCTATTCCAAGACAAATATTTCAGGAAAGATCAATGAATGGCATGGCATGGATGATGAAAGTGGATCCCTCAAAATATCAAGGACAAAGGATTGGCTCAAGCTCAAAAGCTCAAGACTCTACATTTTACATTTTAGTGATCCGAGATCACATTGAGTCTATAGGAAAAGCCAATACTATCAAGGAGGGATGAGGTGTTGTTTAATGAGCCTTTTGCTTCATGTGCTTAGTGATATGCTCCAAAACCCTCCACTACTTTCTCACATCCACATATGACCTAAACCCAAAGTCAAACTCGGCCCTGCCAATTCTTTCTATCCGGCGCCACCGAGTTCAGATGTCTTAGCCACTACCACAAACCCTAGGCAAATCAGTTTCACCGATAGGGATCTCGGTCTCACCCAGATGGGATTGTAATCTCTCTGTTTCCCCTTCGTAACTTTTGGGTCTCACCGAAAGAGCGAATCGGTCCCACCGAGATTACAATGTAAACTCTCTGTTTCCCTTTTGTAACTTTTCGGTCTCACTGAAAGAGCAAATCGGTCCCACCGAGTTTACCTGACTAACTCTCTGGTTAGCTAATTACCAAAATCGGTCTCACCGAGTTTGTGTAATCGGTCTCACCGAGATTACGTTATGCCCTAACCCTAACCATATCGGTCCTACCGAGTTGCATATCAGTCCCACCGAAAATCCTAACGGTCACTAGGTTTACTAAATCGGTCTGACCGAGTTTGTTGATTCGGTCCCACCGAGTTTGGTAAATTGTGTGTAACGGTTAGATTTTTTGTGGAGGCTATATATACCCATCCACCTCCTCTTCATTCGTGGAGAGAGCCATCAGAACAAACCTACACTTCCAACTTACCAGTTCTAAGAGAGAACCACCTACTCATGTGTTGAGGCCAAGATATTCCATACCAACCATATGAATCTTGATCTCTAGCCTTCCTCAAGTTGCTTTCCACTAAAATCTTCTTTCCGCCAGATTCAAATCCTATGAGAGAGAGTTGAGTGTTGGGGAGACTATCATTTGAAGCACAAGAGCAAGGAGTTCATCATCAACACACCATTTGTTACTTCTTGGAGAGTGGTGTCTCCTAGATTGGCTAGGTGTCACTTGGGAGCCTCCGACAATTGTGGAGTTGAACCAAGGAGTTTGTAAGGGCAAGGAGATCGCCTACTTCGTGAAGATCTACCGCTAGTGAGGCAAGTCCTTTGTGGGCGACGGCCATGGTAGGATAGACAAGGTTGCTTCTTCGTGGACCCTTCGTGGGTGGAGCCCTCCGTGGACTCGCGCAACCATTACCCTACGTGGGTTGAAGTCTCCATCAACGTGGATGTACGATAGCACCACCTATCGGAACCACGACAAAAACTTTCGTGTCTGCAATTGCGTTTGAATTCTCCAAACCCTTCCCTTTACATTCTTGCAAGTTGCATGCTTTATTTTCCGCTGCCTATATACTCTTTGCATGCTTGCTTGAATTGCGTGATGATTGCTTGAATTGTTCAAAGATAGCTAAAATCTGCCAAAGTCTAAAATTGGGAAAAGGCAAAGCTTTTAATTGGTCAAGTAGTCTAATCACCCCCCCCCTCTAGACATACTTCAAGGTCCTACAGACATGTATGCGATGGTGGAAGCACGAGTGTGCGGGTGTATAAACCTATCTAGAGGCTAGCTAGTCGATAAATGTTTGTGAGAGAAATACGAGTCGAAAAAGTAAAGCGAGAGTTTTGTGTGTGAGAGAGAGACGGTAGTCGGGAAGGGGAGTGGAAGCAGGAGTTGTGTGTGTGTGTGTCTGTGAGAGAGAGAGAGAGAGGAGACGGTAGTCGGGGTTGTCTGATCGGTAAAAAATGAATAATGTCAGTCTAGGATGGAGACGAAAAGGAGACCGCAACAAATGTTGTGTCTACAAGAGAGAGAGAGAGAGAGAGTAATTTTAGTGGTATGAGTCATATGTAGAGACATATAGGGTGTGTGAGAGAATCCCATAGAGAGAAAGACAAAATGAAAGACGAGTGGAGACTGTGTGTGTGGCGGTGAAAAAGAAAGCTTAGGTACCGAGTGATACCAGAGAACGGTAGAGACGTGAGAGATAATGAAAACCGTGTAATGTATAATGATAGGGAGAGTGTGACACTTCTCAAGGGAGACGTCGAGAGACCATGTTTGCGAGGATAGGAGAAACATGAAGTGAGCGTGCGGGTGAGCTGGAGAAAAGAGAGTGATAGCTACCTGAAGGAGCATGCATGCGAGAGAGATGGGCGAGAAAGGAGTGAATAGAAAAGGGATTCAAATATTTGAATTCGAGATGATGATACATGTAATCCATATTCGAACCAAAATTGATCTATCAAACATGCATACTCATATGAATTCACGCACATCTATGTTATTTAATATGTAGATATTACTGATCCATACATTTTAGTAGAACATAATTTGGTTAAATTTCTTTGAATTCAACCTTAAGATTTGAGATCTTTGTATTTGTAAATCATATTATACATATAAAGGAGCAGAATTCTTTGTTGTGATTTTGAAAGTATATGTAAAAAAATGATGTATATAGAATGTAATTCCAATTGAAAATGGATCCCGCCCGAAAAAAAATAGAATACAGACGGGATTCGAATTGAGTTGGCACGGTAAGTGTGCACTCTGCAAAATTTGAACGAAGCGGGGAAAGTCGCAGTAACCGCCCGAAACCAAAATCTGCGAGATGGAAATCACTACTACCTATCCCTGCCACACAAAGCCTATCTGCTAGATTTCTATAGGTTTCGATAGGGGTAGGTTTGTAATTTCACCCAAACATGACGTAACCGCCTCTCACCCGGATTCATACACGGTGGGCGCCAAAACACAGTGTGTCCTCGGCCGAAATCGACTCCCTCCCCGATTCATATTCATACACGATGGGCGCCAAAAACAAACTCTCATCGGCAAATATTCGGTGTATACGAGATTACCGTCCTATCCCCAATCGACTAATGTTGTTGTGATGTAGTATAAATTTGAAATGGGGCCTAAGTTTGTAAATTTCCTCGCATTTGAGACAAGCGCGCCCTGAATACATGGTTCCCCCCTTCCTCTCTACCTCCCTTTTCCCCATTCAGTACTCCGTGGGCGCAAAACACCCTCTCCACCCCACCTCCTCCGTCCCGCCGTCCGCCACCCCATCCACCGCCGTCCTCCTCCACCATCTTGGAGCTGATACCCCGATGCCGCCGTCCATTACAAGAGATCGACCTCTCTCATCCACGGCTTCGGACCGGGATCCTTGCATCCTGTCCTCTCGCTTCATCCCCGCCGTCGTCCACCTTGCTACCGCCGCTCCTACGACCGTCTCGTCCACCACGCCCGGCCGCCATCGTCTACCCTCCTAGATCCGCTTCCACGCTGCCGACAGCCATCGCTACCGCAGCACCGTCAAATTCTTAGCAGATGCGTACACGGCGCCACACCAGAGGCGGTACTCTTTTGTATCTACTCAACTTATTTATCGCAGCAAGAATATATATCGCCACTGCTTTACTCTGATTTCTTGTCTTGGTTGCAAAGTTGCCTTTGTCCGGTTTGCACCTTCAGGTCCGCCATGGCACGTTCAACAATATACTCCCAATGCTTATGGTTTTCCCCTTTTATATTCCACACTAGTTATATCACCGTAGACTAAATTTCAAAATTGGGTCAGTCGATTTTTTAGAGCTCGCCGGAGTTCGCCGGTGCGATCGAAGGGGCTCGGGTGGTTGTGGGGCCTCGCCGAACGAAGAAAACTCGACGCGGGTGGGGGTTGGGGCGGGGGTGGAGTGGGGGTGGCGAAGGAACACAGGCGATGGGGGCCGATGGTTCAGCCGGCGGCCCGTGCGGTGTTCTGTATGGGAAGAATCGGAGACGAGGAAGAAGAAGGGTTAGGAGACGTAGGATCTTCATCCAACCGCCTGAAATGGTCAAGAGACAGCTGGGAGTTGCATTCTTAATGCACTCTAGTTCATCATGTGTGGGCACTGCGCAACCAACATTTTATTATCCAAAATCTGCTTGCTCTTCTTTACCATGTTCCTCTTCCGTTCTTCTTTAATATGTACTCTTTCCGTTCCTAAATACAAGTCTTTGTATAGATTCCACCATGGACTACATATGGAGCAAAATGAGTGAATCTACACTCTAAAATGTATCTGGATACATCTGTATGTGACCCATAGTGGAAATCTCTACCAAGACTTATATTTTGGAACGGAGGGAGTATGATAGTAGTACAGTATGTTCCTTGTACTGAAGATGAGCAGGGACATTTGCAGTGTAGAGGTCTATACGGTCGGTTGTGATGGACACTTTGAGCCTCTTTGATTTGTAGGATCTTGTAAACATAGGAATAGGATTTGTAGTGGCCTGCCCACTTGAATCCTATAAGAATAGCAAGGAAATGCGGGGAGCTGTGTCGCCTTTGAGAGTCACACTGATATTAACAGTACCGCACCTTCACTTGAAGAGAGCTGGTATCCAAAGCCTTTCTAGCCGTACCGGCAATACTAGCACATATATTCCAGCAAGTTCCACTTTGCTGATTTTACTCTAATGCTTAAGGTTTTGCCGTTATATCTACACTATGATCTGTGTAGCTGCTATGTGTCGCACTAGCAGCAGTCCACTCTTGAAGCTAAACACTGCAATGACTTACAAAATTGGCACCAAGGCATTGAGTGCCATTCTGGATGCAATGAAACTCATACGCTCCCCACCTGTTGATTGTTGTTTAGAATATGATCCTAATGACTATTCTAACCTCGAGGAGTCAAAGGCAGATGGCCTGTCCTGTTCACCCATCAAGGTGCCTGTTCTAATTTGGCAATGTTTTATTGATTGTGGGTATCTTGCATCTATTGTCTTGCATTTCTTCTACTTTGTTGCACCGCCATCTCCTTAGTTTACTCATCATATATGTCGAGATGCCATGCCCATCCATTATCAATACATATTCCATCTGTCATCATACCATGTTTTTTCACTCAAATGTTGTTCTTGTGCATCAGACATCAAAAAGGAAGAGGGTGATTGCGAACTGAAGGAGCACCAGCAAAGTCCTTGAAAAACATGGTGGTGCCGGAGAAATCGACAGACACCCACTTATATTGGTTGTACAACCGGTGACACAAAATGTAGGACCGACTCAGCAGACTGCACCCATACTTCCTTGGCCACACCACTAGCCCCACCACATAGGACCTGCACTCTAGCAAAAGGTATACCGATTTCATTTGCCATAGCACCAGCTGTACCACAGAAAAATCCCATTCCAGCAAAAAGTACAGCAAGTCCACCGGCCGAAGACCTATCCCAACTGCAGAGACGGCCAATTCCTGCAGATTGGAACCCCATTCCATTTATTCCCAGTTTAAAAGACAATGCTTTCAACGTTGTTAGGGACTACATGCATGTATTCCCATCATGGGAAGATTATTGTGAAGACAAACACCATTTTCACATCTTCATGTCCAACTTACGTGTAAGTGCTATTATTCATGGTTATTATTTTCCTCTTTTATGCTGATTCAACACATCAATGATTTACATTACATTGTTGTAACTAGGCGAGGGTCAATCTGGATAGTCATGACGAGCAAAGCTTGCTTGTGCTTTTCAAGGAAGCATTGCAGCAGTATCGGTGTTACCTGAGGAAATCACACTTTGATGGCAAGTCTATAAATGAATTTCCGGTGAAGTCTCATGTACTAAATTTAGAATACATTGAATGGAAAAACCTTGTTATGCACTGGTCTTGTTCCCAGGATGAGGTACTGTCTATGAAATCACATGACAATTTGAACTTCTACTTTTCCCCATGTGACTTATGGATCTTTTTTGCAGGAAATTTGCTCGAAGAAGAATTCCAGTTTGACAAGAACGACAGGATATCGCAAATATGCTGCCCGCTGCTTTGCTCTTGTTGGTACCTGTTGTCCTGTATCACTGTACTTGCATACATACCTGGTTCATTATGTCACAGCAGTATGCATGATAGCTTGCTTATCAATTGTTCGCTCCAAATTATCTGATCTGTATGAATGGTTACATTAGTGTAGAATATATCCAATGCCAATGTTTTTTTAGCTCTGCATTGTTCTTGTAAGTACATGATGTCCTTTATCAGTGTACTTATAATGACAGGTAGTTGTTCATGTACCATCACTCTGCATCTTATTTTCCTTTGCCCTCCATTTTCTACACATCAGATCTATATTTACTCTTACCATAAGGTTGGTACTGAAGAAGTTTAGTTGTGCATTATCTTGGCTGTACCTTATGCATGTATCGCTGCACTTACATTTATAGCTACTTGGTTATGTAGCATCACTCTTCATCTTATCTTAAATATTCTCCATTTTTTCATATATTATCACATCCATATTTACTCTTAACAAAATGTAGAATAAAGGAAATGCTTTTGAAGAAGATTCCGTGGTAAACTTCTTGAATTGCCCCCCCCCCCATCAGCATGGACAAGGCCTTTATAGAGCCTGTCTTCACCAATAATGTAAGTTTGTCCATCTCAAGCCTTCAAACTTTTTTGTATATATTTGGTTAGGCATGACTGCAACAACTGTTTATTTTTGGTGTTTGCATCAAATTGCTTGTTTAAAGTTTATTATGTAGTTCATAAACAAAAGTTTGTCCTTTCTCAATTTAAGTTTTCAGTTGTACAACCAAGTTCCTTCTTCATACCATGTAAATTAAACTATCTGAGCAAGTGATCTTCTTTTGCACTACATGTATGCTTCGTTTTCTTCATCGTAATCCGGTGGTGTGGTGAACCTACCCACTACAAAGACAATGTCATATTCTGCAATGTCTTAACTATGAACAATGTCATATCATTCTACTATTATTTAAACCGTCTCTTTATTTGCCAATCTGAAATGGTATAAATTGACAGCCACTAACCATTGATACTTATGAGTTCTTGATCTGTAATCCAGTGGTGTCGTGAAGCTACCAACTCCTTCACAATGTCATTTCCTGCCATGTCTTGACCTGAACAATACCACAATAGTTAATGCAATTTTAAAATGTGTCACTTTATTCCTCAGTAAGAAATGTGATGAATTGTCAGCACTAATACTTTTATGTGCAAAACCTGTCATCTGTCTGCTTGTTTATCTTTCAGAGTGAGGAAGATATAAGTGTTGAACAAGAGCAGTCTCATCATCTTGCTCACTTGCTTATGCAGCTCCCAATGAGGCTAACCTTTCTTGAACTCTATTGAAGTCTTTGTCGGTTTTGTATATTATTTTGTCGGCGTGTTTATTTGCCTTTGGTGGCGATCTTTGATGCCCAATGTATGTAATCTGCTGTTTGCTTGTGCTTTATTATCATAGTGGCGAACTTTGATGCCCAATGGATGTAATATGTCGTAGTTTCTTTATTGTATAGTCTAGGTTTTTCTTATTCACGATATCTGCAGTTATTTTCTGTATATATATATATATATATATATATATATATATATATATATATATATATATATATATATATATATATATCTGTCTTGATAAACCGCCAAACCGTAAAATTACGGTACATAATCGGGCTGTCATGCAATCACGATGTAGGTTGGGCTGAAACGTGCGAACAGCTCACGGGCGGCAGCAGCGAAATGAACCCGGCCCATGATTGTGCGAATCAAATCACGGGCTTTTAACAGGCCAAAATTGTCTCGGTCCTTGTTTGGCCCAATCGATATCGCTCACGAAGCAGGCGGATGCAAGCGGGCCGTAGTTAGCCCAACTATATGACGGGCTTTAACAGGCGAAATTAATATAGGGCCAAAATGTTAAGCGGACCTTAACAGGCCAAAACTAATATCAGGCGAATTACTAAGTGGGCCTTTAGCAAGTGGGCCCAAAAGCATAGTGTCCAGTTGACGTGCGAATCGATATGGGCCATAATTGAGCCCAAAGCCTCATAAAGGGTGGACCTGATCGGGCCGTAATTTGGCCCGTAACGTGGTAGGCTTTTAACGGGCGGATATCATATGGGCCACTATTAGGCCGGGCGTGGCAGGCCATTAATGGGCGGATCAAATATGGGCGGCATTTGGCCCAAAACATGCCGACTAGTTAATGGGCCGCCTACTAGGGTCCTCAAAATCTTGTGGGCCTACGGTGGGCCGCCCATTAATGTCGGTGAAATCTCGTGGGCCTTTAGCTGGGCGGCCCATTATGATCCATAAGAATCTTGTGGGCCTTTACAGGCCGCTCATTATGGCACACAAAAATCTTGTGGGCCTTTACAGGCGGCCCATTATGGCCCGCAAAATCTTGTGGGCCTTTAGCTGGGCCAGCCCATTATGGTCATAAAATCTCGTGGGCCTTTAGCTGGGCGGCCCATTATGGTCCACAAAATCTTGTGGGCCTTGGTTGGGCGGCCCATTTAAACTTGATGGGCGGTCCACGTGTCAACATATCATAGGCGCGTCTCGCCCATTGGATGAGTGACACCGTGCCAACGCGACGACATCGTGTCTCCTCCAGCCAATGATGATTTTACACATGGAAAATCCCCATTGGTCGGGGATGTTAACGGGTTATCGGATCCAAAACCTGACCCGATAGCTTAACGGTGTTCCGTTACGGTGGATGCCACATGTCGGTCACCCTTGACAAAAGCACTTCTGTGACGCGCGATTTATCATCATGGAAGCGGACACTTCCATGATGATAATTTTGGTAATGTCATGGAACACTTCTACGACAGCATAGGTATGACTATCTTGATTCTGTCATAAATTTGTCATGGATGTACATGCATGACAAAAAACGCGACCTACTGTGACAAACACGTATCATCACGGAAGTGTATTTTTTTGTAGTGTATTTTGGTATGATGACAATGTGGTTAGTTGAAATAATATCGGTTACTAAAGTTTATCTCAGGATATTGGTTCCAAGTGCTCCGTGATGGAGATGTGCGACCCCCTAATTCAAAAAGGTCAAAGGCGTGGTCTTCCGACGCTTTGAAGGTTTAGTTTTTGGTTTGCTTCGAGTCGTAGGAAATACCGCACTATTAAGAGGGGTTTGTGTGGATGAAAGTTGTGTGGGAATGCCATTGCCGAACCATATACACTTAGCCTACCCACTCCTACCACCTAAAATCCTAGTGTGTGTGTGCTTGTGGTACTCAAAAAGTTTGTGACAAAAAGTTACTGGGTACCCCGTGCGCATGGGGTCTTTGGACCCCCGTGCGCACGGGGTACTGCGTAGCTCTCTGAGTACCCCGTGTGCACGGGTGCGTAACTCTCTGAGTACCCCATGCGCACGAGGTCTTTTAACCCCCGTGCGCACGGGGTACTATGTAAACTCTCTGAGTACCCCGTGCGTACGGGGTCTTTTGACCCCGTCGCACGGGTGGTGTAAACTCTCGAGTACCCGGCAAGACGGCTAAGTCGATACCCGTGTGCACTGGTCTTTGACCCCGTGCGCACGGGGTGGTGTGAAACTCTCTGAGTACCCCATGCGCACGGGGCTGACTTAGCCCGTGCGCACGGGGTCCAATGGGCAGATTTCCCAACCCGGCCAAGAACACTATATAAAGCCTTTTCTTCCACCTCCAACCTCTAACCCTAATGTCTTGTTGAGCTCCACCATTGCTACACCTCATTTTGCTTAATACTCTCAATTCCTCCACCCAAACTTGTTGAAACTTTGGGGATTGGGAGAGCAAGACCCGATCTACATCTTGACCGAACCAAATCGCGTTCCCCGCAACATTTCTTCCCCGTTGAGTTGTTACTCTTGGAGCTTGGTATCCTATGCGGTTAGAGGTTCCTCCGAAAGCCTCCTTACTTGTGGTGTGCTCCAAAGAAGTTTGTAAAGGTGTGGTTGTCACCTTCAAGACCAACCCTGAGAGATTCGAGGCTCATCCGTTGGGAGTGACTCGAAGGAGATTACGGTGATCCTACGGTGGCGTTCCGCAAGCTTTGGCTCTGGCACCGCTCCAAACACAGAGTAGCTCTTCCCGAAGGAAGAGTGAACTTCGAGATAAAATCCGCGCCCTCGTCTCACTTGTGGTTAATCCTTTCCCGCACCTTACTTTGATTTTTACGCTTGTTGACTTGCTGCTTAGTTTGTTGCCTAGCATATTTAACTTGGAGCTTGCTTGTCATATAGGTTGCATTCACCTAGTTGCATATCTAGTGAACCCTATTTATCCGCTAAGCCTTAAAATTGACAAGAAAGATTAAAATTTGTAGTCTCCTATTCACCCCCCTCTAGTAGACCGCATCGATCCTTTCGACAGTGCTCTCCTATTTTAACTGAGACAACAGGCATGCCAACAACGGGTCTATGTTTATCCTCTTTATCAAGTTTGGCAATTCTAGTAGCTTCATTACAGAAGTAAATAACATGCCCATATATATTTTCTTCCAGGAGATCCTTAACCATAGCAACACTAGGTTCTACTTTGATTTGTTCATCAGGTTTAGGTGTTCTAATATAGCTTTTGTTGACCACATTTGAAACTTTAGCATGTTCCTTTATCCTAACAGGGAAAGGGAGTTTCTCAATATAAGCGGTAGGAACAACTGGATCAACATTATAAATAATTTTCCTCTTTAGCTAGTACCATTCTTTGATTTCTTCTTTAATAGGTGGGTGATATTTAAACCACTTCTCCTTAGGGAGATCAACATGAGTAGAAAATGATTCTCAAAAGGAGGCTACTATCTCAGAGTCATGTCCATATTTAGTGCTAAACTTTTGAAAAGCATCGGTATTCATAAAAGATTTAACACAATCATACTTAAGCTTAATACCTGACTCTTTACCATCGTCGAGTTCCCAACCTTCAGAGTTGCCTTTAATTCTTTCCAAAAGATCCCACTGGAATTCAATAGTCTTCTTCATAAAAGAACCAGCACAAGAAGTATCAAGCATGGATCGATCATTATGAGAAAGCCGAGCATAAAAATTCCGGATAATAATTTCTCTTGAGAGCTCATGATTGGGGCATGAATATAACATTGACTTAAGCCTCCCCCAAGCTAGAGCGATACTTTCTCCTTCACGAGGCCAAAAATTATATATGTAATTCCAATCACGATGAACTAGATGCATAGGATAATCTTTTTCGTGAAACTCCAATTTCAATCGATTCCAATTCCAAGATCCAATATCATCGCATAGCCTATACCATGCCAATGCTTTTCCATTCAAAGATAAAGGGAAAACCTTCTTCTTGACCTCATCTCCAGGGAAACCTGCAAGCTTAAACAATCCACAAATTTCTTCCACATATATCAAGTGCATATCAGGATGTTCTGTTCCATCTCCTGCATAAGGATTAGCTAGCAGTTGTTCTATCACACCCGAAGGAATTTCATATTCAATATTTTCAGTAGGTGCATTAAGTTGATGGGTAACTAATTGTGGTTCCCTCGAGGTGAAGATACCCCGAGCAAACCCCTCAAAGGATTGTTTTCCATAGTAACAAGTGATAATATATTTCAGCACATAGTAATATTTTTTCCTTACCAATTTCCACTTACCAAGAGCACTTCACTCCCCGGTAACAGCGCCAGAAAAGAGCCTTGACGACCCACAAGTATATGGGATCAATTATAGCCTTTTTGATTAGTAAGAGTGTCGAACCCAACGAGGAGCAGAAGGAAATGACAAGTGGTTTTCAGCAAGGTAATGTCTGCAAGCGTTGAAATTGTAAGTAACAGAGTAGTTTGATAGCAAGATAATTTGTAACCAGCAAGTAAAGGTAATGGTAAAGAAAAGTGCAGCAAGGTAGCCCAATCCTTTTGAGGCAAAGCACATGCCAAAATGGTCTCTTATAATGAGCAAAGCGTTAGGGTACACGGGAATTTCATCTAGTCACTTTCATCATGTTGATTCGATTCATGTTCGCTACTTTGATAATTTGATATGTGGGTGGACCATTGCTTAGGTGTTGTTCTTACTTGAAAAAGCCTCCTACTTATGATTAACCCCCTCGCAAGAATCCGCAACTACGAGAAAAGTATTAAGAATAGATTCTAACCATAGCATTAAACTTTTCGATCCAATCGGTCCCTTACGGAATAGCACATAAACTAGGGTTTAATTAAGCTTCTGTCACTCTCGCAACCCATCATCTAATAAGTACTACACAATACATTACCTTAGGCCCAAATATGGTGAAGTGTCATGTAGTCAACGTTGACGTGACACCACTAAGGGAATCACACCATACATACTATCAAAATATCGAACACATATCAAGTTCACGTGATTACTTGCAACATGATTTCTCCCGTGACCTCAAGAACAAAAGTAACTACTCACAAATGATAATCATGCTCAAGATCTGAGGGGTGTTAAATAGCATATTGGATCTGAACATATAATCTTCCACCAAATAAACCATATAGTAATCAACTACAAGATGTAATCAACACTACTAGTCACCCACAAGTACCAATCTATAGTTCCGGTACACAGATTGAACACAAGAGATGAACTATGGTTTGAGAGGAGATGGTGTTGTTGAAGATGTTGATGGAGATTGCCCTCCCCAAGATGGCAGAGTTGTTGGTGATGATGATGACGATGATTTCCCCCTCCAGGAGGGAAGTTCCCCTGGCAGAATCGCTCCGCCGGAGGGCAAAAGTGCTCATGCCCAAGTTCCGCCTGGAGATGGCGGCGCTCCATCCTGAAAGTCCTCTCCTTATTTTTTTCTAGGTCAAAATGACTTATATACTAGATGATGGACACCGGAGGTGGGTTGGGCTGAGCACAACCCACCAGGGCGCGCCTGGGGGGCCAGGCGCGCCCTGGTGTCTTGTGCTCACCAAGTGGCCCCCTCCGGTGATTATTTGCTCTAATATTTCTTATTTATTCCATAAAAAATCCTCATGAAGTTTAAGCTCATTTGGAGTTGTGCAGAATAGGTGGCCTAACATAGCTTTTCCAGGTCCAGATTTCCAGCTGCCGGAATTCTCCCTCTTTGTATGCATCTTGCATATTATGAGAGAAAAGGCATTAGAATTACTCGAAAAAGCATTATTAGGGATACAAACATCATAAATAACAGTAGGTAAACGTGATGCAAAATGGACGTATCACCTTCGTGGGCGTCGCCCCGTCCGTGGCCCTGCTCCGACACTTCTTCTCCCTTCAGATGGTTGACAGTGAACAGCGCTCGGGGTGCATGTCGCTCCGAGCGACGGACGCGACGGCGGGCATGAGCATCGATGTCGAACTCCATCCGGACGTAGGTGGGTTCCGGAGGCAATGGGTGTATGTCGACGCCACCGCGTACATCCCCCTGCTCCTGATTCCGACGGCCCGAGCAGAGCTGAGCTCTAGTTGGGGGCACGTGAAGCTCATCAACCCAGGGCTTGCACGAGTTATGACCAGGCTGACCGACCTGAGGAGCGAATTGGCTAAACAAATAGCATACGATGGGTAAACAAATTACTATTGGGCAATTGATAGAAAAGCGAATAATCATGACGATATCCAAGGCAATGATCTGAAGGAAATATGCCCTAGAGGCAATAATAAAGTTGTTTTTATATTTCCTTATATCATGATAAATGTTTATTATTCATGCTAGAATTGTATTAACCGGAAACTTGATACACGTGTGAATACATAGACAAAACAAAGTGTCCCTAGTATGCCTCTACTTGACTAGCTCGTTAATCAAAGATGGTTAAGTTTCCTGACCATAGACATGTGTTGTCATTTGATAAACAGGATCACATCACTAGAAGAATGCTGTGATGGACAAGACTCATCCGTTAGCTTAGCATAATGATCGTTAATTTTTATTGCTATTGCTTTCTTCATGACTTATACATATTCCTGTGACTATGAAATTATGCAACTCCCGAATACCGGAGGAACACCTTGTGTGCTATCAAACGTCACAACATAACTGGGTGATTATAAAGATGCTCTACAGGTGTCTCTGAAGGTGTTTGTTGGGTTTGCATAGATCGAGATTAGGATTTGTCACTCCGAGTACCGGAGAGGTATCTGTGGGCCCTCTCGGTAATGCACATCATAATAAGCCTTGCAAGCAATGTGACTAATGAGTTAGTTGCAGGATGATGCATTACGGAACGAGTAAATAGACTTGCCGGTAATGAGATTGAACTAGGTATGAAGATACCGATGATCAAATCTCAGGCAAGTAACATACCGATGACAAAGGGAATAATGTATGTTGTCATTACGGTTTGACTGATAAAGATCTTTGTAGAATATGTAGGAACCAATATGAGCATCCAGGTTTTGCTGTTGGTTATTGATCAGAGATGTGTCTCGGTCATGTCTACATAGTTCTTGAACCCGTAGGGTCCGCACGCTTGATGACCCACAAGTATAGGGGATCTATCGTAGTCCTTTCGATAAGTAAGAGTGTCGAACCCAACGAGGAGCAGAAGGAAATGATAAGCGGTTTTCAGCAAGGTATTCTCTGCAAGTACTGAAATAAGTGGTAACAGATAGTTTTGTGATAAGATAATTTGTAATGAGCAACAAGTAACAAAAGTAAATAAAGTGCAGCAAGGTGGCCCAATCCTTTTTGTAGCAAAGGACAAGCCTGGACAAACTCTTATATAAGGAAAAGCGCTCCCGAGGACACATGGGAATATCGGCAAGCTAGTTTTCATCACGTTCATATGATTCGCGTTCGGTACTTTGATGATTTTATATGTGGGTGGACGGTGCTTGGGTGCTGTTCTTACTTGAACAAACATCCCACTTATGATTAACCTCTATTGCAAGCATCCATAACTAGAACAAAAGTATTAAGGTAAACCTAACCATAGCATGAAACATATGGATCCAAATCAGCCCCTTACGAAGCAACGCATAAACTAGGGTTTAAGCTTCTATCACTCTAGCAACCCATCATCTACTTATTACTTCCCAATGCCTTCCTCTAGGCCCAAATAACGGTGAAGTGTTATGTAGTTGACGTTCACATAACACCACTAGAGGCTAGACAATATACATCTCATCAAAATATCGAACGAATACCAAATTCACATGACTACTAATAGCAAGACTTCTCCCATGTCCTCAGGAACAAACGTAACTACTCACAAAGCATATTCATGTTCATAATCAGAGGGGAATTAATATGCATAAAGGATCTGAACATATGATCTTGCACCAAATAAACCAACTAGCATCAACTACAAGGAGTAATCAACACTACTAGCAACCTACAAGTACCAATCCCAGACTTAGAGACAAGAATTGGATACAAGAGATGAACTAGGGTTTGAGAGGAGATGGTGTTGGTGAAGATGTTGATGGAGATTGCCCTCTCCCGATGAGAGGAGCATTGGTGATGACGATGGCTATGATTTCCCCCTCCCGGAGGGAAGTGTCCCCGGCAGAACAGCTCTGCCGGAGCCCTAGATTGGTTCCGCCAAGGTTCCGCCTCGTGGCGGCGGAGTCTCGTCCCGAAAGGTTGCTTATGATTTTTTCCTGGACGAAAGACTTCATATAGTAGAAGATGGCCATCGGAGAGCCAACAAGGGGCCCACGAGGCCGGGGGGCGCGCCCTGGGGGTAGGGCGCGCCCCCCACCCTCGTGGGCAGGTGGTCGCCCCCCTGACGTATTTCTTCCGCTCAGTATTTTTTATTATTTCCAAAAATGAATTTCGTGGAGTTTCAGGACTTTTGGAGTTGTGCGGAATAGGTCTCTATTATTTGCTCCTTTTCCAGCCTAGAATTCCAGCTGCCGGCATTCTCCGTCCTTATGTAAACCTTCTAAAATAAGAGAGAATAGGCATAAGTATTGTGACATAATGTGTAATAACAACCCATAATGCAATAAATATAGATATAAAACCATGATGCAAAATGGACGTATCAACGCTCAATGTTCGATGACGATTTGTATTATGAGTTATGTGTTTTGGTGACCGAAGATTGTTCGGAGTCCCGTATGAGATTAGGACATGACGGGGAGTCTCAAAATAGTCGAGAGGTAAAGATTGATATATTGGACAATAGTATTCGGACATCGGAATGGTTCCGGATCATTTCGGGTATTTTTTGGAGTACCGGGAGGTTACCGGAACCCCCGGGGAAAGTAATGGGCCTCATGGGCCATAGGGGAGAGAGGAGGCAGCCCACAAGGGGTGGTGGCGCCCCCCCCCCGTGGGAGTCCGAATTGGACAAGGGGAGGAGGCGGCGCCCCCCTTTCCTTCTCCTTTCCCTCTCACTTCCCTCTTTCCCACTCCATGAGAAGGAAGGGGGAAACCTACTAGGACTAGGAGTCCTAGTAGGTTTCCTCCCACTTGGGCGCGCTCCTAGGCCAGCGGCCTCCTCCCCTCCTTTATATACGGGGGCAGGGGCGCACCCCATAACACATCAATTGTTCTCTTAGCTGTGTGCGGTGCCCCCCTCCACAGTTTACTCCTCCGGTCATAGTGTCGTAGTGCTTAGGCAAAGCCCTGCACGGATCACATCACCATCACCGTAACCACGCCGTCATGCTGAAGAAACTCTCCCTCGAGACTTTGCTGGCTCAAGAGTTCGAGGGACGTCATCGAGCTGAACGTGTGTAGAACTCAGAGGTGTCGTGCGTTCGGTGCTTGATCGGTTGGATCGCGAATATGTTCGACTACATCAACTGCGTTAAGCTAACTCTTCCGCTTTCGGTCTACGAGGGTACATGGACACACTCTCCCCCTCTCATTGCTATGCATTTCCTAGATAGATCTTGCGTGATCATAGGAAATTTTTTGAAATTGCTTGCTACGTTCCCCAACATGATCATGTATATAGGCATCACGTCCAAGATTACTAGACCGACTCCTTCCTGCATCTACTACTATTACTCCACACATCGACCGCTATCCAGCATGCATCTGGTGTATTAAGTTCATGGAAAACCGGAGTAATGCAATAAGAATGATGACATGATGTAGATGAGATAAACCCACGTATGAATAAATCGCATATTGTTACCCTTAATAGCAATTATACATGCGTGTCATGTCTCTTTCTGTCGCTGAGATTGAGCACCACAAGATCGAATCCATCACAAAGCACTTGTTCACATGGCAAGATAAATCAATCTAGTTGGCCAAACCAAACTAATAAATCAGAGAAGAATACGAGGCTATAACAATCATGCATAAAAGAGTTCAACAAAGACTCAAACAATATTCATGGATGGAACTGATCATAAACCCACAATTCATCGGATCCCAACAAACACACCGTAAAAGATTTACATCAAATAGATCTTCAAGAACATCGAGGAGAACATTGTATTGGAGATCAAAAAGAGAGAAGAAGCCATCTAGTTACTAACTACGGACCCGTAGGTCTGTGGTAAACTACTCACGCATCATCGGAGGGGCAACAAGGATGATGAAGAACCCTCCGTGATCATTGCTCCTCCGGCAGAGTGCCGGAAAAGGCCCCTGGATTGGATCTCATGGGTCTGGAACTTGCGGCGGCGGAAACTGTATTTCATTGACTCCCCTGGGGTTTTTGGGATTTTAGAGTATGTATAGAGGCGGAGGTAGGTCAAGGGGGTGCCCATGGGCCCCACTACCCACCAGGGCGTGCCGGATACCCCTGGCGCGCCCTGGTGCCTAGTGGGCTCCATGAGCATCCTCTGGTGTGCTCTAGAAGCTTCTAGGGTCCTTCATCACCAGAAAAAAAAATCTCCAAAAAGTTTCGTGGCAATTGGACTTCGTTTGATAATGATTTTCCACGAAGTAAAAAACAAGCAAAAAACAGCAACTGGCACCGGGCACTATGTCAATAGGTTAGTCCCAAAAAATGATATAAAGTTACTAGTAAATGTATATAAAACATCCGAGATTGATAATATAACAACATGGAACAATAAATAATTATAGATACGTTGGAGACGTATCAAACTGCATTGCAAAATTTACTTTCAAATTAAATCTTCAAACTTCACCCATAAATCACATTTAATGTGTAGGGTCACCTCCTCAAATTTGAACAATTTTGGAGTTCATTTGATTTTGGTTCTATATTCAAACAGTTTGAAATTAACCCAAACTTGTTTAAATTTAAACGTTCCCAATTTTCCCAAACCACTTTCTAAATTAAGAACTTAAATAATCTTCCAATAATATGTTTTAATTTTATTTTCACAGCTTCACAAAATGCCCTTGCACTTTGTTTTCCTCCCTTATTTTTTGTGGAGAAGGTAAAGGGCATTTTGGCCTTTTCAGAAAGCCAGCCTAGCGCCACCAGCCCACCTAACCCTCTTCTATAATTTTCTCGCCACATGCCCGCATATCCTCTCAGTCACTCACACCATGTGTCCCGCCTGGCCCCACTCGTTTGTGAGTGTGGGTGCCGCTCGCAACCACTTTCTTCTTCCTCCCATCGTAAAGCAAGGAGCGCAGGGACCGTGAACACCTGATGTCGTGCTTGAAGGAAATATGCCCTAGAGGAAATAATAAAGTTGTTATTTATATTTCCTTATATCATGATAAGTGTTTATTATTCATGCTAGAATTGTATTAACCGGAAACTTAGTAAATGTGTGAATACATGGACAAACAGAGTGTCCCTAGTATGCCTCTACTTGACTAGCTCGTTAGTCAAAGATGGTTAAGTTTCCTAGCCATAGACATGTGTTGTCATTTGATGAATGGGATCACATCATTAGAGAATGAGGTGATGGACAAGACCCATCCGTTAGCTTAGCATAATGATCGTTTAGTTTTATTGCTATTGCTTTCTTCATGACTTATACATGTTCCTCTGACTATGAGATTATGCAACTCCTGAATACCGGAGGAACACTTAGTGTGCTATCAAACGTCACAACGTAACTGGGTGATTATAAAGATGCTCTACAGGTGTCTCCGATGGTGTTTGTTGAGTTGGCATAGATCGAGATTAGGATTTGTCACTCCGTGTATCAGAGAGGTATATTTGGGCCCTCTCGGTAATGATCATCACTATAAGCCTTGCAAGCAATGTGACTAATGAGTTAGTTGCAGGATGATGCATTACGGAACGAGTAAAGAGACTTGCCAGTAACGAGATTGAACTAGGTATGATGATACCGACGATCGAATCTCGGACAAGTAACATACCGACGACAAAGGGAACAACGTATGTTGTTATGCAGTTTGACCGATAAAGATCTTCATAGAATTTGTAGGAGCCAATATGAGCATCCAGGTTCCGCTATTGGTTATTAACAGGAGATGTGTCTTGGTCATGTCTACATAGTTCTAGAACCCGTAGGGTCTGCACGCTTAATGTTCAATGACGATTTGTATTATGAGTTATGTGATTTGATGATCGAAGTTTGTTCGGAGTCCCGGATGAGATCACGGACATGACGAGGAGTCTTGAAATGGTCGAGAGGTAAAGATCAATATATTGAAAGGCTACATTCGGACATCGGAAAGGTTCCGAGTGATTCAGGTATTTTTCGGAGTACCGGAGAGTTACAGGAATTCACCGGGGGAATTAGTGGGCCTTAATGGGCCATACGGGAAAGGAGAGAAGGGCCTCAAGGGGTGGCCGCGTGCCCCCCCATGGCAAGTCCGAATTGGACTTGGGAGGGGGCCGCGCCCCCCTCTCTTTACTTCTCCCTCTCCTACTCCTTCCCTCTCTCCCCTCTTGGAAAAGGAAGGGGACTCCAACTAGGATTGGGAATCCTAGTTGGACTCCCCCTATAGGCGTGCCCCTCCTAGGACGGCCTCCTCCTCCTCCCTCCTTTATATACGTGGCCAAGGGGGAACCCCAAAGCACAACAGACAATCTCTTAGCCGTGTGCGGTGCCCCCCTCCACAGTTACACACCTCGGTCATATCGTCGTAGTGCTTAGGCGAAGCCCTGGGCCGGTAGCTTCATCATCATCGTCACCATGCCATCGTGCTGACGGAACTCTCCCTCGGCCTCAACTGGATCAAGAGTATGAGGGACGTCATCGAGCTAAACGTGTGCTGAACATGGAGGTGCCGTACGTTCGGTGCTAGGATCGGTCGGATCGTGAAGACGTACGACTACATCAACCGTGTTGATATAACGCTTCCATTTTCGGTCTACGAGGGTACATGGACACACTCACCCCGCTCGTTGCTATGCATCACCTAGATAGATCTTGCGTGATCGTAGGAATTTTTTTTGAAATACTACGTTCCCCAACAGTGGCATCCGAGCCAGGTCTATGCGTAGATGTTATATGCACGAGTAGAACACAGAGAGTTGTGGGCGATAATAGTCATACTGCTTACCAGCATGTCATACTTTGATTCGGCGGTATTGTTGGATGAAGCGGCCCAGACCGATACATGACCGCGTTCATGAGACTGGTTCTACCGTCGTGCTTCACACACAGGTGGCTAGTGGGTGTCTGTTTCTCCAACTTTAGTTGAATCGAGTGTGACTACGCCCGGTCCTTGTTGAAGGTTAAAACAACACACTTGACAAAAAATCATTGTGGTTTTGATGCGTAGGCAAGAACGGTTCTTGCTAAGCCCGTAGCAGCTGATAACCCACAAGTGTAGGGGATCGCAACAGCTTTCGAGGGTAGAGTATTCAACCCAAATTTATTGATTCGACACAAGGGGAGCCAAAGAATATTCTCAAGTATTAGCAACTTAGTTGTCAATTCAGCCACACCTGGATAACTTAATATCTGCAGCAAGGTATTTAGTAGCAAAGTAATAAGCGTAAACCAGTAGATGGAAAGCTCGTAGGCATTGGATCGGTGATGGATAATTATGCCGGATGCGGTTCATCATGTAACAGTCATAACATAGGGTGACATAGAACTAGCTCCAATTCATCAATGTAATTGATACGTCCATTTTGCATCATGCTTTTATATCGATATTTATTGCATTATGGACTGTTATTTCACATTATGTCACAATACTTATGGCTATTCTCTCTTATTTTACAAGGTTTACATAAGGAGGGAGAATACCGGCAGATGGGATTCTGGGCTGGAAAAGGAGAAAATATTAGAGACCTATTCTGCGCAACTCCAAAAGTCATGAAACTCCACGGAATATCTTACAATAAATAATAAAAAATCCTTGCCAAAGATGAAGACCAAGGGGCCCACACCCTGTCCACGAGGGTGGGGGTGCGCCCCCCTAGGGCACGCCCCCCTACCTCATGGGCCCCCGGGTGGCTCTCCGATGCCCATCTTCTGCTATATGAGGTCTTTCGTCGAGAAAAAAATCATAAGCAACCTCTCGGGACGAAACTCCGCCGCCACGAGGCGGAACCAATCTAGGGCTCCGGCAGAGCTGTTCTGCCGGGGACACTTCCCTCCCGGAGGGGGAAATCATCGCCATCGTCATCACCAATGCTCCTCTCATCGGGAGAGGGCAATCTCCATCAACATCTTCACTAGCACCATCTCCTCTCAAAACCCTAGTTCATCTCTTGTATCCAATTCTTGTCTCCAAGTCCGGGATTGGTACTAGTAGGTTGCTAGTAGTGTTGATTACTCCTTGTAGTTGATGCTAGTTGGTTTATTTGGTGCAAGATCATATGTTCAGATCCTATATGCATATTAATACCCCTCTGATTATGAACATGAATATGCTTTGTGAGTAGTTACGTTTGTTCCTGAGGACATGGGAGAAGTCTTGCTATTAGTAGTCATGTGAATTTGGTATTCGTTCGATATTTTGATGAGATGTATATTGTCTAGCCTCTAGTGGTGTTATGTGAACGTCGACTACATAACACTTCACCGTTATTTGGGCCTAGAGGAAGGCATTGGGAAGTAATAAGTAGATGATGGGTTGCTAGAGTGATAGAAGCTTAAACCCTAGTTTATGCGTTGCTTCGTAAGGGGCTGATTTGGATCCATATGTTTCATGCTATGGTTAGGTTTACCTTAATACTTTTGTTCTAGTTGCGGATGCTTGCAATAGAGGTTAATCATAAGTGGGATGTTTGTTCAAGTAAGAACAGCACCCAAGCACCGGTCCACCCACATATAAAATCATCAAAGTACCGAACGCGAATCATATGAACGTGATGAAAACTAGCTTGCCGATATTCCCATGTGTCCTCGGGAGCGCTTTTCCTTATATAAGAGTTTGTCCAGGCTTGTCCTTTGCTACAAAAAGGATTGGGCCACCTTGCTGCACTTTATTTACTTTTGTTACTTGTTGCTCATTACAAATTATCTTATCACAAAACTATCTGTTACCACTTATTTCAGTTACTTGCAGAGAATACCTTGCTGAAAACCGCTTATCATTTCCTTCGCTCCTCGTTGGGTTCGACACTCTTACTTATCGAAAGGACTACGATAGATCCCCTATACTTGTGGGTCATCAAGACTCTTTTCTCGCGCCGCTTCAGGAGTGAAGCGCCTTTGGTAGGTGGAATTTGGTAAGGAAAAATTTATATAGTGTGCTGAAATTTACTGTCACTTGTTACTATGGAAAGTAATCCTCTGAGGGGCTTGTTCGGGGTATCTTCACCCCGACCAGTAGAGCAAAGACTTGCTCCTCAACCTATTGAACCTACCGAAAATGACAATGTCTACTTTGAAATTCCTTCGGGTATGATGGAAAAACTGCTAGCTAAGACTTTTACAGGAGATGGAACAAAACATCCTGATGAACACCTAATATATGTGGATGAAGTTTGCGGATTATTTAAGCTTGCAGGTGTACCCGATGATGTTGTTAAGAAGAAGGTCTTCCCTTTATCTTTGAAGGGAGACGCATTGACATGGTATATGTCGGATTTCGGGTTCCGGCAGACCCTTGAGGTTCGAACACTGGGGTGCGCGCGGAGATCTTTCCCCTACCAGCTCACGCGTGAATGGATTGCGAGGGATCTAAACTAGGAACGATGAACAACACAAGAGACACGAGGTTTATACTGGTTCGGGCCACCGTTGTGGTGTAATACCCTACTCCAGTGTGTGGTGTGGTGGATTGCCTCAGGGGCTGATGATGAACAATACAAAGGAAGAACAGCCTCGCGAGGGGATGTTCTTGAGCTGGTGCGATAAACTGCTTGGGTGAGTTCAGTCACCTCTCTCTATCTCTCTGGTAGGTTCGACCTGTGTCTCTTCGATCGATTCCCCCCCCCCTACCTCTGTGGTGGCTAGTCCTATTTATAGAGGGAGGCCCTGGACCTCTTCCCAAATAATGAGCGGGAAGGGCGCCAACAATTGGCCATTTTGAAGGGGAACATCTAGTACACTTATCCTGACTAAAGTTGGTCTTCGGCTGCCAAAGGCTCTGATGGTGACGCCGTCCTGGGCTCCACGATGACCTCCTTCCTGCCGCTCTGCTGGTCTTGGTCTTATTGCACCGAAGCGGCAACCTTTACCTGATGCCTTGGCCTGTGCTTGCCTCCTTTGCCCCAAAGGGGAAACGAGGATCTTCTGCGGGCTGGCGCCCACTGGTCTCGTCGTCATGGCTTGCGCCACGGGCACCTCGTGAGGGACCCGGCCTTGATCTCTCCGCCTCGCGAGCCTGCCGACGAGGCTGCTCCCGAGGAAGGTTCTGTCGTCCGCCTCATGAGGCTTGGCCTCGCGAGGGTCTTGAGCTTGAGTCGATGAAGCTGGGCCCACTGGGCCCCCACTTGAGCCACGCCGCAGCCGCAGCGAGCAAGTCTGGGACCCCTGTTCCTGTAACACCGACAGAACCCCCGGCCCAAGGCGCGCCCGGACTTGGCTTAGCAGAGAAGCGAAGGGGCAAGTGCGAAGCGCTGCGGGCCCCAACAGCCTGCGGCCTTGGGCGCCGCGTGGCGATTGATTGGTCGTGGGCGTCTCCGCTTCCCCATGATGCCTCGGCAACCGCATGACTTGACAAGTCCCTGCACGCAGAAATGGGTCATGATTACCTGCGATCGTGGAGGCCGACGGTTGGCCTCCTCCGGCTATAAGTACGGAATGGTGCAAGCCCTTCCAGTCCATCTCTTCTTGCTATTCCTTTCTCTTCATCTTTGCTCTTGCCCCATTTTGCGACAATGGCTCTGATCCGCCGGTTTTCCGCAGAAGAGAAGGGAAAGGCCCCCCGAGAGGGTCCCGACCCGCTTCCGCCGAAGAAACGGCTAGTCCTCTGCCGCCGAGATGAGGGCGCCCGGTAGGAGGTGTCGAGGCCCTGGTACGAGCAGCCACCGCCAGGATTCCCGCTGCCCTTGTACGCCCGCATTGAGGGCCTTGAAGGAGTAGACGCCGAGCGCCACGGGAGACGCCGCCGTTGGCGCCGGCGGGTCACGGCGGTGCGCGTCGTTCCTCCTGGAGTCCATGCCGAGGGCTCCTCCCGAGAGCTTGTGCTCCACGCCGCCATGCCTCCTCAATCTTGGATTCGCCTTCCTCCCTCCTTCGCCTTCGAGATCCCGCAGAGGGGCTCTTCGAGCTCGTTGCAGACGCTGGCTGCAGCACCTCGCGACGGAGCGGAGGTTGCGGTTGTCGCTCCGGGCAAGGTCTACATGACCCCAGGCTGGGGCGAAATCGCTCGGGTCTGCCGG
Source organism: Aegilops longissima (assembly GCA_021605205.1). Classification (NCBI taxonomy): domain Eukaryota; kingdom Viridiplantae; phylum Streptophyta; class Magnoliopsida; order Poales; family Poaceae; genus Aegilops; species Aegilops longissima. Next base: position 491,504,216 of record CM038678.1, read on the forward strand.
ACGAGGGGCGCCCTCGTGATCCATCTGGAATACGATGGCGCTTCCTTGATGTTCTTCAAGGTCTTCGACGCGGAAGGACGCCGGCTGGAATGCTGCCCCGAGAAGGGCGGTCAAGGCGTCGTCGTGGCGAGGACTAGGCTCGCCGGTCGCCCCCTCGGCAGCTCCTCGGGCAGTGGCGAAGGGACCGGAGGGTCCAGAGCCTCCACCGAGCTTCTGGAGACTTCGGAGACGAGCGACGACAGCTACGAGCCCCCGAGCTCGCGCCGCGCCCGGAGCCAGGCGGGCGCTTCAGGCTATCGGCGTCGGTGATCTGGATGAGGTTGGCGCCGGCGCCTGGCGGCCCACTGCTGATGATTGCGTCTCCTGCGGAGGCACACGTAGTCAGTGTTCCTTAGGATTAGCACCTTTTATTTCCTGCAAAGAATCAAGTAGCACCCCGCTGGGTATGTAAGGCGCCGCCATTGTCGGCGCTTCTCGAAACGGGGTACCTGACTTGCTCGCCGCGGCTGCGGCATGGTTTCAAGGGGTGGCCCAAGACGCCCATCTTCATCAACACAAGCTCAAGACCCTCGCGAGGGGCCAAGCCTGCTGGGCGGACGACAGAAGCTTCCTCGAGCACGGCCTCGTCGGTGGCTCGCGAGGAGGCGGAGAGATCAAGGCGGGGTACCTCACGAGGTGCCCATGACGCAAACCATGACGACCAAGGGCGCCAGGCGGGCGCCAGGCCGCGCAGTGTCCTCATTTCCCCTTTGGTGCAAAGGAGGCAAGCGCAGGCCAAGGCATCAGGCAAAGGCGACCATTTCGGTGCAACAAGACCAAGACCAGCAGAACGGCAGGAAGGAGGTCATCGGGGAGACAAGCCGGCGTCACCGTCAGAGTCTTTGGCAGGCGAGGACCGACTTTAGTCAGGATAAGTGTACTAGATGTTCCCCTTCAAAATGGCCAATTGTTGGCGCCCTTCCCGCTCAATATTTGGGAAGAGGCCCAAGGCCTCCCACTATAAATAGAGCTAGCCACCACCAGGTCGAGGGATCAATCAGAGAGAACCCTAGAGGAAAAAAGAAGGGAAATAAGGAGATCGACCAGATCGACACCTGATAGAGAGATCGGCATCTAGAGAGAGAGAAAGAGAGGCGACTAAACTCCCCTAGCAGTTCATCGCACCAGCCAAGAACAGACCCTCGCGAGGCTGTTCTTCCCTTGTACTGTTCATCATCAGCCCCAGAGGAAATCCACCACACCACACACTGGAGTAGGGTATTTCACCACAATGGTGGCCTGAACCAGTATAAACCTCGTGTCCTCTGTGTTGTTCTTTGTGTAGTTTAGATCCTGGCGGGGCGACGAGACGTAGGTAGGTTGGAGGTGCGATCCCCGCGTGCACCCCAGAGTTCGAACCTAGAGGGTCTGCCGGAACCCGAAATCCGACAGCCATGTTTTTGTGAATATTATATCCTCATGTTGAATCGGTGCGAGATGCTTGTTCTGCCCCAGCTCAGCTCCCCCTTTCTTTCCTCACGAGGGCTTTGGTGCTCTGCGCTGACAGGTCCAGGTCCCCAGGTAGGCTTCAGCCGTCGCTGGTATGACAGGTCGCGATGTCGTGGGTCAAGGCCAGGAGGTGAGCGGCCCGAGGTCCAGTAAGAGCCCCTGAGTCGCGATGCTCAGGAGGTCCCCTTTAGCACTCAAGCAGCCTCCACTGGGCAAGAAAGGTAGGCAGCTTTGCCGTGACAGAGCAGCAATAGGCGTGGATTTATTGCTGAGTCGGATCGGTTTTTGCGTGACTTAACTTGCGGGTTTGGAGCGGCGCTCGATGAGGTCTTGTGTCTGCGCGACGGCAACTGAGGTGTTGCTGGGTTTGGTCCTCGCGAGCTTCTTCCCTCTCCCCCACACTTTCCTTAATGCTCTATGTCCTCAGGTCCTGGCCCTCGAGCGAGCTCAGCCGCCGCTGGTATGACAGGTCGCGATGCCGTGGGTCAAGGCCCGGGGGTGAGGGCTCAAGAGCCAGTAAGAGCCCATGAGTCGTGATGCTCAGGCGCCCCCCTTTTAACGTGCAAGCGGATCACGCCGGAGAGGAGGAGAGAAGGCTCGTGAGGCTGCCAGCGTTAATCCTGTAGCAGGTCCTGCGTACCAATCACGAGGGGAAACAAGGTTAGTCGTTACGGTTGCCAGCCAACCATTGGTCGCTCCGAGGGAGTGATCGGGGGCATTGAGGGCTTGGTGAGGTGGCGCCTTGCGGGGCTGCCGCGGCCAGAGCTCAGCCACTCAGATTTATCAAGATTGCAGGACGGACCGTGCGCGCAAGCACGCGTCGAGCGAGCGGCTCCAAAGGTAGGTGTCAATCGAGCAGGCGATTAGGTCAAGCATGTTATGTATGAATAAGCAAATCCATCTTGATAGGTGCGGAGAAAGCACACGCCACCGGGTCTGGCCCGAGCAGCTTGGGGATAATGCAGCCCGAGGGGCGCCCCCAACAAGGTAAGTAAATAACATAAGCAAAACGGATACATGCCGCAGGGACGGACCCACGCAGCCTGGGAATGATGCAGCCCGAGGGGCGCTCCCAGCTGAAAACGAAACTTGGAAAGGTGTCACCTAATATGGTCGGAGATGGCGGGGTGTTGAGGTAGCGGATGACGCGTGATGAGGACGCCGGCCCTCACGAGCCTTCCGGACCTGGAGCCTCGGGAGGCTCCGGGGGCACGGGGGGTTCCTCGAGAGCCATCTCCATCTCTGCCAGGATCGCGCGCTACTTGACCTCCTGAGCCTCCAGAGCGCACCTCAGCAGGCGCTGATGGGCGGCAGCCGCGTTCGGCGGGCCAAAAGGCATGCGAACGCAGCTGTGAGGTGGACCCTCGCAACGCCCCACGTGTGAGGGCCAGAGGCGCTCCTGAGACGCGGCCGGGTTGAGCCCTGGTATGTTGATGCAGATTCACAGCCCAGCATCCTCGCCTGGATGTGGGGCCACGGCGGGCAGGCGGCGACAGCCGCACATGACTCTTGACTCCTGTAGCTCCTGGGTGCTCCTTGTGATGAACTCCTGAGGGTTTGGCCCTCCTTGCCTCATACCTTCCTGAGGGAAACGTGCCTTGAAGCACGCTTCCAAGTGGTGCCCGAGCGCCTCCCTTGTGACTTGGGCTAGGTCGGTGGCTCTCCATGAAAGAGCCCCCGAGCCCCGCGTGAGGAGGGCGTCGGGCGCGCCTTCCTATGCGTCAGAGGGTGGCGCCCCTTGAACGGGCGCAGGTCCTGTTGCCACGCCTCCGGAGGTGCCTACCCCATGAGGGCTTGGACCAGGCGAAGCCTTCTTCTTCTTGGGGATCGTCTCGGAAGTCTCCGCTCCTGTGATCTGGGTCTTCGATTGCTGCGGCTTGAAGGCACGCCAAGAGAGCACACGCATCCCTTTCCTCACAAGGCACTGTGATGACTCCTCCGCTTCCGGCATCTTGAGGACATTGTAGCCATGGTGAGTCACTGCCATGAACTTGGCCAAAGCTGGGTACCCGAGGATGGCATTGTACGGCAGGCGAATGTGGGCGACGTCGAAGTTGATGAGCTCGGTGCGGTAGTTGTTGCACTGTCCGAAGGTGACAGGAAGGCGAACTTGCCCTATCGGTACGGTGGAACCATCGGTGACTCCTGAGAAAGGCTTGGTTGGCTGAAGCTGATCGTATGGCACTTGGAGATTGTTGAATGTCTCGACAGATAGGATGTTGAGCCCTGCTCCACCGTCGATGAGGGTCCTGGTGACTTGCACGTTGCTGATGACTGGTGAGCAAAGCATGGGGAGGACTCCGGCCGTTGCCGCACACTTGAGCTGATCCGCTGAACTGAAAGTGATAGCGCACGACGAACACCTGAGAGGGTGCGTGGCCTCAGGCTTGGGGAGGGCCGCATTCACCTCGCGAGCAAACTGCTTGAAGATGCGCTGAGAGGCTGGGTCCTGAGCACCACCCAAGATGCAAGCGATCATGCGTGGCTCCTGGAAGCCCCCAGCCCCCTCGTCCTGATGATTGTCTTCTTACCTCCTTAGCAGCTGAGGCAGAGGTGGGAGCCCTACGTTGCCTTGAGGGCGGTCCTCACGAGGCTGGTCCCTCCAACCTCCCTCGCGAGGCTGGTCCTGCCAGCGGTCCTCGCGAGGTCTGTCACGCCATCCCTGGCGAGGGCCACGGTCTTCCCAGCGTCTTGTGCCTCTTCCTCCTCCTCGGCTGTAGCCTCGATCATTGCGCTCGGGGCGTCGGCCGATACGCCCTTCTCGCACGGCCCTGAGCTCCTGGAATTCGTTGGTGTTGTGGGTGTGGAGGTCGTGGTACACGCAGTACCGGCTGCCTTTGGATGACTCTGGCTGATCCCTGCCTCGCTTGGTGTCTGGTTCTGCCGCGAGCACGACAGGCCCCTTGCGCTTCACGTCCTTGGCCTTGGGCTTCTTCTCTCTGGATCGGCAGTTGGAAGCTCGAGGAGGGAGAGGCGCCCTTCCTCAGCCCTGGTGCATTTGGTCGCCAAGTTGAACAGCTCCAGGGATGTGCACAGGTCTTCATGCATTGCTAGCTCCTCCTTCATCTTGACGTTGCGCACGCCATCGGAGAAGGCTGAGATGATGGCCTCCTCAGTCACCTTGGGAATCTTGAGGTGGGCGTTGTTGAAGCGCTGGATGTACTTCTGCAGGGTCTCTCCTGGCTGCTGCTTGATGCGGTGCATGTCGCTCACGGCCGGAGGCCGATCGCGAGTGCCTTGGAAGTTGGCGATGAAGCGGGTGCGCATCTCGTCCCAGGAGGAGATCGTGCCGGGAGCCAGGTTCAGGAGCCAGGTTTGGGCCCTGTCGTGGATTTGTCACGGCAGATGTCCTTAGTGTCAGGACTTAGTCGCGAGGCCAACGCATCTATGTGGTAGCTTGAGAGGGGTTGAGCGGAATCGAGAGACGCAACACAAGACAGGGATTTAGACAGCTTTGGGCCCCGGGAAACATCATCCGGTAAAAACCCTACATGCTGTTTGACACTAGGTCTCCTTATCATCATGAGGGAGTCGCCGTAAACCGGCTCTCCTCTTTGTGTCTAGCCCTAAGATTGTTTCTTCTTGCTTGTTGCTTGTTTTTCTGTTGGGGAGCCCTGCCCCTCCTTATATATGTTGAAGGGGCGGGTTACATGTGGAGTCCTATTAGGATTAGGACTAGCCTATCTCTAATGCAAACCGGATATAAGTCCTGGTCTTAACTCCTTGTAAGGTAAATATTCCGCATGCCTTTCCTCTTAAACCGGACCACAATAGTTGAACCGGCCTTCATGAACCGCCAGACGGGCCACCGGGTCTTGTCGCTCCTCTGACCCGTCCACCGGGTCACCAGTGAGTTACAACGTCTGGCGGGTTCTTTGTAAATTGCCGTGTCCGGGCGGGTCACCAGATGAATATCGCCAAGTGCTAGCGGGACCTCAAATAAACCGCCAAGTCTGGCCGGGTTAACTTCCGACCGGTTTACACCGCGGGGTATATCCCCGACATTAGCCCCCAAGTTTAGCTTGGATTTATCCATGATAAACTCATGCTGCAAAATAAACACCAGAACAAATTTGGCAGGTTGTGCTCCGGGTTAAGAATTCTTGTAGACCGGCACCTGATCGTCCTTAAGTCCTTGTAATTTCCTCCTTCTAGAAAATCCGGGTCAATAACCAGCTTCATACTCAAATTGCTGATGTTGGCTTCTTATAGAAAAAATATTGTGAAGAATAATCCACTTGAGTCGGCTTCCAAAGCGCTGGTTTAAGAAATATTGGTCTTGAAATACTCATCTGATATTCAACCGGTTTGAAGATGCAGAACTTGCCGGTTTTATCATTGCCAAAGACTGTCGGGTTATAAAAACTTGATAATTTCGAGTCATGATTGTTGCAGACACCGGTTCATGATTGTTGCCAACGCCGGTTCATGATTATTAATGACGTCGGGTTGCAGCCACAGGGTCATAATGATTGGTGACGCCGGGTCAACCTAGTTTGCTCAATCAGAGAATTTGAAAATATTTCTTCGATAATAATATAATACCTGTAGCCCCCAAGTCTTTGAGCAGAACAAAGTGGTGGCTTAAGACTGTGCTTCAATATAAATATTGCCACTTTCAAAGAAATCCATGTTGTTCATCCTAGTGACTAGTAAAAACTGAATACTCCATACTATGTAGCCCCCAAGTGCTGGGTTGTCATGCTTGCAGCAACCTGGGACTTGTAATTGACTGATGCCCATAAAACTTGAATTGTTGACAGGAGCAATTGGTAGCCCCCAAGGGCCGGCTCATTATGATATGATGAGTCGGGTCTTCAATAAGGCCAATAAAATGACTTTGCATTAGCCCCCAAGTATCATGGTGCATGCTCGCAGCGACATGAGACTTGCATATTTGATATAATCTCAACTTGAATAATGTAGCCCCCAAGTGCCGGGTCGTAAGCCTGCAGCGATTCGGGACTATTCCTTCCATTGCAAAATAAATCATATCCTTTGACAAAAGAATAGCCATTGCGCTAAAGCGACTTTGAAAACCTCAATAATACCGGTTGTTAAAAACCATAATAAAAATCCAGCCATGTTGGCTATTCAAGATAATATAATCCAGTATGAAAACCTTATTCATTCAATATCATAATGAAAATTCAGCCAAGTTTGGCTATTTGAATAATATAACCCAATGATTTATAAGCGCATGATTCCAATGGCGCAATCCAAATATATACTGGCGACTTATAGTCAAAAGCCAGGCCGGTTTAGCAAAACACCGGATAATTTCTCATCATATACTGACTTATTGTCTTAAAGCCAGGCCGGTTTAAAACACCGGATAATTTATCATCATACTGGCGACTTATAGTCAAAAGCCAGGCCGGGTTAGTAAACACCAATGATTTATAATCATGCTTTATTCAACCTGTTTCTGCATGCAACAATTTTAAAGTATCCTGGCCGTTTACCGCCAGACGGGTCATAATGCCAACATATAACCCGGGTTTATAACCAAGGCTGCACTTAAGGATAATCAAATATGAAATATATCATACCTGTGACATTGAATCACATCGTTGGTTTACCAACTTTTGTAGTAAGAGTGATAACCCCAATCTTGAGTAATGATAACTCCTTTCATACTGTGCCGGTTTATGATAAAACCGTACCGGGTTGTGACAAACACCGGTTTAACCATATATAATATCGGCGACTCGTAGTCAAACCAGACCGGGCTGATAGTCTCCGGATTATAACTTGATCATGTACTGACAACTTGTAATTGAAAGTCAAGCCGGGTTAATGAACACCGGTTTACTCCATAATAAGATGGTAACATAAAATCAAAAAATCAAACCGGGCAAATAGTCTCCGGATTAAGAATTGACCGTGTTCCGTCAATTGACAGTCGAACCGGTCTGCGAATTTTGTCGGTTTTAAGAACGCAACAAAGAAGAAATATTTATTAAAGAAAATTTCAAGCAAAGGCAATGATAAAACCATTTGCAAAAGAGGCTATTTAGCCGATCAAGTGGCATTACCATGGTCGGACACGACCAAGCCCCCAGTAGGCGTGGCTATGGTTCAAGTCAGCCAGGTCCCCAAATGATGCATTGGCATTATGCCGATCAAGAGGGGTGACGATGGTTCGGGTTCGACCAAAGCCCCCAAGTGATTCTGTGGCCTTAGGCCGATCAAGAGGCGTGACTATGGTTCAGACGTGACCACAAGTCCCCAAGTGATGCTATGGCTTTTTGCTTATCAAAAGGTGTTGCTATGGTTCGGACACGACCAAAAGCCCCCAAGTGATGTTGTGGCATTGCGCCGATCAAGAGGTGTAGCTACGGTTCGGATACGACCAAGCCCCCAAGTGATGCTATGGCTTTAGGCCTATCAAAAGGTGTTGCTATGGTTCGGACACGACCAAGCCCCCAAGTGATCAATAATATGATAAGCCAATAAGGCATGATACCCATGTTTGAACCGCGCATCATGGCAGCAGGTCCTTTTTGGCACCCTTTAACTTTTTGCAAGAGATAAATCCTTCTTGAACCGGGATTTTGAACCGGATATCGAGAGCTTCAAAGCTTTGTGGGAGACATCTTTCCCTTGAACCGGATTTTAAACCGGAATCTTCATTTTCAGCCGGAAATTTTCTGACGGCCTTTAAACTCGAACTTGCGAGAAGTTAATTCCTTTTTGAACCGGACATTTTTTAAACCGGATTTGAGAGCTTCAGTGAGACTGACTTCCCTTGAGCCGGATTTTAAACCGGAGTCCTTTCTGATGACCCGGGACTTCTTCATTGAGCCCGGATTTTGTAACTGTCATATACTTTTTAAGCCGGAAGTTTTCTGACGGCCTTTAAGTTTTCATCAATACAACAGGAGCCTCCGGGACCAGGTTATCTTTCCCTCCATCGTCCTAGGGTTCTTAATTTTGCTGAAACTGGCAAGATTTGCTTTGAGTCATGTCATCAGAGCCCCGAGTCTCAAAGGTGACTCGAGGAGTTGGCTTGAGACTCTCCATATGTGACCGTGATGTAAACCGGCATAAGTTGTATATCATCGGTGTTGATAGCTCGATGTGAATCCACAGAAGATTGAGGTGACTGCGGCGGGTTATAAATGATCCCGTATGAGCCGTGTCAGCAACTCGGCCAATGGTTCCTTCCAACTGGTGGTTTGAAGTTAACCAAACTGTAGTGGCGGCGACTTGTGCGCCTGCCCATTGAGCCATCCAGTGCGGGCGGCGGTTGATAGTATATGATAATTTTCCTCCAATTTGTTGAAAGAAAACCGGGCTACCCAAGCTGTGACTTGCTCATACTCAATAATCAGCTCATGCAGACAGGTGCGGCCGGTATGTTGATGTAGACCAGGCCGTGAGAGACGGTCCACAAGGACGACCGCAACATCAGAGGCAGCTCGGACAGATGAGTCGGCCGCGGCATTGTAAGCCGGTGCGGACGGGGAAGATCGGCGCCGGTGTCGTTAACCGGCACGGACGGGCGAGTTAATCGTAGGCGTGATCCCGACAAGTTGATGTAAACCGGGCCACAGGGACGGCGACTTGCTTACGTTCATTCACCGGGTGCTATGACACGGACGAAACGCCAGTGCAGACGTTGCCAGCGTGTGCTCCGTACCCATGGTATAGACCACGTTTATAATGAATAATTGTCCTGCTCATCAAAATATACAGTCCAAAGTAATTGTTCTTTTGACAAAAAAAACAATATGTGTCAAAAATAGACTTAGATAGATGTCACCTGATATGTTAGGCCGGAATTTATCCGCCACGGTGAAGCTAAAATCAACCACGGATGAGTCACACGCAGGAACAAACGGATGAACCGGCCGCAGCGTTGTTGGCTGGCGCGTCTGATGTAAACTGGGCCATGAGGGCGGACGGGTGAGTCATCCGTGGCGTTGTAAACCGGCGCGGTCGCGTGAACCAGTCGCGAGAGCGGGGGCGATGACTTGCACGCGGATCCATTGAGCAACATGACACGGACGGAGGTCTGTGCAGAGTTATGTTGGTGCGCGCTCCATATCCGATGTATAACACCTTTGTCCTGAATGACTATCCTGCGTAAAAATATTACGCGACAAAATAACTGTTCTCACAAATTAATATGTGCGTAAAAATACATAGGAAAAATAGCACCTGGTCTTTTTTGTCTGTTGATCGTGGACATATAGCATTATCCTCGGTGCGATCCATCAAAGGCAAGCATGGCAGCCACCCTCGGCCGCTTGCTGAAGCCGAGCAAAGAGTGACGATGATTGAAATAGGGATCCACTTCGAGTCGTTGACTCCCTTATTTTTAAGGTGGTCCGGCTGGCGGTAGCCGAGGCTGAATCGAACGATTGGACTGCGTCTTGTATATGTCTGTCGCGCAGCTCGACGCACGCGTAATCTCCGGCATGTTGACATAGAGTAGATCACATCCATAGGCAGCCGGCATGGATGAACGACGCGCAACCTCGGGCAACTCGGACGAGTATAGAAATCCTTCTAGATTTTTATCTTACATACTTTGGCTTCCATCACGTGAGAGACTATGATGGATTTGATGTAGTACGAACCCGCGATACTCGGTTACGTACATCAATTACTGCCAGCTGCTCAAAAACTAGCTCATGTGGCGATTTAATAACCTCGACCTTCTACTTTTCCCCGAGCATAGTGTGACCACGTGGCGGCAGCTGAATATGATGAGGTGGACGGTTTGTAACCAGAGATGGCGGTAGCTCGATGGTGGCGTGCAACTGGCGACGCAGCGACAATGACCGGAAGAGATGATGAGCGATCTGTGGTGGCGAGGAATCCGGGACGGTTGACTTCGCTTCTATGCCCACGTCCATATATCCTCCGGTCATAATCTACTTGATGATTTTTTTTCGGCACAGCAATCTTGGTCCGTGATTGCATCGGTCCTGATGATGATCCGGCGGCCGCTCTTGGAATCTTCTGACTCGGATGGAGGTAGTAATCTGATCTATTAGGCTGGTTGTAATGGGGAGTATCATATACTAGTATCATGCATATGATACTAGTGTATGATACTACCTCCCTAATGCATAGTATCATATATTAGTATCATGTAGTACTTTATTTAGTGTCATGCATGACACAAAGTAGTATAGCATTCAATATGATACGGTATCATGATATGATACTACACCCTCTCTTTCTTCCTTTAATGCTATGACACCTCACCAAAATTGCCTAGTTGGCATGCATGATACTAGCTATGATACTACCATTACAACCAGCCTTAGCACTCGAATAGGAGTAGTACTAGTCTTGAACTTGTGACGTGGAGTAGTACTAGTCTTGGACTTTGTGGACGTGGAGCAGTACTAGTCTTCGACTTCTGACTCGGCTGCCGCTCTTGTAACACGTACTAGTGCAAGTACTAGTTGATTTTTCAGATTTGACTATTCATCACATCGGGAAAAAGGTAGCAATGGACGGTTGATTTTCCACAGCCTAGAACTTGTGGACGCGGAGTAGCAGTGGAAACTTGGCGGATTAAGCGGTAGTCTCGGATCAATCTCTAGTGCTGCATATAGGACGCAAAGGCAGCGGCCAGCCGATCGATCGGCTCCAAAATTTCTCGATTACTTACAACGCCGTAGGTAAATCACTGTGCTGCGCTTGATAGAATCCTTCTACCCTTGGCTTCTTACGATGGTGAAGCGGAAAGTGATCCGGCCATGACGGATCGCTGGTGGTATGTTATGATGCACATAGACGCAATCCGCTCGCTTCATCGAAAACCACGAACTTTTGAAACCACAGGAAGAATCCTCCAAGAACTCAACACCACCATGCGCAGGCCCCACGGTGGGCGCCAAGCGTAAATGGATTTGTCACGGCAGATGTCCTTAGTGTCAGGACTTAGTCGCGAGGCCAACGCATCTATGTGGTAGCTTGAGAGGGGTTGAGCGGAATCGAGAGACGCAACACAAGACAGGGATTTATACAGCTTCGGGCCCCGGGAAACATCATCCGGTAAAAACCCTACATGTTGTTTGACGCTAGGTCTCCTTATCATCACGAGGGAGTCGCCGTAAACCGGCTCTCCTCTTTGTGTCTAGCCCTAAGATTGTTTCTTCTTGCTTGTTGCTTGTTTTTCTGTTGGGGAGCCCTGCCCCTCCTTATATATGTTGAAGGGGCGGGTTACATGTGGAGTCCTATTAGGATTAGGACTAGTCTATCTCTAATGCAAACCGGATACAAGTCCTGGTCTTAACTCCTTGTAAGGTAAATATTCCGCATGCCTTTCCTCTTAAACCGGACCACAATAGTTGAACCGGCCTTCATGAATCGCTAGACGGGCCACCGGGTCTTCTCGCTCCTCTGACCCGTCCGCCGGGTCACCAGTGAGTTACAACGTCCTAGCGGGTTCTTTGGTAAATTGCAGTGCAGGCGGGTCACCAGATGAATATCGCCAAGTGCCAGCGGGACCTCAAATAAACCGCCAAGTCCGGCCGGGTTAACTTCCGGCCGGTTTACACCGCGGGGTATATCACCGACAGGCCCCGTCCTTCAGCGCCATGGGGAACCAATTCGCCATGACCTTTTCGTCCCCGTTGGTGGCTTCGATGCCCAGCTCGTAGAGCTGAAGGAACTCCGCAGGGTCGGCTGTGCCGTCGTAGCGAGGAGGCAGGTCTGGCTTGAACATGCCGGGCCACGTGACGCTACGTAGCTCGGCGGTGAAGGCGCGGTAGCCTGCAGTGGCCACTGGAGCACTCTGATGATGCGGGGCTTCCTCTTGTGGATTCCCGCGTACCATTGCCTGGAGCAGCGCGGGTTCTTGACGCGGTGGCGCTGGAGCGTGATCGCGGCGCTCCGGAGCTGGGAGCACGCGAGCACCTGCTTGGGGCGAGGATCTCCGGCAGCTCCTTTCTTGTTGCGCTGGCGCCGGACGCGGAGGGTCTCGGCCTGGGACCACGCGCCTTGGGGCCAGGGCGCCTTCCTGAGGAGGAGGCGGAGGGGGCACCTCCGGCTCCCTGCCTCCCGCGCGGGGTGAAGGGCGAGGCGACGAGAGGGACGGCGCGGGGGAGCCCCCTGCGGCGCGGACGAGCTCGGCGATGCGGTCGAGCCACTCCTCGTAGACGTCGTCGACGGGGCGGTAGCGCAGGAGCTCGTTCGCCGCGATGAGCGCGGCTCGAGCCTCCATGGGCGCGCGGTGCATGCAGGACGAAGAACCAGCAGGGGCGAGCGAAGGAGTGGCGGTGCGGCCTTCTCGCCTCACCGATGGATGCAGGGACGAGGCCTGCTGCTCGTTCCCCGTCGGGCCAGCGGCGGCGTTAGCGGCGGCGGACGGGAACGACGGGTGTCCGCCGGCGAGAGCCGTCTGGCGACTCGGCGGGCGCGAGCAGCCCCAGCGCTCAGCGCTGGCTCGGCGGCGTCGACCATGGACACGACGGAAGATCTCACGCGACCAGCAGAAGAAAGATTCCGGCGCACCCCTACCTAGCGCGCCAAATGTCGGATTTCGGGTTCTGGCTGACCCTTGAGGTTCGAAAACTGGGGTGCGCGCGGAGATCTTTCCCCTACCAGCTCACGCGTGAATGGATTGCGAGGGATCTAAACTAGGAACGATGAACAACACAAAAGACACGAAGTTTATACTGGTTCAGGCCACCGTTGTGGTGTAATACCCTACTCCAGTGTGTGGTGTGGTGGATTGCCTCAGGGGCTGATGATGAACAATACAAAGGAAGAACAGCCTCGCGAGGGGCTGTTCTTGAGCTGGTGTGATGAACTGCTTGGGTGAGTTCAGTCGCCTCTCTCTATCTTTCTGGTAGGTTCGACCTGTGTCTCGTCGATCGATCTCCCGCCCTACCTCTGTGGTGGCTAGTCCTATTTATAGAGGGAGGCCCTGGACCTCTTCCCAAATAATGAGCGGGAAGGGCGCCAACAATTGGCCATTTTGAAGGGGAAGATCTAGTACACTTATCCTAACTAAAGTTGGTCTTGGTGCCAAAGGCTCGGCGGTGGCCGATCACAGGCTCCACGATGACCTCCTTCCTGCCGCTCTGCGGGTCTTGGTCTTATTGCACCGAAGCGGCAACCTTTGCCTGATGCCTTGGCCTGTGCTTGCCTCCTTCGCACCAAAGGGGAAACAAGGACACTGCGCAAGCTGGCACCCGCCTGGCGCCCGCCTGGTCTCGATCATCATGGCTTGGGTCATGGTGCACCCTCGTGAGGGACTCGGCCTTGATCTCTCTGCCTCCTCGCGAGCCTGCCTGACGAGGCTGCTCCTGAGGAAGGTTCCTGTCGTTCGCCCCCTGAGGCTTGGCCCCTCACGAGGGTCTTGAGCTTGAGCTGATGAAGCTGGGCCGCGCTGGGCCCCCACTTGAGCCACGCCACAGGCCGTAGGCAGGCAAGTCTGGGGACCCCCGTTCCCAGAACGCCGACAGTATAGGCTATGTGATGATACGTGATCATGGAACTATAAATGAATGAAGTTGGAATTTCACCAAAAATAATATCCTATGCATCTTGTTCATCGTGATCGCAATTATATATATAATTTTTGGCCTCGCGAAGGATAAAGCATCGCTCAAGCTTGGGGGAGGCTTAAATCAATGTTATATTCATGCCCCAATCATGAGCTCCTGAGAGATTAATTCTTCAAAGTTTTTATGCTCGGCTTTCTCATAATAATCAAACCATGCTCGATACTTCTTGTGCTGGCTCTTTTATGATGAAGACTATTGAATTCAAATGGAATTTATTGGATAGAATTAAACGCAACTCTGAAGATTGGAATCTTGACGAAGGTAAGGAGTCAGGTATGACACCTAAGTTTGATTGTGTTAAGTCTTTTATGGATACCGATTTTCCGTAAATTTAGCACTAAATATGGAATTGACTCTGAGATAGTAGCTTCGTTATGTGAATATTTTGCTACTTATGTTGATCTCCCCAAGGAGAAGTGGTTTAAATATCATCCTCCCCTAGAAGTAAAAGTAGCTGCACCTACTAAAGTTGAAGAAAAGACTGTCACTTATAATGATCCTATTGTTCCTACTTCTTATGTTGAGAAACCACCTTTCCCTGTTAGGATAAAGGATCATGCTAAAGCTTCAACTGTTGTTTGTAAAAGTAATATTAGAACTTATACACCTCCTGAGCAAGTTAAAGTTGAACCTAATATTGCTATTGTTAAAGATCTCTCATTTGATAATATTGATGGGCATGTTATTCAGTTCTGCGGTGAAACTGCTAGAATTGCTAAACCTTGTGTTAAATATAAACATAGACCTGTGGTAGGCGTGCCTGTTATTTCTGTTAAAATAGGAGATCATTGTTATCATGGCTTATGTGATATGGGTGCTAGTGCTAGTGTAATACCGCACACTTTATACGAAGAAATTAAGCATGAAATTGCACCTGCTGAGTTAGAAGGTATCGACGTCACAATTAAGCTTGCTAATAGAGATACTATATCAGCAATGGGAATTGTTAGAGATGTTGAAGTCTTGTGTGGGAAAACTAAATATCCTGCTGATTTTCTTGTTCTTGGTTCCCACAAGATAGCTTTTGTCCCATTATATTTGGTAGACCCTTCTTGAATACTGTTAATGCTAAGATAGATTGCGAAAAGAATATTGTTACTGTTGGCTTGAATGATATGATTCATGAGTTTAATTTCTCTAAATTTAGTAAACAACACCGTGAAGAAGAATTGCCTAGTAAGGATGAAATTATTGGTCTTGCCTCTATTGTCGTACCTCCTAGTGATCCTTTAGAACAATATTTGCTAGACCGTGAAAATGATATGTTTATGAATGAAAGAAGGGAAATAGATGAAGTATTCTTCAATCAGGAACCTATTCTGAAACACAATTTGCCTGTTAAAATATTAGGGGATCCCCCTCCACCCAAGGGTGATCCCGTGTTTGAGCTTAAACCGTTGCCTGATAATCTTAAATATGCTTATCTTGATGAAAACAAAATATATCATGTTATTATTAGTGCTAACCTTTCAGAGCATGAAGAAGAGAGATTATTGAAAACTCTGAAGAAGCACCGTGCTGCTATTGGATATACTCTTGATGATCTTAAGGGCACTAGTCCCACTTTATGTCAACACAAAATAAATCTGGAAGAAGATGCCAAACCAGTTCGTGATCATCAACGAAGGCTTAATCCTAAAATGAAAGAAGTGGTAAGAAAAGAAATACTAAAGCATCTGGAGGCAGGTAATAATTTATCTCGTTGCTGATAGTCAGTGGGTAAGTCCTGTCCATTGTGTCCCTAAGAAGGGAGGTATTACTGTTGTTTCTAATGATAAAGATGAATTGATTCCGCAAAGAATTATTACAAGTTATAGGATGGTAACTGATTTCCGTAAATTAAATAAATATACTAAGAAAGATCATTACCCCTTACCTTTTATCGATCAATTGCTAGAAAGATTATGCAAACATACACATTATTGCTTTCTAGATGGTTATTCTGGTTTCTCTCAAATACCTGTGTCAGCTAAAGATCAATCAAAGACTACTTTTACATGCCCTTTTGGCACTTTTGCTTATAGATGTATGCCTTTTGGTTTATGTAATGCACCTGCTACCTTTCAAAGATGCATGATGGCTATATTCTCTGACTTTTGTGAAAAGATTTGTGAGGTTTTCATGGACGACTTTTCCGTCTATGGATCTTCTTTTGATGCTTGCTTGAGCAATCTTGATCGAGTTTTGCAGAGATGTGAAGAAACTAATCTTGTCTTGAATTGGGAAAAGTACCACTTTATGGTTAATGAAGGTATTTTCTTGGGGCATAAAGTTTCTGAAAGAGGTATTGAAGTTGACAAAGCTAAGGTTGATGCTATTGAAAATATGCCATGTCCCAAGGACATCAAAGGTATAAGAAGTTTCCTTGGTCACGCCGGATTTTATAGTAGGTTCATTAAGGACTTCTCAAAAATTTCTCGGCCTCTGACTAATTTATTACAAAAAGATATACCATTTGTTTTTAATGATGATTGTGTAGAAGCATTTGAAATACTTAAGAAAGCATTAGTCTCTGCACCCATTGTTCAGCCACCTGATTGGAATTTACCATTTGAAATTATGTGTGATGCTAGTGATTATGATGTGGGTGCTGTTCTAGGGCAAAGAGTTGATGAGAAATTAAATGTTATCCATTATGCTAGTAAGACTCTAGACAATGCTCAAATAAATTATGCTACTACTGAAAAAGAACTCTTAGCAGTTGTATTTGCTTGTGATAAGTTCAGACCTTATATTGTCGATTCTAAAGTAACCATTCACACAGATCATGCTGCTATTAAATATCTTATGGAAAACAAAGATGCTAAACCTAGACTTATTAGATGGGTTCTCTTGCTACAAGAATTTGATTTGCATATTGTTGATAGAAAGGGAGCTGAGAACCCCGTTGCAGACAACTTGTCTAGGTTAGAAAATGTTCTTGATGACCCACTACCTATTGATGATAGCTTTCCTGATGAGCAACTAAATGTCATAATACTTCTCGTAGTACTCCATGGTATGCTGATTATGCTAATTACATTGTCGCTAAATTCATACCACCTAGTTTCACATACCAACAAAAGAAAAAGTTCTTCTATGATCTGAGACATTACTTTTGGGATGACCCACATCTTTATAAAGAGGGAGTAGATGGTGTTATTAGACGTTGTGTACCTGAGCATGAACAGGTACATATCCTATGCAAGTGTCACTCTGAAGCTTATGGAGGACACCATGCTGGAGATAGAACTGCACATAAGGTATTGCAATCCGGTTTTTATTGGCCTACTCTCTTCAAGGATTCCCGTAAGTTTGTCTTGTCTTGTGATGAATGTCAAAGAATTGGTAATATTAGTAGACGTCAAGAAATGCCTATGAATTATTCACTCGTTATTGAACCATTTGATGTTTGGAGCTTTGATTATATGGGACCTTTTCCTGCCTCTAATGGATACACACATTTTTTAGTTGTTGTTGATTACGTTACTAAGTGGGTAGAAGCTATTCCAACTAGTAGTGCTGATCATAACACTTTTATTAAAATGCTTAAGGAAGTTATTTTCCCGAGGTTTGGAGTCCCTAGATATTTAATGACTGATGGTGGTTCACACTTTATTCATGGTGCTTTCCGTAAAATGCTTGCTAAATATGATGTTAATCATAGAATTGCATCTCCTTATCACCCACAGTCCAGTGGTCAAGTAGAATTGAGTAATAGAGAGCTCAAATTAATTTTGCAAAAGACTGTCAATAGGTCTAGAAAGAATTGGTCCAAGAAACTTGATGATGCATTATGGGCTTATAGAACTGCATATAAAAATCCTATGGGTATGTCTCCGTATAAAATGGTTTACGGAAAAGCATGTCACTTACCTCTTGAACTAGAACATAAGGCATATTGGGCTATTAAAGAGCTCAACTATGATTTCAAACTTGCCGGTGAGAAGAGGTTATTTATATTAGCTCACTTGATGAATGGATAACCCAAGCTTAGAAAAATGCCAAGTTGTTTAAAGAAAAAGTTAAAAGATGGCATGACAAAAGGATACAAAAGCGCGAGTTTAATGTAGGTGATTATGTATTGCTATACAACTCTCGTTTAAGATTTTTTGCAGGAAAACTTCTCTCTAAATGGGAAGGCCCCTACGTCATCGAGGTGGTCTATCGCTCCGGTGCCATAAAAATCAACAACTTCGAAGGCACAAATCCGAAGGTGGTGAACGGTCAAAGCATCAAACATTATATCTCAGGTAATCCCATAAATGTTGAAACCAATGTTATTGAAACCGTAACCCCGGAGGAATACATAAAAGACACTTTCCAGAACGTTTCAGGCTCCGAAAAGGAATAGGTATGTGGTACGGTAAGTAAACCGACTCCAAAACAGATTTAAGGCAATATTTCTCCGTTTTGGAATATTTAGAAAAACAGAAAAATAAGTAGCAGTCCGGGAAGGGCACGAGGGCTCCACGAGGGTGGAGGGCGCGCCCTACCTCCCTGGGCGCGCCCCCTACCTCGTGGGCACCTCGTGTGCCTTCTGGACTCTGTTTTCTTGCACAATATGTATTTTGGTCGGTAAAAATTCATTATATATTCTCCGAAGGTTTTGACTCTCCTATCACGCAAATATCCTCTGTTCTTGTTTCGAGCTGTTTTCTGTCAGGGTTTTCAAGGCTAGGCATCATGTTGTCTCCCTCCTCCAACAATGGCGACAACGATGCTTGGTTAATGAAGATAGATCTGAAGAGGGAAGAACCCATAAAGATCAACAAGGATGAAGGGATCAAGAAGGCCTCGGAGGATCAAGCTCCGGCAGCAGAAGACATTCTTCAACTTGATCATAATCTTCTTACCCCAACTGAGATTGAAGCTTTCAAGATGATTGAGTTAGCTCGTATACTGAACAAGTATCACACAAGTGAAAATATTTTGTTGAAGGAGCATATTGTTGCACTCAAGGGCATTATCCGTGTTGGAAATATGCCCTAGAGGCAATAATAAAAGGATTATTATTATATTTCCTTGTTCATGATAATTGTCTTTTATTCATGCTATAATTGTATTATCCGGAAATCGTAATACACGTGTGAATACATAAGCCACAACATGTCCCTAGTGAGCCTCTAGTTGACTAGCTCATTGATCAACAGATAGTCATGGTTTCCTGACTATGGACATTGGATGTCATTGATAACGGGATCACATCATTAGGAGAATGATGTGATGGACAAGACCCAATCCTAAGCATAGCACAAGATCGTGTAGTTCGTTTGCTAGAGCTTTTCCAATGTCAAGTATCTTTTCCTTAGACCATGAGATCGTGTAACTCCCGGATACCGTAGGAGTGCTTTGGGTGTACCAAACGTCTGGCGTAAGCGGGTGACTATAAAGGTATGCTACGGGTATCTCCGAAAGTGTCTGTTGGGTTGACACGGATCGAGACTGGGATTTGTCACTCCGTATGACGAAGAGGTATCTCTGGGCCCACTCGGTAATGCATCATCATAATGAGCTCAAAGTGACCAAGGGTCTGGTCACGGGATCATGCATTACGGTACGAGTAAAGTGACATGCCGGTAACGAGATTGAACGAGGTATTGGGATACCGACGATCGAATCTCGGGCAAGTAACATGCCGATTGACAAAGGGAATTGTATACGGGGTTGCTTGAATCCTCGACATCGTGGTTCATCCGATGAGATCATCGAGGAGCATGTGGGAGCCAACATGGGTATCCAGATCCCGCTATTGGTTATTGACCGAAGAGCGTCTCGGTCATGTCTACGTGTCTCCCGAAGCCGTAGGGTCTACACACTTAACGTTCGGTGACGCTAGGGTTGTAGAGATATAAGTATGCAGAAAACCGAAAGTTATTCGGAGTCCCGGATGAGATCCCGGACGTCACGAGGAGTTCCGGAATGGTCCGAGGTAAAGAATTATATATGCGAAGTCGAGTTTCGACCATCGGGAAAGTTTGGGGTCACGGTATTGTACGGGACCACGGAAGGGTCCCGGGGGTCCACCGGGTGGGGCCACCTATCCCGGAGGGCCCCATGGGCTGAAGTGGGAGGGAAACCAGCCCCTGGTGGGCTGGTGCACCCCACTTGGGCCCCCTGCGCCTAGGGTTGGGAACCCTAGGGGAGGGGGCGCCTCCACTTGCCTTGGGGGGCAAGGCACGCCCCTTGGCCGCTGCCCCCCCTAGGAGATCCCATCTCCTAGCGCCGGCGCCCCCCCTGGGGACCCTATATATAGAGGGGGGAGGGAGGGCAGCCACACCCTTGCACTTGGCTCCTCCCTTCCCCCTTGCTACACATCTCCCTCCCGCAGACGCTTGGCGAAGCCCTGCCGGGATCCCTGCTGCATCCACCACCACGCCGTCGTGCTGCTGGATCTTCATCAACCTCTCCTTCCCCCTTGCTGGATCAAGAAGGAGGAGACGTCACGCTGATCGTACGTGTGTTGAACGCGGAGGTGCTGTCTGTTCGACGCTAGGATCTCCGGTGATTTGGATCACGACGAGTACGACTCCCTCAACCCCGTTCCCTTGAACGCTTCCGCTCGATCTACAAAGGTATGTAGATGCACTCCTCTCTCTCGTTGCTAGATGAACCCATAGATTGATCTTGGTGAAACCGTAGGAAAAATTTTATTTTCTGCAACGTTCCCCGACAGTGGCATCATGAGCTAGGTCTATGCGTAGTTCTCTTTGCACGTGTAGAACACAATTTGTTGTGGGCGTAGATGTTGTCAACTTTCTTGCCACTACTAGTCTTCTTTTGCTTCAGCGGTATTGTGGGATGAAGCGGCCCGAACCGACCTTACATGTACGCTTACGTGAGACAGGTTCCACCGACTGACATGCACTAGTTGCATAAGGTGGCTAGCGGGTGTCTGTCTCTCCCACTTTAGTTGGAGCGGATTTGATGAAAAGGGTCCTTATGAAGGGTAAATAGAAGTTGACAAATCACGTTGTGGCTTTTACGTAGGTAAGAAAACGTTCTTGCTAGAACCCTATTGCAGCCACATAAAACATGCAACAACAATTAGAGGACGTCTAACTTGTTTTTGCAGCATGTGGTTGTGATGTGATATGGCCAAAAGTTGTGATGAATGATGAATGATATGTGTGATGTATGAGATCATGTTCTTGTAATAGGAATCACGACTTGCATGTCGATGAGTATGACAACCGGCAGGAGCCATATGAGCTTTCTTAATTATTGTATGACCTGCGTATCAATGATTTAACGCCATGTAATTACTTTACTTTATTGCTAAACCGTTAGCTATAGTAGTAGAAGTAATAGTTGGCGAGCAACTTCATGGAGACACGATGATGGAGATCATGGTGTCATGCCGGTGACGAAGATGATTATGGAGCCCCGAAGATGGAGATCAAAGGAGCTATATGATATTGGCCATATCATGTCACTACTATTTGATTGCATGTGATGTTTATCATGTTTTTGCTTCTTGTTTACTTAGAACGACGGTAGTAAATAAGATGATCCCTCATTATAATTTCAAGAAAGTGTTCCCCTAGCATGCGCCATTGCGACAGTTCGTTGTTCAAGCACCACGTGATGATCGGGTGTGATAGATTCTAACGTTCACATACAACGGGTGTAAGACAGATTTACACATGCAAAACACTTAGGTTAACTTGACGAGCCTAGCATGTACAGACATGGCGTCGGAACACAGAGACCGAAAGGTCGAACATGAGTCGTATGGAAGATACGATCAACATGGAGATGTTCACCGATGATGACTAGTCCGTCTCACGTGATGATCGGACACAGCCTAGTCGACTCGAATCATGTAACACTTAGATGACTAGAGGGATGTCTAATCTGAGTGGGAGTTCATTAAATAATTTGATTAGATGAACTTAATTATCATGAACTTAGTCTAAAATCTTTGCAAAAATGTCTTGTAGATCAAATGTCCAACGCTAATGTCAACATGAACTTCAACGCGTTCCTAGAGAAAACCAAGCTGAAAGATGATGGCAGCAACTATACGGATTGGGTCCGGAACCTGAGGATCATCCTCATAGCTGCCAACAAAGCATATGTCCTAGAAGGACCGCTAGGTGAAGCACCCATCCCAGAGAACCAAGACGTTATGAACGCTTGGCAGTCACGTGCTGATGATTACTCGCTCGTTCGGTGCGGCATGCTTTACTGACTTAGAACCGGGGCTCCAAAAGCGTTTTGAGCAACACGGAGCATATGAGATGTTCGAGGAGCTGAAAATGGTTTTCCAAGCTCACACCCGGTCGAGAGATATGAAGTCTCCGACAAGTTCTATAGTTGTAAGATGGAGGAAAATAGTTACGTCGGTGAGCACATACTCAAAATGTCCAGGTTGCACAACCTTTGTCCCAGTGGATATTAACCTCCGGACGAGGCGGTCATTGACAGAATCCTTGATCGCCCCACCGAGCTACAAGAGCTTTGTGATGAACTACAATATGCAGGGGATGGTGAAAACTATTCTGAAGTATTTTCAATCTGAAGTCGCAGAGGTAGAAATCAAAAGGAACATCAAGTGTTGATGGTCAATAAAACCACCAAGTTCAAGAAAGGCAAGGGTAAGAAGAGCTTCAAGAAGGACGGCAAGGATGTTGCTGCGCCCGTAAGCCAATTGCGGGAAGAAGTCAAAGAATGGACCCAAGCACGAGGCCGAGTGCTTTTATTGCAAAGGGAAGGGTCCTTTGGAAGCGGAACTGCCCCAAATACTTAGCGGACAAGAAGGCCGGCAACACTAAAGGTATATGTGATATACATGTAATTGATGTGTACCTTACCAAGTACTAAGTAGTAACTCCTGGGTATTTGATACGGTGCCGTTGCTCATATTTGTAACTCAAAGCGGGAGCTGCGGAATAAGCGGAGGCTGGCGAAGGGCGAGGTGACGATCTTGGCGTCGGGAATGGTTCCAAGGTCGATGTGATCGTCGTCGCACGCTACCTCTACATTTACCCACGGATTAGTTATAAACCTCAATAATTGTTATTTAGTGCCAGCTTTGAGCATGAACATTGTATCTGGATCTCGTTTAATACGAGATGGCTACTCATTTAAATCTGAGAATAATGGTTGTTCTATTTATATGAGTGATATGTTTTATGGTCATGCCCGATGGTCAATGGTTTATTCTTAATGAATCTCGAGCGTAATGTTACACATATTCATAGTGTGAATACCAAAAGATGTAAGGTTGATAACGATAGTCCCACATACTTGTGGCATTGCCGCCTTGGTCACATTGGTGTCAAGCGCATGAAGAAGCTCCATCTTGATGGACTTTTAGAGTCTCTCGATTATGAATCATTTGACACATGCGAACCATGCCTCATGGGCAAAATGACCAAGACTCGTTCTCGGAACAATGGGCGAGCAACCAACTTATTGGAAATCATACATCTTGATGTGTGCGGTCCAATGAGCGTTGAGGCTCGTGGAGGATATCGTTATGTTCTCACTCTCACTGATGACTTAAGTAGATATGGGTATGTCTACTTGATGAAACACAAGTCTGAGACCTTTGAAAAGTTCAAGGAATTTCAGAATGAGGTAGAGAATCAACGTGACCGAAAGATAAAGTTCTTACGATCAGATCGTGGAGGAGAATATTTAAGCCACGAATTTGGTACGCACTTAAGGAAATGTGGAATCGTTTCACAACTCACGCCGCCTGGAACACCTCAGCGTAATGGTGTGTCCGAATGTCGTAATCGCACTCTGTTGGATATGGTGTGATCTTGTAGCGGCCCGACCTCAGACGGTCAAGCCTCTGTGTTACTGTGCCATCCCTGGATCAGTATGCTGGCACACACAGTACATCAATGTATATATCAAAGTGCAATCACATGTATAATTAACGTAAAACTGATATATACCTCATAATACTCAGCGGAAACAATCAAACGGGTGTGGAGTCCCATCAACGCCATCGGCAGGTTGAGTGTAGACCGTAACCTGTGATCGTAACTCTTACTGTCGAGGAAATATCTGCAACATGATACGTTGCAGCCGTGTAGGTCATTACATTGAATGTACCGCAAGATCACAATATGAGAAAACAGATGATAAACTATACTATATGCAGTATGGCTTTATGGCTTTGTATCTGAGTTTTGTTTGCATAAAAGCTAATTTTATTTTACCTACATCAAAGGCATAAATGGAGTCCGTACTATGGAGTTTTCTATCATGACATGGTTCCGCCAACCGATGTCTCATAGCCCAAATCATCATAAGTTGCCCACAATTAAGTTATCAGTCCGGTGTTGAGAGTTCCGAGATAGATCCAAGTCCAGAGGCTCAAATTGTCCGTAACCGGGGACACGGCTAATCGATTAGGTTATAACCCTCTGCAGAGGTTTGTACACTTTACCCGCAAGATTCGATCCCTCTCTTTACGTTCTCGCACTTTGAGTGTTTGAGAACAAGATGACCAAACATGGTCTTCCAAAGAGTTCCTCGACCATCGTCCGGTACTCAACCCATCCTACCGTAGTTCTACATCTGCTAGTACCGTCCCAGCCAGAGTCACAACTAAGGTCAACCAAGCGAGCCCATAATGACTTGCGGTTGCAGGTAAGCTTAGGGCATGAAGTATTCTTCCGTCTCTTTGAGTGCGGGTGAAGCTTTCCGAAGATGTCATGGCGCTTCTCCATGCATCCCGCCAACCACTGGTTTCTCCAGGTGCCGTCAACCGTCCTTCACCCAGAGTGTGTATTGAATTCTTGTCTTGAGTCTTGAAGTCTTGAGGCCTTGAAGATGTAGTCCTTGCAGATTCCATCATGGAGTTGTCGTCATTGACGTAGAATCCTCCATTCTCACACCACTTCGAGCACTCATACCAAACCCGTCTACTATAGCGTAGCATTGAAATAAATAACGTCCCGGGCTTGGTAACAGGGTGATGGATTCCTACCTCATGCATACTACTCAACTACAAGGATTCAATAACACTCTTGAGGGGTGGTTGCAATGGTGCCACTAAATGCAATAAAACATAGGTATGGAAACATGGTCAAAGTGAACTTGCCTGGTGATGTTGACGAAGAAGAATTATCGTTCTCAAGAAATAACTTGATAGACTACTCGTCACTCTCTGATGAAATCTATATAACAAACATATCATTCACATAAGCACTCACACTAACAATCAAAACAAAAGAGAGAGCGAATAAGAATCCGAAGGAACTTCAAATAAAACTAGGGAGTCTTCTTCTACAACATTCACAAAAATAGTTTTGTCTAACGGAAAATAAAACACTAAAATAACAGAGAATAAAATATAAATTTGGTTAAGAAAAAAAAAGTATTTTTTTTTCATAAAGCTATTTTGAAAGTATTTTCAATTGGGAGTTAAAACAGTAGAGAAATCCATTGCAAGTTATTAGCGAACTTGAATTGATTTCACGATAACAAAATAAAAATAAATATAAAAACTTGTTGAACACCTACTGTTTAACTAATAGAAACCAAACATAAACTTTCTGAATATAAAATAAAATAATTTAAAACAACTATAGAAAAGAAGTAGCTATAATTCGAATAGAACTAAAACAGAATTTGTTTTACATGAAACAATAAGCTAAAATACTCAAACAATTTTGAAGTTTTTACCACTGGTAAATATGATCACTAGTGATCAGTAGAAAAAGAATCAAGTAAAATCTATTTTAAACTCCCGGAATAAGCAAAACAAGCTTTAATTCAAATCTGATCTAACTCAATTTTTATAAATCGAAACATATACAAATTATATATTTTTGAAACTACAAGAAAATTGTGATCTAACGCAAAAAGAATCAGCATCATTGGACTTCTAGATCAAAAGTTATAGGCTAAACAAGAACGGAACTAAATCTGTTACAGGAATAAATCTGAAAACGAAAACGGAGTTACCTGTACGTGAGGCAGAGATGGCAGGAAGGAGGCGGCGATGTGGAGGGCTGCTCGGCGGGGCGAGGTCGCCAAGCGAGGTGGGGTGGCGGAGGAGGGGTCGGGCGCTGGGGAGGTGGCGCTGGGCGATGGGAGGTTCCAGGAGAGCTCTGGTGGCGTTCTAGGCAGGAAAAGGAGGACGGTGGCGAGAAGGCTACGGGCAGGGAGGCGTGGTGATGGGGAAAATGGAACAAGGAGAGGGAGGGGGTTTATAGGCGGTCTCGGGAGGCGCTGGGATGGAAAGACGAGGGAGATCGGGAAGGTGGAGATTTCTGTCTCCATGGACATGGAAAGCTTCGTAACGTGAGAGGAAACAGAGGAAGGAGATGATCTCTTGTTGGGCTAGAATAGGAAAGTGCTTAATGGTCCAGCAGGTTTTCCTAATAAAACGATTCCATTCCTATTTTTAAAATTAGGAAACTAAAACAATAAAAAGAAATCAAATCAATTCGAATAAAGAGTTTTATATACTAAAATTATCAGAAAAATAAAATGTAGATGATGAGCATTATTCTGGCCAAAATAAAACTTAAAAAAGTTTTTCAGAAAATCCCTAAAGGCTTTATTTCTTTTGCAAATAATTTTAAATAAAAACTTTGGTTTTCTTGGCTCAAATATTTTCAAAAATGCCCCTGATTTTGAGGGTCATTTTCCTCCGCTCTTTCTTGCTTGCAAGAATTTATTTTCGGGTATTTCTCGGGAAGAAAAATAGAGAAGCAAATGCAAATATTTGAAAGAATTAAATTGCAAAACTCCGTTCAAATTCTTTATAGTTGAAGAAGTCATGTCATCTTCTCTCATTGATTTTAATAGGATGAATTTGAATTTACCGGAGAATGGGAAAGTCATTTTATTCCCTCTCTTTCAAAAGTTTTTGAAAAGGTTCAAATTTCACTCAAGTTTAATTCACTCAAGCAAACAAACAAACAATTTAGTTAATTATATTAACATTCCAAAATTTGGGATGTTACAGATCTATGATGTTTCTTACCGATTTGCCGCTATCATTTTGGGGATACGCTCTAGCGACAGCTACATTCACTTTAAATAGGGCTCCGTCTAAATCCGTTGAGACGACACTGTATGAATTATGGTTTGGGAAGAAACCTAAGCTGTCGTTTCTAAAAGTTTGGGGATGCGATGCTTATGTCAAGAAACTTCAACCTGAAAAGCTCGAACCCAAGTCGGAAAAATGCGTCTTCATAGGATACCCTAAGGAAAACATTGGGTATACCTTCTACCTTAGATCCGAAGGCAAGATCTTTGTTGCCAAGAACGGATCCTTTCTGGAAAAAGAGTTTCTCTCGAAAGGAGTAAGTGGGAGGAAAGTAGAACTCGATGAAGTACTACCTCTTGAACCGAAAAGTAGTGCAGCTCAGGAAAATGTTCCTGTGGTGCCTACACCGACTTGAGAGGAAATTAATGATAATGATCAAGGTACTTCGGATCAAGTTGCTACTGAACTTCGTAGGTCTACAAGGACACGTTCCACGCCAGAGTGGTATGGCAACCCTGTCCTGGAAATCATGTTGTTAGACAACGGTGAACCTTCGAACTATGAAGAAGCGATGGCGGGCCCAGATTCCAACAAATGGCTTGAAGCCATGCAATCCGAGATAGAATCCATGTATGAAAACAAAGTATGGACTTTGACAGACTTGCCCGATGATCGGCGAGCGATAGAAAACAAATGGATCTTTAAGAAGAAGACGGACACGAATGGTAATGTTACCATCTATAAAGCTCGACTTGTCGCTAAGGGTTATCGGCAAGTTCAAGGGGTTGACTACGATGATACTTTCTCTCCCGTAGCGAAGTTGAAGTCCGTCCGAATCATGTTAGAAATTGCCTCATACTATGATTATGAGATATGGTAGATGGACGTTAAAACGGCATTCCTTAACGGCTATCTTAATTCTTAAGGAAGAACTGTATATGATGCAGCCGGAAGGTTTTGTCGATCCTGAGAATGCTAACAAGGTGTGAAAGCTCCAGCGATCCATTTATGGGCTGGTGCAAGCATCTCGGAGTTGGAACATTTGCTTTGATGAGATGATCAAAGCGTTTGGGTTTATGCAGACTTATGGAGAAGCCTGCGTTTACAAGAAAGTGAGTGGGAGCTCTGTAGCATTTCTCATATTATATGTAGATGACATACTCTTGATGAGAAATGATACAGAACTCTTGGACAGCATTAAGGCATACTTGAATAAGTGTTTTTCAATGAAGGACCTTGGAGAAGCTGCTTACATATTAGGCATCAAGATCTATAGGGATAGATCGAGACGCCTCATAGGTCTTTCACAAAGCACATACCTTGATAAGATATTGAAGAAGTTCAATATGGATCAATCCAAGAAAGGGTTCTTGCCTGTATTGCAAGGTGTGAGATTGAGCTCGGCTCAATGCCCGACCACGGCAGAAGATAAAGAAGAGATGAGTGTCATCCCCGGTGCCTCAGCCATAGGATCTATTATGTATGTCATGTTGTGTACCAGACCCGATGTAAACCTTGCCGTAAGTTTGGTAGGAAGGTACCAAAGTAATCCCGGCAAGGAACACTTGACAATGGTCAAGAATATCTGAAGTACACGAAAAGGACAAAGGACATGTTTCGTTTATGGAGGTGACGAAGAGCTCGTCGAAGGGTTACGTCGATGCTAGCTTCGACACAGATCTGATGACTCTAAGTTACAAACCGGATACGTGTATATGTTGAATCGTGGAGCGATGGCTAGTGCGATTGCAAGCGAGGCGTCGTGGCGGGATCTACATGTGAAGCGGAGTACATGGCAGCCTCGGAGGCAGCGCATGAAGCAATATGGATGAAGGAGTTCATCACCAACCTAGAGTCATACCCAATGCGTCGGGGCGATCACTCTCTTCGTGACAACACCGGAGCTATTGCCCTTGCCAAGGAGCCGGGTTTCACAAGAAGACCAGGCACATCAAGCGTCGTTTCAACTCCATCCGTGAAAATGTTCAAGATGGAGACATAGATATTTGCAAAGTACATACGGATCTGAATGTCGCAGATCCGTTGACTAAACCTCTTCCGCGAGCAAAACATGATCAACACCAGAACTCTATGGGTGTTTGATTCATCACAATGTAAACTAGATTATTGACTCTAGTGCAAGTGGGAGACTGTTGGAAATATGCCCTAGAGGCAATAATAAAAGGATTATTATTATATTTCCTTGTTCATGATAATTTTCTTTTATTCATGCTATAATTGTATTATCCGGAAATCGTAATACACGTGTGAATACATAGACCACAACATGTCCCTAGTGAGCCTCTAGTTGACTAGCTCATTGATCAACAGATAGTCATGGTTTCCTGACTATGGACATTGTATGTCATTGATAACGGGATCACATCATTAGGAGAATGATGTGATGGACAAGACCCAATCCTAAGCATAACACAAGATCGTGTAGTTCGTTTGCTAGAGCTTTTCCAATGTCAAGTATCTTTTCCTTATACCATGAGATCATGTAACTCCTGGATACCGTAGGAGTGCTTTGGGTGTACCAAATGTCACAACATAACTGGGTGACTATAAAGGTATGCTACGGGTATCTCCGAAAGTGTCTGTTGGGTTGACACGGATCGAGACTGGGATTTGTCACTCCGTATGACGAAGAGGTATATCTGGGCCCACTCGATTATGCATCATCATAATGAGCTCAAAGTGACCAAGTGTCTGGTCACGGGATCATGCATTACGGTATGAGTAAAGTGACATACCGGTAACGATATTGAACGAGGTATTGGGATACCGACGATCGAATCTCGGGCAAGTAACATACCGATTGACAAAGGGAATTGTATACGGGGTTGCTTGAATCCTCGACATCGTGGTTCATCCGATGAGATCATCGAGGAGCATGTGGGAGCCAACATGGGTATCCAGATCCCGCTGTTGGTTATTGACCGAAGAGCCGTCTCGGTCATGTCTACGTGTCTCCCGAACCCGTAGGGTCTACACACTTAAGGTTCGGTGACGCTAGGGTTGTAGAGATATAAGTATGCAGAAAACCAAAAGTTGTTTGGAGTCCCGGATAAGATCCCGGACGTCACGAGGAGTTCCGGAATGGTTCGGAGGTAAAGAGTTATTTATGGGAAGTCAAGTTTCGGCCATCGGGAAAGTTTTGGGGTCACGGTATTGTCTGGGACCACGGAAGGGTCGAGGGTCCACCGGTGGGGCCACCTATCCGGAGGTCCCTATGGGCTGAAGTGGGAGAAACCAGCCTGGTGGGCTGGTGCGCCCCCCCTTGTGCCCCCTGCGCCTAGGGTTGGGAACCCTAGGGAGGGCGCCCACTGCCTTGGGGGCAGGCACCCCTTGGCCGCCGCCCCCTAGGAGATCCCATCTCCTGGGGCGGCCCCACAGGGACCCTATATATAGACGAGGGAAGGGAGGACAGCCGCACCCTTGCACTTGGCGCCTCCCTTCCCCCTTGCTACACATCTCCCTCCCGCAGACGCTTGGCGAAGCCCTGCCGGGATCCCTGCTGCATCCACCACCACGCCGTCGTGCTGCTGGATCTTCATCAACCTCTCCTTCCCCCTTGCTGGATCAAGAAGGAGGAGACGTCACATTGACCGTATGTGTGTTGAACGCGGAGGTGCCGTCCGTTCAGCGCTAGGATCTCCGGTGATTTGGATCACGACGAGTACGACTCCCTCAACCCCGTTCCCTTGAACGCTTCCGCTCGATCTACGAAGGTATGTAGATGCACTCCTCTCTCTCGTTGCTAGATGAACTCATAGATTGATCTTGGGGAAACCGTAGGAAATTTTTTTATTTTCTACAACGTTCCCCGACAGTCCGCAAGCTGGAGGACCTCTTACGCTCGATGTGTGACTATCCATCATCAACAACACCTCCACCTTCACCAGCAAAGGAGATATAATCACATGGGTATGGGCACTCCCCTTGGCAACTGCCAAGCTTGGGGGAGGTGCCCCGGTATCATATCACAATCACATCTCCTATCTTTACCGTTTTTCTTAGGTCGATCCTATTAGCAGTATCTTGATCTAGTAGAATAAAGTTTATGGCATGATCTAGTTTTGAGTTTTGCTTTATGATCCCTCTATGTAATCGAGTCCGTGAGCTATATAATAAAGATTAGTGTTGAGTCAAGGGCTTGATTATTTTGCCATGATCTTGGGTAAAGTGAACAAAAGGAAAGAAAGAAAAAGAATAAAAATAATAAAGAGTTCATATTGATCTTATTGAGAGTAATGACTTCACATAAAAGAGTATGATGATTAAAAGTTGTTGGGAGTTGGTGAAAGGATCGATAAGGTTGACTAGAGGGGGGGTGAATAGGCAACTAACAATTTTTAAGCTTTTCTTTACCAATTTAAACTTTGCGATAATAAAGGTTGTCTAGATGTGCAACTAGGTGAACAACCTATATGATGCAATCAACACAAGCACAAGAGCAAGCAAAGATAGAAACACAAATAAGCTTGCACAAGTAAAGGGATAGGATAACCAAGAGTGGAGCGGTGGAGGCGAGGATGTGTTACGAAGTTCCTTCCTTTGAGGGAAAGTACGTCTCCGTTAGGCGGTGTGGAGGCACAATGCTCCCCAAGAAGCCACTAGGGCCACCGTAATCTCCTCACGCCCTCGCACAATGCAAGAGCCGTGATTCCACTATAGGTGCCCTTGAAGGCGGCAACCGAACCTTTACAAACAAGGTTGGGGCAATATCCACAACTTAATTGGAGGCTCCCAACAACACCACGAAGCTTCACCACAATGGAATATGGCTCCACGGTGACCTCAACCGTCTAGGGTGCTCAAACACCCAAGAGTAACAAGATCCGCAAGGGATAAGCGGGGGGAATCAAATGTCTCTTGGTGGAAGTGTAGATCGGGCCCTTGTCACCCAATCCCGAGAAAATCAACAAGTTTGATTGGCTAGGGAGAGAGATCGGGCCAAAATGGAGCTTGGAGCAACAATGGAGCTTAGAGATGGAAGAGGTGGTCAACTAGAGGTAGGAGACACGCCTTTTATACTCGTGTAAAAGATCCAACCGTTATCCTCTAGTTCAGCCCGCGACACGCGGTACTACCGCTCCGAAAGCGTGGTACTACCGCGCGGCCACGCGGTACTACCGTGGAGGACCACGGTACTACCACGGCAGCAGCAGAGACTGGGACTGGCTTGACTAAGCGTGGTACTACTGCTCGCGCGGTACTACCGCACACCCTTGCGGTACTACCGCAAGGCTGGTAAGCCACAGCCTACGAAGAGCGCGGATGAAATAAACTACATCCGTGCCTACTTCCGCTGAAAAAGAAAACAGTGCGAAAACCCGACGCGGTACTACCGCGCACGAGGTGTGGTACTACCTTGGAGGCGCGGATGTAAAAAATTACATTCGCTCCTACTACCGCGGCGCAACGGTACTCGGCATGAGGGCCACGGTACTACGGCTCCAAGAGAGTGGTACTACCGTGTCCACCCGCGGTACTACCGCGCAAGACGTGTGGTACTACCGTGTGGGCGCGGATGTAAAAAATTACATCCGCGCCTACTACCGTACCGGAGCAGCACTAGGCCTGGGAGTTGCGGTACTAAGGTGAAGGAAATATGCCCTAGAGGCAATAATAAAGTTATTATTTATTTCCTTATTTCATGATAAATGTTTATTATTCATGCTAGAATTGTATTAACCGGAAACATGATACATGTGTGAATACATAGACAAACATATAGTCACTAGTATGCCTCTACTTGACTAGCTCATTAATCAAAGATGGTTATGTTTCCTAACCATAAACATGTGTTGTTATTTGATTAATGGGATCACATCATTAGGAGAATGATGTGATTGACATGACCCATTCAGTTAGCCTAGCACTTGATCGTTTAGTATATTGCTATTGCTTTCTTCATGACTTATACATGTTCCTGTAACTATGAGATTATGCAACTCCCATTTACCGGAGGAACACTTTGGGTGCTACCAAAGCGTCCACAACGAATCGGGTGATTATAAAGGAGTACTGCAGGTGTCTCCAAAGGTACATGTTGGGTTGGCGTATTTCGAGATTAGGTTTTGTCACTCCGATTGTCGGAGAGGTATCTCTAGGCCTTCTCGGTAATGCACATCACATAAGCCTTGCAAGCATTGCAACTAATAAGTTAGTTGTAAGATGATGTATTACGGAACGAGTAAAGAGACTTGCCGGTGATGAGATTGAACTAGGTATTGGATACCGATGATCGAATCTCGGGCAAGTAACATACCGATGACAAAGGGAACAACGTATGTTGTTATGCGGTTTGACCGATAAAGATCTTCGAAGAATATGTAGGAGCCAATATGGGCATCCAGGTCCCGCTATTGGTTATTGACCGAGAATAGTTCTAGGTCATGTCCACATAGTTCTCGAACCCGTAGGGTCCATGCACGCAAGGTTTCGATGATGGTTATATTATGAGTTTATGAGTTTTGATGTACCGAAGGAGTTCGAGTCCCGCATGAGATCGGGGACATGACGAGGAGTCTCGAAATGGTCGAGACGTGAAGATCGATATATTGGACGACTATATTCGAGTTGGAAGGTTCGAATGATTGGTATTTTTTGAGTCTGGGAGAGTTACGGGAATTCACCGGGAGAAGTATTGGGCCTTATTGGGCCCTGGAAAGAGAGAGGGCTGCCTAGGGCAGGCCGCGCCCATGGCCTAGTCCGAATTGGACTAGGGAGGGCCGCACCCTTCCTTCCTTCCTTCTCTCTTTCCCTTACTTGTCTCCTACTCCTAATACATGGAAGGACTCCTAGTTGGACTAGGAAAGGGAATCCTACTCGGTGGGAGTAGGACTCCCCATGGCGCGCCCTCCTAGGGCCGGCCTCCTCCTCCCTCCCTCCTTTATATCACGGGGCAGGGGCACCCCATGGACACACAAGTTGATCTACGGATCGTTCCTTAGCGTGTCGGTGCCCCCTCCACCATATTCCACTTCGGTCATATCGTTGCGGAGCTTAGCGAAGCTCTCGCTGGTAAAGTCATATCGTCGCGGAGCTTAAGGCGAAGCCCTGCGTCGATGGAGCATCATCATCGTCACCACGCCGTCGTCTTGTGGAACTCATCCCCGACGCTTTGTTGGATCGGGCCCGGGATTGTCATCGAGCTGAGCGTGTCTGAACTCGGAGGTGCCGTGCATTCGGTACTTGGATCGGTCGGATCGTGAAGGCGTCGACTACATCAACGCGTTGTTATAACGCTTCGCTTACGGTCTCACGAGTGCGTGGACATACACTCTCCCCTCTCGTTGCTATGCCATCACCATGATCTTGCGTGTGCGTAGGAAAATTTTTGAAATTACTACGTTCCCCAACATAAGGCTCCAGGGGAGCGGTACTACCGTGACCCCCAACGGTACTACCGCTGGTGCTTGCGGTACTACCGCTCCCTAGAGCAGTACTACCGCAAGGACAACAGTAGCCGTCGGATTTATGCACAGCTATGACAACGAGAAGATGCTCCAAAGTGCAAGGAAAGGAAGGACAAGTGTACGTGTTGATTCCACCCAAACCTTTCCGACGCGGACCCCTCTTAATAGTATGGCTCTCCCACGACTCAAAACCACCAAAGAGAAAGCGTGAAACGACGCCGTCTTCAATAGTCTCACGAGGGGCACCGAATAAATCTCGTGCCTAGTGATGAAGCATCCGAGAAACTCAAGGCATACGATTAGTCCATAAAAGTATCGTCATCAATCACCAAAACACCTAAGGGATAAATATGCCCTTACAATCTCCCCCTTTTTGGTGGATTGATGACAATACGGGATTTGCACAAAGATACGATAATATTGAGCAAGGGCAAACCCCTCCTCTCCAAAATATAGATGGGCTCCCCCTAGATGTGTGCCCTCTGGATGAATGCTTTGGACTGCATAGCACACATACTAGGATCACCACTCCCCCTATATTTTAGAGACAAAGGCATGAAGATTAACATCTAAGCAACACATAGCACAATATAACACAAGCTCGCTAAGATAGATAAAGTGCATATGTCTTACACCATATGAAGGAAAAGCAACTAAAACGAGGTTCAAACGAAGTTCAACCGAGAAAGCAATAAACACACCAAACATGAACACGACACACGACTCGCAAATCCCTACACTCTCTCCCCTTTGGCATCGAGGCGCCAAAAGGCAGAGAGGACACCTACCTGGCGGTGGCTCAAGCAGCAGGGAACTCATCCCAACCCTCTCCGTCGGACTCCTCGGCAGCAGGATGGACTCCTCGGCGTCCTCCTCGAGAATCAGTCCACCAGTAGCCTTGCTTCTCCATCCACTCGGCCTCTGGGTGATCGCTCCTCGAGACCATGAGACACATCCTCACCATAAAGCTGCAAGATCTTCCTGTCCGGCGACGACTCTCCTTGGACACCACATGAGTCTTGTACTGCCCCTTGGCTTGCATGCAGAAAAGAGTCTTCATCTTGTCCTTCAGCTTCTTGGCCCATGAAGGCATAGAGGAGCTCTGGGAAGGCCTAGCAGCATGGCCCTCAGCAACATTCTCGGCGCCAGCATCCTCCTCATCAGCAGCAGCCCTAGCAGCAAACGCCTCGGCACGAGTAGTAGTGCAGTTGGGTTTGACACGCAGACAGATGGGATCATGGCGAATCCAGTCAGGGGCAAGGAACTCCTCACTAGGGAACATCTTCTCCCAAGTCTTCGAGATTAGCAGAAACAGATAGGGCCCATAGATAGGCACTTTGCGGTTGAACACCGTAAACCGAAGCACACACCACATGATGTGTGAGACATCAAGTGGCTGAGTCTGAGACAAACGAGCCTCCTCGCAGATGAGCATCATATCCACCATATAGGCATGAACCTTGTCCTTGTCACCAATGCGAGGGAACAAGGAGTTGCGGAAGATGCGATACATGATATCCAGAGAAGAGTTGAGCACCAACCCTATCTTGCCACTTGGGAGCGTCTTCTCAACATAGTATGGTGCAAGCTTGTCCTTGTTGGCAGAATCAGAGTTGGCATGGGGGCGAACACCCACGGAGTGTCGAGCCCGTCATCGTACCGGAGCAAATCCACGAACTCCTTCCAGTAGCGGTCGACTTACGGCCATTGGACATCCAGGTCATCCTCCTCTCCTCATCGGGTGAAAGTATCTTGAGGCAAAAGCGGCGAGATAAGCTCGGGGTCATAGTCAAGGTGAAAGGATATATCGTTGATGTCATATGCACGAGTAGAACACAAGTGAGTTGTGGGCGATATAAGTCATCTTGCTTACCAAACATGTCATACTTTGGTTCAGCGGTATTGTGAGATGAAGCGGCCGGACCGACATTACAGCGTGCGCTTACGCGAGACTGGTTTCACCGCTTGAGCACTCGTTGCTTAAAGGTGACCGGCGGGTGTCTGTTTCTCTCACTTTAGTTGAGCGAGTGTGGCTCGCCGGTCCTTGCGAAGGTTAAAACAGCACCAACTTGACAAACTATCGTTGTGGTTTTGATGCGAGGTAAGAACGGTTCTTGCTCAGCCCGTAGCAGCCACGTAAAACTTGCAACAACAAAGTAGAGGACGTCTAACTTGTTTTTGCAGGGCATGTTGTGATGTGATATGGTCAAGGCGTGATGCTATATTTTATTGTATGAGATGATCATGTTTTGTAACGAAGTTATCGGCAATCGGCAGGAGCCATATGGTTGTCGCTTTATTGTATGAAATGCAAAGCCATGTAATTGCTTTACTTTATCACTAAGCGATAGCGATAGTCGTAGAAGCAATAGTTGGCGAGGCGACAACGATGCTACGATGGAGATCAAGGTGTCGCGCCGGTGACAATGGTGATCATGGCGGTTGCCGGAGATGGAGATCACAAGCACAAGATGATGATGGCCATATCATATCACTTATATTGATTGCATGTGATGTTTATCCTTTATGCATCTTATCTTGCTTTGATTGACGGTAGCATTATAAGATGATCTCTCACTAAAATTATCAAGAAGTGTTCTCCCTGAGTATGCACCGTTGCTAAAAGTTCGTAGTGCCCAGACACCACGTGATGATCGGGTGTGATAAGCTCTACGTCCATCTACAACGGGTGCAAGCCAGTTTTGCACACGCGGAATACTCAGGTTAAACTTGACGAGCCTAGCATATGCAGATATGGCCTCGGAACACGGAGACCGAAAGGTCGAGCGTGAATCATATAGTAGATATGATCAACATAGTGATGTTCACCATTGAAAACTACTCCATCTCTCGTGATGATCGGTTATGGTTTAGTTGGTATGGATCACGTAATCACTTAGAGGATTAGAGGGATGTCTATCTAAGTGGAAGTTCTTAAGTAATATGATTAATTGAACTTTAATTTATCATGAACTTAGTCCTGGTAGTATTTTGCAAAAATTATGTTGTAGATCAATAGCTCGCGTTGTTGCTTTCATATGTTTGTTTTGATATGTTCCTAGAGAAATTATGTTGAAAGATGTTAGTAGCAATGATGCGGATTGGATCCGTGATCGAGGTTTATCCTCATTGCAGACTGAAGAATTATGTCCTTAATGCACCGCTAGGTGACAGACCGATTGCAGGAGCAAATGCGAGGCGTTATGAGCGTTTGGCTAGCTCAATATGATGACTACTTGATAGTTTAGTGCACCATACTTAACGGCTTAGAATCGGGACTTCAAAGGCGTTTTGAGCGTCATGGACCATATGAGATGTTCCAGAATTGAAGTTAATATTTCAAGCAAATACCGAGTTGAGAGATATGAAGTCTCCAACAAGTTATATAGCTAAAAGATGGAGGAGAATCGCTCAACTAGTGAGCATGTGCTCAGATTATGCAGGTACTTCAATCGCTTGAATCAAGTGGGAGTTAATCTTCCGAGATAAGATAGTGATTGACAGAATTCTCTAGTCACCATCACTAAGTTACTAGAACTTCGTGATGAACTATAGTATGCAAGGGATGACGAAAACAATTCCCAAGCTCTTCGCGATGCTAAAATCGCGAAGGTAGAAATCAAGAAAAACATCAAGTGTCGATGGTTGACAAGACCACTAGTCTCAAGGAAAAGGGCAAAGGAAGAAGGGAACTTCAAGAAGAGCGGCAAGCAAGTTGCTACTCGGTGAAGAAGCCCAAGTCGGACCTAAGCACGAGACTAAATGCTTTTGCTGCAATGGAACTGGTCCTTTGGAAGCGGAACTACCCCAAGTATTTGGCGGATAAAAGGATGGCAAAGTGAACAAAGGTATATTTGATATACTGATTATTGATGTGTATTTTACTAGTGTTAAGTAGCAACCCCTCGGTATTTGATCTTGGTTCGGTTGCTAAGAGTAGTAACTCAAGCAGGAGTTGCGAGAATGAGCGAAACTGGTTGAAGGGAAGTGACGATGAGTGTTGGAAGTTGTTCCAGGATTGATATGATCATCATCGCACACTCCCTATACTTTCGGGATTAGTGTTAAACCTAAATAAATGTTATTTGGCGTTTGCGTTGAGCATAAATATGATTTGATCATGTTTATTGTAATCTGATTATTCATTTAAAGTCAAAGAATAATTGTTGTTACATTTACATGAATAAAACCTTCAATGGTCATACACCCAATAAAAATAGTTTGTTGGATCTCGATCGTAGTGATACACATATTCATAATATTGATGCCAAAAGATGCAAAGTTAATAATGATAGTGCAACTCATTTGTGGCAATTGCCGTTTAGGTCATATTGGTGTAAAGCGCATGAAGAAACTCCATGCTAATGGGATTTTGGAATCACTTGATTATGAATCACTTGATTATGAATCACTTGATGCTTGCGAACCATGCCTTATGGGCAAGATGACTAAAGACTCTGTTCTCCGGAACAATGGAGCGAGCAAATGACTTATAATAATACATACTGATGTATGCGATCCAATGAGTGTTAAAGCTCACGGCAAGTATCGTTATTTTCTGACCTTCACAAGATGATTTGAGCAGATATGAGTATATCTACTTAATGAAGCACAAGTCTAAAACATTTGAAAAGTTCAAAGAATTTCAGAGTGAAGTGGAGAATCATCGTAACAAGAAAAATAAAGTTTCTACGATCTGATCGTGGAGGAGAATATTTGAGTTACGAGTTTGGCCTTCATATAAAACAATGTGGAATAGTTTCACAGCTCACACCACATGGAACACCATAACGTAATGGTGTGTCCGAACGTCATAACCGCACTTTATTGGATATGGTGCGAGCTATGATGTCTCTTATCGGTTTACCACTATCGTTTTGGGGTTATGCATTAGAGACAGCTGCATTCACGTTTAATAGGGCACCATCTAAACCCGTTGAGACGACACCGTATGAACTATGGTTTAACAGTAAACCTAAGCTGTCGTTTCTTAAAGTTTGGAATTGTGATGCTTATGTGAAAAAGTTTTCACCTGATAAGCTCGAACCCAAATCGGAGAAGTGCGTCTTCATAGAATACCCAAAGGTAACTATTGGATACACCTTCTATCACAGATCCGAAGGCAAGTTATTCGTTGCTAAAGATGGATCCTTTCTAGAGAAGAAGTTTCTCTCGAAAGAAGTGAGTGGGAGGAAAGTAGAACTTGATGAGGTAATTGTACCTTCTCCCTTATTGGAAAGTAGTTTATCACAGAAATCAGTTCCAGTGATTCCTACACCAATTAGTGAGGAAGTTAATGATGATGATCATGAAACTTCAGATCAAGTTGCTACCAAACCTTGTAGGTCTTCAAAAATAAGATCCGCGCCAATGTGGTACGGTAATCCTATTCTAGAAGTCATGTTACTAGACCATGATGAACCTACGAACTATGAGGAAGCGATGATGAGCCCAGATTCATGAAATGGCTTGAGGCCATGAAATCTGAGATAGGATCCATGTATGAGAACAAAGTATGGACTTTGATTGACTTGCTCGATGATCAGCAAGCCATGTTAAATAAATGGATTTTCAAGAGGAAGACGGACAACGATAGTAGTGTTACTATCTACAAAGCTCGACTTGTCACAAAAGGTTTTCGACAAGTTCAAGGTGTTGACTACAATGAGATTTTCTCAAGCAGTAGCGATGCTTAAGTCTGTCCGAATCATGTTAGCAATTGCCACATTTTATGAAATCGGCAAATGGATGTCAAAACTACATTCTTTCACGGATTTATTAAAGAAGAGTTATATATGATGCAACCGAAGGTTTTGTCAATCCTAAAGGAGCTAACAAAATGTGCAAGCTCCAATGATCCATCTATGGACTGGTGCAAGCATCTCGAGTTGGAATATATGCTTGATGATTTGATCAAAGCATATGGCTTTATCTGAACTTTTGGAGAAGCTTTGTATTTACAAGAAAGTGAGTGGGAGCACTACAGCATTTCGATAAGTATATGTGAATGACATATTGTTGATCGGAAATAATGTAGAATTATTCTCGCAAAGCATAAAGGAGTATTTGAAAGGAGTTTTTCAAAGAAGGACCTCGGTGAAGCTGCTTACATATTGAGCATCAAGATCTATAGAGATAGATCAAGGCGCTTGATAAGTTTTTCAATGAGTACATACCTTGACAAGATTTTGAAGTAGTTCAAAATGGAGCGATCAAAGAAAGAGTTTTCTTATCGTGTTACAAGGTGTGAAATTGAGTAAGACTCTAATCCCGACCACGGCAGAAAATAGAAAAGAGAATGAAAGTCATTCCCTATGCCTCATCATAGGTTCTATAAAGTATGCTATGCTATGTACTGGACCTATTGTATATCTTGCTCTGAATTTGGCAAGGAATACAATAGTGATCTAGGAGTAGATCATGGACATTGGTCAAGAACATCCTTAGTGAGGACTAAGGAAATATTTCTCGATTATGGAGGTGATAAAAGAGCCCGTCGTAAAGAGTTACATCGATGCAAGCTTTTTACACTGATCCAGATGACTCTAAGTCTCAATCTGGATACATATTGAAAGTGGGAGCAATTAGCTAGAGTAGCTCCGTGCGAGCATTGTAGACATAGAATATTTGCAAAATACATACGGCTCGAATGTGATGCACCGTTGACTAAGCTTCTCTCACGAGCAAAACATGATCATACCTTAGTACTCTTTGGGTGTTAATCACATAGCGATGTGAACTAGATTATTGACTCTAGTAAACCCTTTGGGTGTTGGTCACATGTGATATGAACTATGGGTGTTAATCACATACGAGATGTGAATATTAGTGTTGAATCACATAATGATGTGAACTAGATTATTGACTCTAGTGCAAGTGGGAGACTGAAGGAAATATGCCCTAGAGGCAATAATAAAGTTATTATTTATTTCCTTATTTCATGATAAATGTTTATTATTCATGCTAGAATTGTATTAACGGAAACATGATACATGTGTGAATACATAGACAAACATATAGTCACTAGTATGCCTCTACTTGACTAGCTCATTAATCAAAGATGGTTATGTTTCCTAACCATAAACATGTGTTGTTATTTGATTAATGGGATCACATCATTAGGAGAATGATGTGATTGACATGACCCATTCAGTTAGCCTAGCACTTGATCGTTTAGTATATTGCTATTGCTTTCTTCATGACTTATACATGTTCCCGTAACTATGAGATTATGCAACTCCGTTTACGGAGGAACACTTTGGTGCTACCAAAGCGTCTGGCGTAATCGGGTGATTATAAAGGAGTACTGCAGGTGTCTCCAAAGGTACATGTTGGGTTGGCGTATTTGAGATTAGGTTTTGTCACTCCGATTGTCGGAGAGGTATCTCTAGGCCTTCTCGGTAATGCACATCACATAAGCCTTGCAAGCATTGCAACTAATAAGTTAGTTGTAAGATGATGTATTACGGAACGAGTAAAGAGACTTGTCGGTGATGAGATTGAACTAGGTATTGGATACCGACGATCGAATCTCGGGCAAGTAACATACCGATGACAAAGGAACAACGTATGTTGTTATGCGGTTTGACCGATAAAGATCTTGAAGAATATGTAGGAGCCAATATGGGCATCCAGGTCCCGCTATTGGTTATTGACCGAGAATAGTTCTAGGTCATGTCACATAGTTCTCGAACCCGTAGGGTCCGCACGCTTAAGGTTTCGATGGCGGTTATATTATGAGTTTATGAGTTTTGATGTACTAAAGGAGTTCGAGTCCCGCATGAGATCGGGGACATGACGAGGAGTCTCGAAATGGTCGAGACGTGAAGATCGATATATTGGACGACTATATTCGAGTTCGGAAAGGTTCGAATGATTCGGTATTATTTTGAGTCTGGGAGAGTTACGGAATTCACCGGGAGAAGTATTGGGCCTTATTGGGCCTGGGAAAGAGAGAGGGCTGCCTAGGGCAGGCGCGCGCCCATGGCCTAGTCCGAATTGGACTGGGGAGGCCGCACCCTTCCTTCCTTCCTTCTCTCTTCCCTTACTTGTCTCCTACTCCTAATACATGGAAGGACTCCTAGTTGGACTAGGAAAGGGAATCCTACTCGGTGGGAGTAGGACTCCCCATGGCGCGCCTCCTAGGGCGGCCTCCTCCTCCCTCCCTCCTTTATATCTCTGAGGGGCAGGGGCACCCCATGGACACACAAGTTGATCTACGGATCGTTCCTTAGCGTGTCGGTGCCCCCTCCACCATATTCCACCGGTCATATCGTTGCGGAGCTTAGCGAAGCTCTCACGCCGTAAA
Source organism: Aegilops longissima (assembly GCA_021605205.1). NCBI lineage: Eukaryota > Viridiplantae > Streptophyta > Magnoliopsida > Poales > Poaceae > Aegilops > Aegilops longissima. Next base: position 491,546,921 of record CM038678.1, read on the forward strand.
GTCATATCATCGCGGAGCTTAGGCGAAGCCCTGCGTCGATGGAGCATCATCATCGCCACCTGCCCGTCGTCTTGTGGAACTCATCCCCGACGCTTTGCTGGATCGGAGCCCGGGATCGTCATCGAGCTGAGCGTGTGCTGAACTCGGAGGTGCCGTCGTTCGGTACTTGGATCGGTCGGATCGTGAAGACGCACGACTACATCAACCGCGTTGTTATAACGCTTCGCCACGGTCTCACGAGTGCGTGGACATACACTCTCCCTCTCGTTGCTATGCCATCACCATGATCTTGCGTGTGCGTAGGAAATTTTTTGAAATTACTACGTTCCCCAACATAAGGCTCCAGGGGAGCGGTACTACCGTGACCCCCAACGGTACTACCGCTGGTGCTTGCGGTACTACCGCTCCCTAGAGCAGTACTACCGCAAGGACAACAGTAGCCGTCGGATTTATGCACAGTTATGACAACGAGAAGATGCTCCAAAGTGCAAGGAAAGAAAGGACAAGTGTACGTGTTGATTCCACCCAAACCTTTCCGACGCGGACCCCCTCTTAATAGTATGGCTCTCCTACGACTCAAAACCACCAAAGAGAAACGTAGAACGACGCCGTCTTCAATAGTCTCCGAGGGGCACCGAATCGTCTCGTGCCTAGTGATGAAGCATCTGAGAAACTCAAGGCATACGATTAGTCCGCAAAAGTATCGTCATCAATCACCAAAACACCTAAGGGATAAATATGCCCTTACAATCTCCCCCTTTTTGGTGGATTGATGACAATACGGGATTTGCACAAAGATACGATAATATTGAGCAAGGGCAAACCCCTCCTCTCCAAAATATAGACGGGCTCCCCCTAGATGTGTGCCCTCTAGATGAATGCTTTGGACTGCATAGCACACATACTAGGATCACCACTCCCCCTATATTTTAGAGACAAAGGCATGAAGATTAACATCTAAGCAACACATAGCACAATATAACACAAGCTCGCTAAGATAGATAAAGTGCATATGTCTTACACCATATGAAGGAAAAGCAACTAAAACGAGGTTCAAGCGAAGTTCAACCAGAAAGCAATAAACACACCAAACACGAACACGACACACCCATCAAAATCCTACACTCTCTCCCCTTTGGCATCGAGGCGCCAAAAAGGCGAGAGGACACCTACACTGGCGGTGGCTCAAGCAGCGGGAACTCATCCCAACCCTCTCCGTCGGACTCCTCGGCAGCGGGGATGGACTCCTCGGCGTCCTCCTCGAATCAGTCCACCAGCCTTGCTTCTCCATCCACTCGGCCTCTGGGTGATCGCTCCTCGAGACCATGAGACACATCCTCACCATAAAGCTGCAAGATCTTCTGTCCGTGACGACTCTCCTTGGACGCCACGTGAGTCTTGTCTGCCCTTGGCTTGCATGCAGAAAAGAGTCTTCATCTTGTCCTTGACTTCTTGGCCCATGAAGGCATAGAGGAGCTCTGGGAAGGCCTAGCAGCATGGCCCTCGGCAACATTCTCGGCGCTTGACATCCTCCTCATCAGCAGCAGCCCTAGCAGCAGACGCCTCGGCACAGTAGTAGTGCAGTTGGGTTTGACACGCAGAGCAGATGGGATCATGGCGAATCCAGACGGGGTAAGGAACTCCTCACTAGGGAACATCTTCTCCCAAGTCTTGAGATTAGCGTAAAGCAGATGGGGCCCATAGATAGGCACTTTGCGGTTGAACACCGCAAACCGAAGCACACACCACATGATGTGTGAGACATCAAGTGGCTGAGTCTGAGACAAACGAGCCTCCTCGCAGATGAGCATCATATCCACCATATAGGCATGAACCTTGTCCTTGTCACCAATGCGAGGGAACAAGGAGTTGCGGAAGATGCGATACATGATATCCGAGAAAGAGTTGAGCACCAACCCTATCTTGCCACTTGGGAGCGTCTTCTCAACATAGTATGGTGCAAGCTTGTCCTTGTTGGCAGAATCAGAGTTGGCATGGGGGCGAACACCCACGGGAGTGTCGAGCCCGTCATCAGGTACCTGGAGCAAATCCATGAACTCCTTCCAGGTAACAGTCAGCTTACGGCCATTGGACATCCAGGTCATCCTCCTCTCCTCATCAGGGTGAAAGTATACTGAGGCAAAGAACTGACAGATAAGCTCAGGGTCATAGTCAAGGTGAAAGGATATATGCGTTGATGTCATATGCACGAGTAGAACACAAGTGAGTTGTGGGCGATATAAGTCATACTGCTTACCAGCATGTCATACTTTGGTTCAGCGGTATTGTGAGATGAAGCGGCCCGGACCGACATTACGCCAGACGCTTACGCGAGACTGGTTTCACCGCTTGAGCACTCGTTGCTTAAAGGTGATTTGGCGGGTGTCTGTTTCTCTCACTTTAGTTGAACTGAGTGTGGCTCGCCCGGTCCTTGCGAAGGTTAAAACAGCACCAACTTGACAAACTATCGTTGTGGTTTTGATGCGTAGGTAAGAACGGTTCTTGCTCAGCCCGTAGCAGCCACGTAAAACTTGCAACAACAAAGTAGAGGACGTCTAACTTGTTTTTGCAGGGCATGTTGTGATGTGATATGGTCAAGGCGTGATGCTATATTTTATTGTATGAGATGATCATGTTTTGTAACCGAAGTTATCGGCAATGGCAGGAGCCATATGGTTGTCGCTTTATTGTATGAAATGCAAAGCCATGTAATTGCTTTACTTTATCACTAAGCGATAGCGATAGTCGTAGAAGCAATAGTTGGCGAGGCGACAACGATGCTACGATGGAGATCAAGGTGTCGCTACCGGTGACAATGGTGATCATGACGGTGCTCGGAGATGGAGATCACAAGCACAAGATGATGATGGCCATATCATATCACTTATATTGATTGCATGTGATGTTTATCCTTTATGCATCTTATCTTGCTTTGATTGACGGTAGCATTATAAGATGATCTCTCACTAAAATTATCAAGAAGTGTTCTCCCGAGTATGCACCGTTGCTAAAAGTTAAGTAGTGCCCGGACACCACGTGATGATCGGTGTGATAAGCTCGTCCATCTACAACGGGTGCAAGCCAGTTTTGCACACGCGGAATACTCAGGTTAAACTTGACGAGCCTAGCATATGCAGATATGGCCTCGGAACACGGAGACCGAAGGTCGGCGTGAATCATATAGTAGATATGATCAACATAGTGATGTTCACCATTGAAAACTACTCCATCTCTCGTGATGATCGGTTATGGTTTAGTTGATATGGATCACGTAATCACTTAGAGGATTAGAGGGATGTCTATCTAAGTGGAAGTTCTTAAGTAATATGATTAATTGAACTTTAATTTATCATGAACTTAGTCCCGTAGTATTTTGCAAAAATTATGTTGTAGATCAATAGCTCGCGTTGTTGCTTTCATATGTTTGTTTTGATATGTTCCTAGAGAAATTATGTTGAAAGATGTTAGTAGCAATGATGCGGATTGGATCCGTGATCCGAGGTTTATCCTCATTGCAGCCTGAAGAATTATGTCCTTAATGCACCGCTAGGTGACAGACCGATTGCAGGAGCAAATGCGGCGTTATGAGCGTTTGGCTAGCTCAATATGATGACTACTTGATAGTTTAGTGCACCATACTTAACGGCTTAGAATCGGGACTTCAAAGGCGTTTTGAGCGTCATGGACCATATGAGATGTTCCAGGAATTGAAGTTAATATTTCAAGCAAATACCGAGTTGAGAGATATGAAGTCTCCAACAAGTTATATAGCTAAAAGATGGAGGAGAATCGCTCAACTAGTGAGCATGTGCTCAGATTGTGCAGGTACTTCAATCGCTTGAATCAAGTGGGAGTTAATCTTCCGAGATAAGATAGTGATTGACAGAATTCTCTAGTCACCATCACTAAGTTACTAGAACTTCGTGATGAACTATAGTATGCAAGGGATGACGAAAACAATTCCCAAGCTCTTCGCGATGCTAAAATCGCGAAGGTAGAAATCAAGAAAAACATCAAGTGTCGATGGTTGACAAGACCACTAGTCTCAAGGAAAAGGGCAAAGGGAAGAAGGGAACTTCAAGAAGAGCGGCAAGCAAGTTGCTACTCGAGTGAAGAAGCCCAAGTCCGGACCTAAGCACGAGACTAAGTGCTTTTGCTGCAATGGAACTGGTCCTTCGAAGCGGAACTACCCCAAGTATTTGGCGGATAAAAGGATGGCAAAGTGAACAAAGGTATATTTGATATACAGATTATTGATGTGTATTTTACTAGTGTTCGTAGCAACCCCTCGGTATTTGATACTGGTTCGGTTGCTAAGAGTAGTAACTTCGAAACGGAGTTGCAGAATGAAGCAGAAACTGGTTGAAGGGAAGTGACGATGAGTGTTGGAAGTTGTTCCAGGATTGATATGATCATCATCGCACACTCCCTATACTTTCGGGATTAGTGTTAAACCTAAATAAATGTTATTTGGCGCTTTGCGTTGAGCATAAATATGATTTGATCATGTTTATTGTAATCTGGTTATTCATTTAAAGTCAAAGAATAATTGTTGTTTACATTTACATGAATAAAACCTTCAATGGTCATACACCCAATAAAAATAGTTTGTTGGATCTCGATCGTAGTGATACACATATTCATAATATTGATGCCAAAAGATGCAAAGTTAATAATGATAGTGCAACTCATTTGTGGCACTGCCGTTTAGGTCATATTGGTGTAAAGCGCATGAAGAAACTCCATGCTAATGGGATTTTGGAATCACTTGATGCTTGCGAACCATGCCTTATGGGCAAGATGACTAAAGACTCTGTTCTCCGGAACAATGGAGCGAGCAAATGACTTATAATAATACATACTGATGTATGCGATCCAATGAGTGTTAAAGCTCACGGGAAGTATCGTTATTTTCTGACCTTCACAAGATGATTTGAGCAGATATGAGTATATCTACTTAATGAAGCACAAGTTTGAAACATTTGAAAAGTTCAAAGAATTTCAAAGTGCAAGGAAAGGAAGGACAAGTGTACGTGTTGATTCCACCCAAACCTTTTCGACGCGGACCCCCTCTTAATAGTATGGCTCTCCTACGACTCAAAACCACCAAAGAGAAGCGTAGAACGACGTCGTCTTCAATAGTCTCCGAGGGGCACCGAATCGTCTCGTGCCTAGTGAAGAAGCATCTGAGAAACTCAAGGCATACGATTAGTCCGCAAAAGTATCGTCATCAATCACCAAAACACCTAAGGGATAAATATGCCCTTACAATCTCCCCCTTTTTGGTGGATTGATGACAATACGGGATTTGCACAAAGATACGATAAGATTGAGCAAGGGCAAACCCCTCCTCTCCAAAATATAGACGGGCTCCCCCTAGATGTGTGCCCTCTGGATGAATGCTTTGGACTGCATAGCACACATACTAGGATCACCACTCCCCCTATATTTTAGAGACAAAGGCATGAAGATTAACATCTAAGCAACACATAGCACAATATAACACAAGCTCGCTAAGATAGATAAAGTGCATATGTCTTACACCATATGAAGGAAAAGCAACTAAAACGGGGTTCAAACGAAGTTCAACCGAGAAAGCAATAAACACACCAAACACGAACACGACACACGACTCGCAAATCCCTACACTCTCTCCCCCTTTGGCATCGAGGCGCCAAAAGGCGAGAGGACACCTACACTGGCGGTGGCTCAAGCAGCGGGAACTCATCCCAACCCTCTCCGTCGGACTCCTCGGCAGCAGGATGGACTCCTCGGCGTCCTCCTCGAGAATCAGTCCACCTGTAGCCTTGCTTCTCCATCCACTCGGCCTCTGAGTGATGCGCTCCTCAGACCCATGGACACATCCTCACCATAAAGCTGCAAGATCTTCTGTCCGCGACGACTCTCCTTGGGCGCCACGTGAGTCTTGTCTTGCCCCTTGGCTTGCATGCAGAAAAGAGTCTTCATCTTGTCCTTGACTTCTTGGCCCATGAAGGCATAGAGGAGCTCTGGGAAGGCCTAGCAGCATGGCCCTCGGCAACATTCTCGGCCTTGACATCCTCCTCATCGCCAGCAGCCCTAGCAGCAGACGCCCGGCACGCAGTAGTAGTGCAGTTGGGTTTGACACGCAGCAGATGGGATCATGGCGAATCCAGTCAGAGCAAGGAACTCCTCACTAGGGAACATCTTCTCCCAAGTCTTCGAGATTAGCAGAAACAGATAGGGCCCATAGATAGGCACTTTGCGGTTGAACACCGAAGCACACACCACATGATGTGTGAGACATCAAGTGGCTGAGTTGAGACAGACGAGCCTCCTCGCAGATGAGCATCATATCCACCATATAGGCATGAACCTTGTCCTTGTCACCAATGCGAGGGAACAAGGAGTTGCGGAAGATGCGATACATGATATCCAGAAAAGAGTTGAGCACCAACCCTATCTTGCCACTTGGGAGCGTCTTCTCAACATAGTATGGTGCAAGCTTGTCCTTGTTGGCAGAATCAGAGTTGGCATGGGGCGAACACCCACGGAGTGTCGAGCCCGTCATCGTACACGGAGCAAATCCATGAACTCCTTCCGTGTAGCGATCGACCACGACCATTGGACATCCAGGTCATCCTCCTCTCCTCATCGGGGTGAAAGTATCTTGAGGCAAAGAAGCGCGAGATAAGCTCGGGGTCATAGTCAAGGTGAAAGGATATCACATGCTCAATGCCAAACTGCTCCACCAAGTCCAGAGCCTCTCCAAAGTAGGCACGGAACTTGTCCTTCCTCAAGTGATGCATGTCAATCCATTTCACATCCACATAGGTATTCTGCTTGTTCTTGATGACATCCAGATAGATGTTGGTTTGTTGCTTGTTCCAAAATAGCTCACAACCCCTGACAGAGGAACGAGGGGTCATGTACGGGTGAAGCTGCCTAAGACGGACGTAGTCAGATTGTGGCATCTCATCCATGCCCTTGGCGGGCTCCTTGTACTTGCTAGATGTAGTCTTGACATTGCGCTTGGGGGCAGAGGAGCCCTCTGGTGGGTCACCTGGGTTGCGCAGACGCTTGGAGCCAGTGTCACGACTGGGATTGGAACGGCGAGAGCCATCACCCGAGACACACACGCAAAACACCAACGAACGCGAAGAGGATCAATGCAAAGACCACGGCAAAGCACAAGAAACACATAGGAAATATACGTGAAGGTTGGCCAGCGATAGATATGAGCCACGGTAGTACTGCCAGTGCCTGCGGCACTAAAATTTTACTACTACTCCAACCACGGTACTACCGCGACCTCGCACGGTACTACCGCGACTTGGAGCAGTACTAATATTTTAGTACCGCAGTTTGCGCGGTAGTACCGCGCCAGAGGGGCGGTAGTACCGTGCAAGCGGTATTACCGTGCAAGCGGTATTACCGTGCAAGCGGTATTACCGTGCAAGCGGTAATCTCATACCGACGGCGGTAGTATCCGCATCGCGTCGAATCAAATGACAGATTCGAATCTGAAAAGACCCGCGAAACAACGGCGATTAGCTACGGTGATCAAATCTAGCGCAAGACAACAAAACAAGTATAATTCCTACGCAACGCTACTCTCCTTCATCCTATTCTTGCAAAGAGAAAGCCTACGAATCTCTAGAACACACAAGGCTCCCCCATCAATCTAGAGGCAAAGAACTCAATAAAACGAGAAAGGATTAGGGAAAAACCTGGGTCCATAGCAAGAGCACGTGGTGGGGAAGGATCCCACCGGACGGAATCATAGGAGGGCAGCCGGAGGAGGAGATCAGGCGACGAACGCCGGCTCCTATCTTGAGCGTGAGAGAGAGAGAGAGAGACGACGTGGGAGGAATTGCGAATGGGTATGGGGGAGTTAGAACTCCCCCTGCCCGTCCTTATCCCCACTCGCCCAAGTCGGCGCGGTAGTACCGCAAGTCATCGCGGTAGTACCGCTCGGGCGGAAGTACCGCACCGAAGCGGTAGTACCGCTCACCCAGGCGGCAGTAAAAAATTACTGCCGCGTGGGGGCAGTAGTACCGTGCTCCCACACGCGGTAGTACCGTGGTTGGCAGCGGTAGTACCGTAGCCGGCGGCGGTAGTACCGTGAGCTCAAGACACCGCCGGTTTCAACACACGAGAAAGGTCTTTGCACGGAAACTTTTCACACAAAAGAAGCCACAAACACACGCACAAACCAGAGGCGGAAAGACAACAAGAGAACACCAGCGACACAACCTCTCAAAGGAGAGGCGGTGGCGAAGCCACCTATGTTTGAGTTAGATGGTATGGCACCATGAAGAATTATCCTTGAGCCCATGACCAAAACTCGTCTTTGAAGCACAAGTACCATCAAAATGGATAATGTGAAAGAGTTGATCTATTTATGCATGATAGGGGAGGAGAGTTCATTGAGAGAACAACACTCCCCTATGTCCATGCCTACACCTAAACTAGACAACAAGTTGAGTGTGGGGGGGTGCAGGTTCAAGTCACATTGCTCAAATCAATGATATTTAGCTCATGCCTTAACTCGCGAAATCTTGCTTCATCCAAGGGCTTCGTGAAAATATCTGCAAGGTTATCATGAGTGTTGACATACTTGAGCTCAATCTCCCCTCGCCTAATGTGATCCCGGATGAAGTGATACCGAATCTCAATGTGCTTCGTCTTGAAGTGTTGCACCGGGTTGAGAGAAATCTTGATGGCACTTTCATTATCACACCAAAGAGGCACTTTGTCACAAATGACACCATACTCCTTTAAAGTTTGCCTCATCCATAGGAGTTGAGCACAACAACTCTGGCCGCCACATATTCCGCTTGATTGGACGAGAGAGACACACAACTTTGCTTCTTGGAAGACCAACTTACCAAAGAGCAACCAAGAAATTGGCACCCTCAGGAAGTGGACTTCCTATCCACTTTGTCTCCATAATCGAATCCGTAAATCCTTCAAGCTTGAAGATTGCCCTCTTGGGTACCATAAGCCAAAGTTTGGGGTATGAGCCAAATATCGAAAGATTCGCTTGACCGCCACATAGTGGCTTTCCTTTAGTCTTGGCTTGAAACCGTGCACACATTCCCACACTCAACATGATATCCGGTCTAGATGCACAAAGGTAAAGCAAGGAGCCAATCATGGAGCGATATACCTTTTGATCCACCACTTTACCATTGGGATCAATGTCAAGTTGGCACTTGGTAGGCATTGGTGTAGTAGCCGACTTGACATCACTTAGCTTGAATCTTTTGAGCATGTCTTGAGTGTATTTGGCTTGGTTGATGAAGGTTCCTTCCTTCTTTGTTTGATATCGAAACCAAGGAAGAACTTCAACTCTCCATAGAAGACATCTTGAACTTGGAGGTCATGAGGCGGCAAATTCCTCATTGAAAGCTTTGTTAGGGAACCAAAGATAATATCATCAACATATAGTTGGCATACAAACAACTCCCCATTGACCTTCTTAGTAAAAGAGTGGGATCGATTTGCCCCACTTCAAATCCACGATCTTGTAACAACTCGGTAAGGTGGTCATACCACGCACGTGGGGCTTGTTTAAGGCCATAGAGTGCCTTATCGAGTTGATTGTAGCGACGGACCTCAAATACCGATCTACGTGCTCAATGTCATCCTGGATCAATAATGCTGACACCACACAGTACTCGAAGGATTTATAACAGAGTAGCAATCACACACTTATTACAATCGAATGTCTCAAGAGAGAACTTAATAAAATAAACATGGATTAAGGCCATCTAATAACGATAACAGCGGAAGGCTTGGAAGAATAAGCGAGTCCATCAACTCCAACGGCATCATGAGTATAAAACCACGACCTAAGCACCTTACTGTCGTCTAAAAAGTCGCAACATGAAGCGTTGCAGCCGAAAATGGGTGACACATGGAATATCTTGGCAATGTAACACATAGAGAATAATGGAATGATAAGCCTATACTACATGCATATATGGCTGGTGGAAAGCTCTATGGTTCTGAGCTTTGCATAAAGCCATTTTTCCCTCTTGCAAAGGAATAAATTTATTTAACTATCATGGTGGTTGTGAAACATTGAGAATGGTTGACAACATTCTCAATCCCAATTAAAAGTACTCATTAACAAACCCAACAATATTAATTAGAAGTAACATGATGAGATTCACATGATATCCGGTACTACATACTCAAGATGTCCATAACCGGGACACGGCTAACCATGATTAGTTTATACACTCTGCAGAGGTTTTGCACTTTTTCCCATTAAGACTCGATCGCCTCCGTTTGATTTCTCGCACTACATGGTGTTTGAGAAACGGATGACCGAGACATAATCTTTCAGAAGCACTACTTGTGGGTAGATCGGTACACCTACTTTCCCCTACATCTGCTAGTCTACCCGTAAGAGTTCGCACAACTTAGTCAACTATGCGAGCCCATAATGGCTTGTGGCTGCACGGAAGTTTCTAGTTTGAATAATCTCATGATCCTTGAGCACAGGTGGCGGTCCAAGAAACACAGGCAAGTCTGATAGAAACCAGGTGCCTCAATCCACCCAGATGTGTGTTTAAGTTGCCACCTTAAATAAACCATTAAATAACAATCTCACATCTGTCATGGATACACTCACCCAATCCACGTCTACTAGCATAGCATGGCATAATAAGCAAACGTAGAAGTAACTCCCAAAGGTTTGATAATAAAACAGGTAATAGGTACTACCTCATCTTCTTCCCATCCCACAATTTAATTAGATCCTAATCATGCAAGTGTTTGAGGAATAAATCTAATGCATAAAAACTGGGTATGAGAAAATTATGATCAAAGTGTTACTTGCCTTGCAGATGATCCGCGTAACCTAGAGACTCGAAGGAACAAGCGGCGCACTCCGGGTAATCTATCGCAGACAAACAAACAAGCATACAATAAGTACTCATCTAATGCACAGATAAAACTCGAATAGATCTAACCAGATTGTTCAACTTAAGAACTCTGGTTTGCAAAAAGAATCAAATCAAACGAAGCTACGAAAGTCAAACGGCAGAAGAAAACAGCTTCGTTTTACTAATCTGGATCTAGGTCAAACTTTACAGAAGCAAAAACTTGTTTAAGTAGATTATTCGGAAAGAGGGTTTCGAGACGAAACTCCGGGCACTTGAATCGCCTGATTCCGATAAACGAGCGAAAAGTTATACTAAAACGAAAATCGGATCTGGAATCGCGATCAGAAAATCGCGGATTAAATCCGAGAAAAAGAAAAAAAACGACAAACAGATTAGAACGGAAAAAGAAAAAAAGAAAAAAATAAATAAATAAATAAAACCCAAAAAAACAGAAGAAAACCGATCGGTTTTTTAAATAAACCATGCAATCGAGGCGGCGAACCTCGGCGTGTATTTGCTCTGGCTGACAATGGCAAGGAGTGAGGCGACTAGGGTTTCGCTTAGGCGGGCTCGGGTGGGCTGAGGCAGCTCGGTGGCCGCTATTTATATAGCACCCGAAGCGAGTCCCATTCGGTAAGGCCGAAAGGCGGTCTTGCGTTTTTTAATAAAACATTACTTGAAAAAAAATTCAAAAGAAGTACCAAACGGACTCCAAAAATCCTGAATAAATTTTCCCGCTTCTAAAATCAAGCGGATTTAATGAACATTTATTTGGGGCCTAAATGCAATTTTGAAAACGCGCATTTTCCTAAATTCAAATAAAAGGCGAAAAACTCCAAAATAAAACCTTATTTGATTTTATTATTAAATCTTCATTATTTCTTTATTTTGGGAAAGTCATTTTATTCCCTCTCTCATATTTTTGTAATAGAAATAATTGAAGATAAAAATAATTAAAATCAACGATCCTATTTTCAAAATTTGAGAAAACTCAAATATGAAAATAACGAAAATCCCCAACTCTCCCCGTGGGTCCTTGAGCTGGGTACTACCGTGACCCCAGTGTATTATCATTGGTGCTTATGTACTACCGCTCCTAGAGCGATACTACATAAGGACAGCGATGGCCGTCAATTTATGCACAGCTATGACAACGGAAGATGCTCCAAAGTGCAATGAAAGGAAGGACAAGTGTATGCGTGTCGATTCCACCCAAACCTTTCCGACGCGGACCCCTCTTAATAGTACGGCTCTCCTCGACTCAAAACCACCAAAGAGAAACGAGAAACACGCCGCGTCTTCAATAGTCTCCGAGGGGCACCGAATCGTCTCGTGCCTAGTGATGAAGCATCTGAGAAACTCAAGGCATACGATTAGTCCGCAAAAGTATCGTCATCAATCACCAAAACACCTAAGGGATAAATATGCCCTTACAGTTGGCAAACATAGCTTTGGTCATCGTTGCAATTAATAGGAAGTAATAAGGAAAGAGAGGTTTCACATATAAATATACTATTATTGACATCTTTTATGATTGGGAGCACTCATTAAAATATGACATGCTAAAGAGTTGATGTTGGACAAGGAAGACAACGTAATGAGTTATGTTTTCTTATATCTGAGATAAAGTATGTTGTCATGGTCCTCTAACATGCTGAGCTTGCCTTTCCCCCTCATGCTAGCCAAATTCTCAGCACCAAGTAGAGATACTACTTGTGCTTCCAAAAACCCTTAAACCAGTTTTGCCATGAGAGTCCACCATACCTGCCTATGGATTGAGTAAGATCCTTCAAGTAAGTTGTCATCGGTGCAAAGCAATAAAAATTGCTCTAAATATGTATGATTGATTGGTGTGGGAGAAATAAGCTTTATACGATCTTGTGATGTGGAAGTAATAAAAGCGACGGACTACATAATAAAGGTTCATATCACAAGTGGCAATATAAAGTGACGTTCTTTCGCATTAAGATTTTGTGCATCCAACCATAAAAGCGCATGGCAACCTCTGCTTCCCTCTGCGAGGGGCATATCTTTTATTATCATCTTCTACCTTATGCAAGAGTCATGGTGATCTTCACCTTTCCTTTTTCATTTTATCCTTTGGCAAGCACAGTATGTTGGAAAGATCCTGATAGATATATCTAATTGGATGTATGGGAGCATGAGTTATTATTGTTGACATTACCCTTGAGGTAAAAGGTTGGGAGGCGAAAATATAAGCCCCTATCTTTCTCTGTGTCCGATTAAAACTCCGTAACCACAAGTATTGCGTGAGTGTTAGCAATTATGAAGGACTAAATGATAGTTGAGTATGTGGACTTGCTATTAAGCTCTGACATAGACTCTTTCTGATGTTATGATAAATTGCAATTGCTTGAATGACTGAGATTATAGTTTGTTGGTTCTCAATAAGGTTTATGATTCATACTTTTGCATTGTGAATAGATTGTTACTTGAACATAAGAAATCATATGACAATATCTATATATGTTGCTATTATGAGAATAATCATGATGCCTTCATGTCCGTATTTTTTTTATCGACGCCTCTACCTCTAAACATGGGGACATATTTATCGTTATCGGCTTTCGCTTGAGGACAAGCGAGGTCTAAGCTTGGGGGAGTTGATACGTCCATTTTGCATCATGCTTTTATATCGATATTTATTGCATTATGGACGGTTATTTCACATTATGTCACAATACTTATGGCTATTCTCTCTTATTTTACAAGGTTAACATAAGGAGGGAGAATGCCGACAGCTGGGATTATAGGCTGGAAAAAGAGAAAATATTAGAGACCTATTCTGCGCAACTCCAGAAGTCCTGAAACTCCACGGAATATCTTACAATAAATAATAAAAAATCCTCGCCAAAGATGAAGACCAGGGGGGCCACACTGCCCACGAGGGGGGGCCCCCTAGGGCGCCGCCTCACCTCGTGGGCCCCTTGGTGGCTCTCCGATGCCCATCTTCTACTATATGAGGTCTTTCGTCGAGAAAAAAATCAGAAGCAACCTCTCGAGACGAAACTCCGCCTCCACGAGGCGGAACCAATCTAGGGCTCCGGCAGAGCTGTTCTGCCGGGGACACTTCCCTCCCGGAGGGGGAAATCATCGCCATCGTCATCACCGCTCCTCTCATCGGGAGAGGGCAATCTCCATCAACATCTTCACTAGCACCATCTCCTCTCAAAACACTAGTTCGTCTCTTGTATCCAATTCTTGTCTCCAAGTCCGGGATTGGTACTAGTAGGTTGCTAGTAGTGTTGATTACTCCTTGTAGTTGATGCTAGTTGGTTTATTTGGTGGAAGATCATATGCTCAGATCCTATATGCATATTAATACCCCTCTGATTATGAACATGAATATGCTTTGTAAGTAGTTACGTTTGTTCCTGAGGACATGGGAGAAGTCTTGCTATTAGTAGTCATGTGAATTTGGTATTCGTTCGATATTTTGATGAGATGTATGTTGTCTAGCCTCTAGTGGTGTTATGTGAACGTCGACTACATAACACTTCACCGTTATTTGGGCCTTGAGGAAGACATTGGAAAGTAATAAGTAGATGATGGGTTGCTAGAGTGACAGAAGCTTAAACCCTAGTTTATGCGTTGCTTCGTAAGGGCCTGATTTGGATCCATATTTTTCATGCTATGGTTAGGTTTACCTTAATACTTTGTTGTAGTTGCGGATGCTTGCAATAGAGGTTAATCATAAGTGGGATGTTTGTTCAAGTAAGAACAGCACCCAAGCACCGGTCCACCCACATATCAAATTATCAAAGTACCGAACGCGAATCATATGAACATGATGAAAACTAGCTTGACGATATTCCCATGTGTCCTCGGGAGCGCTTTTCCTTATATAAGAGTTTGTACAGGCTTGTCCTTTGCTACAAAAAGGATTGGGCCACCTTGCTGCACTTTATTTACTTTTGTTACTTGTTGCTCGTTACAAATTATCTTATCACAAATCTATCTGTTACCACTTATTTCAGTAGTTGCAGAGAATACCTTGCTGAAAACCGCTTACCATTTCCTTCTGCTCCTCGTTGGGTTCGACACTCTTACTTATCGAAAGGACTACGATAGATCCCCTATACTTGTGGGTCATCAGTAATGTAGGCATGTATTCCGAATATAGTCATACATGCTTATGGAAAAGAACTTGCATGACATCTTTCGTCCTACCCTCCCGTGGCAGCGGGGTCCTAATGGAAACTAAGGGATATTAAGGCCTCCTTTTAATAGAGAACCGGAACAAAGCATTAGCACATAGTGAATACATGAACTCCTCAAACTATGGTCATCACCGGGAGTGGTCCCGATTATTGTCACTTCAGGGTTGCCAGATCATAACACATAGTAGGTGACTATAGACTTGCAAGATAGGACCAAGAACTCACATATATTCATGAAAACATAATAGGTTCAGATCTGAAATCATGGCACTCGGGCCCTAGTGACAAGCATTAAGCATAGCAAAGTCATAGCAACATCAATATCAGAACATAATGGATACTAGGGATCAAACCCTAACAAAACTAACTCGGTTACATGATAGATCTCATCCAACCCATCACCGTCCAGCAAGCCTACGATGGAATTACTCACGCACGGCGGTGAGCATCATGAAATTGGTGACGGAGGATGGTTGATGATGACGACGGCGACGAATCCCCCTCTCCGGAGCCCCGAACAGACTCCAGATCAGCCCTCCCGAGAGGTTTTAGGGCTTGGCGGCGGCTCCGTATCGTAAAACACGATGATTTCTTCTCCTCGATTTTTTTCTCCCTGAAAGCAAATATATAGAGTCGGAGTTGGCGCCGGAAGGTCTCAAGGGGACCCACGAGGTAGGGGCGCGCCCTAGGGGGCGCCCCCCACCCTCGTGGACAGGGTGTGCGCCCCCGGGTCTTCATCTTTGGCGAGGATTTTTTATTATTTTTTATAAGATATTCCGTGGAGTTTCTGGTCATTCCGAGAACTTTTGTTTTCTGCACATAAAACAACATCATGGCAATTCTGCTGAAAACAGCGTCAGTCCGGGTTAGTTCCATTCAAATCATGCAAGTTAGAGTCCAAAACAAGGGCAAAAGTGTTTGGAAAAGTAGATACGACGGAGACGTAGAAACTCCCCCAAGCTTAAACCCTTGCTTGTCCTCAAGCAATTCAGTTGACAAACTGAAAGAAATAAAGAAAAACTTTTACAAACTCTGTTTGCTCTTGTTGTTGTAAATATGTAAAGCCAGTGTTCAGGTTTTCAGCAAAGATCATAACTAACCACATTTGCAATAACTCCTAGGTCTCATGTTTACTCATATCAATAACATAATCAGCTAGTGAGCCATAAAAATAAATCTCGGATGACAACACTTTCTCAAAAAATCATAATATGATATAACAAGATGGTATCTCGCTAGCCCTTTTTGAGACCGCAAAACATAAATGCAGAGAACCTTTAAAGATCAAGGACTGACTAGACATTTTAATTCATGGTAAAAGACATACAGTCATACCCAATATAAATTAACAGTAATGAATGCAAATGACAGCTGTGCTCTCCAGCTAGTGCTTTTTAATAAGAGGGTGATGACTCAACATAAAAGTAAATAGATAAGCCCTTCGCAGAGGGAAGCAGGGATTTGTAGAGGTGCCAGAGCTCGGTTTTGAAATAGAGATAAATAATATTTTGAGCGGCATACTTTCATTGTCAACATAGCAACTAAGAGATGGCGATATCTTCCATGCTACACACATTATAGGCGGTTCCCAAACAGAATGGTAAAGTTATACTCCCCCTCCTCCACAAGCATCAATCCATGGCTTGCTCGAAACAACGAGTGCCTCCAACATTCAACCGGTCCCAGGGGAGTTTTATTTGCAATTATTTTGATTTAGTTTGCATAAAGCATGGGACTGGGCATCCCGGTGACCAGCCATTTTCTCGTGAGTGAGGAGCGGAGTCCACTCCTCTTGAGAATAACCCGCCTAACATGGAAGATAAGGGCAGCCCCTAGTTGATACATGAGCTATTCGAGCATACAAAACAGAATGTTTATTTGAAGGTTTAGAGTTTGGTACATACAAATTTACTTGGAACGGCAGGTAGATACCGCATATAGGAAGGTATGGTGGACTCATATGGAATAACTTTGGGGTTTAAGGGATTGGATGCACAAGCAATATTCCCGCTTAGTACAAGTGAAGGCTAGCAAAAGACTGGGAAGCGACCAACTAGAGAGCGACAACAGCCATGGACATGCATTAAAATTAACAAACATTGAATACAAGCATGAGTAGGATATAATCCACCATGAACATAAATATCGTGAAGGCTATGTTGATTTGTTTCAACTACATGTGTGACCATGTGCCAAGTCAAGTCACTTAAATCATTCAAAGGAGGATACCACCCCATCATACCACATCACAACCATTTTAATAGCATGTTGGCACGCAAGGCACGACACGTTTATAACTCATAGCTAATCAAGCATGGCACGAGCAACTATGATCTCTAAATGTCATTGCAAACATGTTTATTCGTAATAAGCTGAATCAAGAACGATGAACTCATCATATTTACAAAAACAAAAGAGGTCGAGTTCATACCAGCTTTTCTCATCTCAGCCAGTCCATCATATATCATCATAACTGCCTTTCACTTGCACGACCAAACGATGTGAATAATAATAAGAGTGCACTTGCATTGGACTAAGCTAGAATCTGCGAGCATTCAAGAAACAGGAGAAGACAAGGTAATATGGGCTCTTGGTTAAATCAACAATAATGCATATAAGAGCCACATCAACAAATCAATTATGGTCTTCTCCTATCGACCCCCAAAGTAAAGAAAAGAAATAAAACTATTTACACGGGAAAGCTCCCAACAAGCAAAAGAAGAACGGGAAATATTTTTGGGTTTTCTTTTTAACTACTACTACTACTACAAGAAAAGTAAACTACTACTAATTTTTTTTGTTTTTCTTAAAGTTTAACAAACACACAAGAAGAAAGCAGGAAAAAAATAAAAAATAAACTAGCATGGATATTACAGTGAAAACGTATGAGCACCGACATCTAGCAATGAGTGTGTGTGAACATAAATGTAATGTCGGTGGGAAATACGTACTCCCCCAAGCTTAGGCTTTTGGCCTAAGTTGGTTTATTGCCAGGGATGGCCTGGCGGATATTCGTAGGTGTAGCTGGGGTCGTACTGCGACGAAGAATAGCTGGGGTCGTACTATGATGAAGAAGACTCTGACTGCCATTGGCTGACAGCCATCTCCAGATCCCAAGAATAAACAGACTGTCGTGGAGGCTCATCTTGTGGCTCCGGTTCTGGGGCTGGTGCAGGATTCCGATAGGCTTGAACGGCAGCCCTCATAACGAGATACGGTCCTTCAAACTTAAACAAAGAAGGAGCAGGCAAGGTAATAGTCTCAGGGTGATGTTTATTAAAATACAGTTTACATTTAAGCTCTCCTTCCCTGCCTTTAACAATAAAATCATGTGCTAGCATACTCTTATAATCTAAATAAGCACTAGGCAGCAATTTTTCTTCTTTCTCATAAAGCGTAATAGGTATGTTAAAATGTGCAGCTAGGCGTGAAGCATAAATACCTCCAAAGATGGGCCCTTTGGTATGGTTCAGACTTAACCGTTTAGAAATAATTCCGCCCATACTAACAGTGTTATCGCGGTATAAACCATGGAACAAAATGATAATATCAGGAACACTAAGGTTTCCACAGTTTCCACGACCAATCAAGCAACGACTAGCAAATATGGCGAAGTAGCGTAAAACAGGAAAATGTATGCTAGTAATTCTTGCATCAGAAACCTTCCTGGTTTCTCCCACAGAGATGGTGTCATTAAATTCTTCCACATATTTACGGTCTAAGGTACCCTCAAAGGGTATTTTGCAAACCTTGCAAAATTCAGCTAATGGCATCTCAATAACAACATCATATAAATGAAACTCTACTATAGGAGGTGATTTCTTAGGAAAATAGTAGAAGTTTTGCACAAAAGTATTAGTGAGTAAGAGATACTGATGACGTTGGTCGTGGAGGAAGTCGGTGAGGCCAGCGTTCTCAGCCAATGAATAAAAATCATCATAAATCCCGGCTGCTCTCAAGAAGTCATCGGAAGGCCATTCACACGGCCGGACCTCCGCGGTGCGAGGCAAATTATATTTGGGCCTCTGTGCTTCTTCATTTTGTTTTTCCTTCGAGCTTCGGCTCGACGAGCCCCTCAAAATTCTCTTCATCATTTTCTGAAATATTCTGAAATTTTTAGTAACTTCAAACAAAAGTGAACCAAACTCAATAAAATTGATAGCAACTACTCCTACAAGTGCCTAGAGGATATATCATGCATTAGAACTACTTGGAACCATATAAATTTGACATGCAAGCTCAAGAACATGGTCACCTATGCAGCACAAATTTGCAATGAATAAAGCACTAGAGCAAAAACTAATTGGACCAATGGAGGAGTCACATACCAAGGAACAATCTCCCCAAGCAGTTTTGCGAGAGGTGCTTTGAGCAAGGAGATCGAAAATCACAGCAAAGAGAGCTAGAACTCGTGCATGAACCAGATATTCATGTTTGTGGGAGGAAGAAGAGGATGGGTGCAGGAATAAGTGGAGGAGGGCCACCGTGGGCCCACGAGGCAGGGGGCGCGCCCTGGGGGGGTAGGGCGCGCCCTCCACCCTCGTGGCCAGGTGGCAGCTCCCCCCGTGGTGTTTTCAGTACCATAAATCCTCAAATATTCGAAACAAGTTCATATAACCCCCACAACTATCAATTTTGGGCCACATTACCCCCCCACGCCTAAAACCGGGATCTTATACCCCTGAACTTTCACAAACAAGTCAAAACACCCCTGCGGCCCATTTTAGTGGTTTCAGAGGGCGGTTTTGCTAACGTGGCGCCTGACGCGCAGGACCGGCATGCCAGGTAGGATTTGGGAGGGTTGGGTGCGGTGTAAATCCCCCCTGCGCCTCAAACCGGTTCGACCCAGCCAGCTACTTCCTCTGCTTCGACCCCCAGCCTCTTTGTCTTCACCGCCCCCTCAGTTCTCTCACCCCGACGACGACGGCGGCAGGAGGGACGACGATCAGCGACATGAACTGAGCGTCCCGAGCCGGCGGCACGTGCAGGTTTGTAAATGCATCTGATTTTGTCTGAGAAGTGAACCACCATGTGCTCGATTTCTCTGTTCTAGTTAGGGTTTTGGGGTTTTTGGGGGATTTCAAAATCAACCCAGATGGTCGTCTTCTTGTTGTTTCCATGCATTCAGCGGTCCATGTGGTTAGTGCGGTCGTGCTGGATAGCCATGGTTTAGGGTTCGTTGATTTATGGCTGATTCGGTTTGAAATGAACTGAAAGGGGGGGTTTTGATTCAGAGTTATTTTTTTCGTAGGTTTGAGCCATGGATCCGCTGGACTATCTCTGCATCAGGTTTCATTTCAGAGGACAGTTTGAACATGATGGAACAGAGTGGCAGTATGTGAATGGAAGTCAGGGCCTTTCAACAGTCCAACACCACAAAATTAGCCTTGAAGAACTGAAGAAAAAACTTACAGAGCATGTGCCTTGTTCAGATAAGCAACTGCAGGAAACAAATTTACATTGGAAGTTCCCTGGGATGATTAGAGATGGCCAAATGAATAGTTCCCTGGTGATGTTGCATGACAAAAAATCTGTCCTGGAGATGGCCAAACATGTCACTGATGCAGGGGTCATGGACATTTATGCTAACATTCCTGATGATTTTGTAGCACAAGAAGCTAGTGAATGGGAGGAAGAATATGTAGCAGATATAGGGGAAGGTAATTGTGATGTTGATTCAGAGGAGGAGGAGATGCACCAAGTGTCAGAACAGGAGCAGCAGCAAGTTTCAGAGGATAATAGACAACAGGAAAGACAGGAGATGCATCAAATGGCATATAATTTAGAGGAGGAGGAGATGCAACAAGTGCTAGAACAGGAGCAGCGGCAAGAACACCAACCAGATTGGCAGTGGTCAAACAATTTCTACCAGTCAGCCAGTAATCGTAAGTTACCAGTTAACAGAGGTCCCATACAAAATCATGACAGAGGAAAATCAGTTCAAAATGAGGATAGTGGTATTGATAGTTCAACATCTGATAGTGACTATGTTGTCCCTCCAGCAGAGAGTAATAGTTCAACATCTGATGATGAAGTGTTGGAGTTGAGAAAATATGCAAAAGAGTTGAAGCAGAAAGTGAGAAAGAAGATGCTGAGAGAAGATGAGGGGAAATCTTGCAAAGTGCCTGATGATTTTGTTGTGCCTGAAACAGGTAAGCTAGATGATTCAGATGGTGAAGGCACACCCCATTTTGATAGTGATGATGGTCTGTCATATGATGAGGGCAGTGATGGAGAGGTCACTAAAGTGAGGAGGAGGAAGAAAACACACAGAGTGTTTGATGGCACTAGTGAGAAACCTGAATTTGCTGTTGGAATGGCATTCACTGACAGCAGGGAATTCAAGCAGGCTTTGGTTAAATATGGGCTAGTTAATTTCCACCACCTAAGATTCCCTAAAGATGAGAAGAAGAGGGTCAGTGCACAGTGCTCTTGGCCTGGATGTCCTTGGAGCATCTATGGCTCAATTAGCAGCAGGTCTGATTGGCTGCAAGTTGTGAGGTACAACAATGAGCACACATGCATTCCTAGGAGGGACAACAAGCTGGTTACTAGCACAGTTATTGCAAAGAAATATTTCAGGCAGATTAGGGACAATCCTACTTGGAGGATGGAGAAAATGCAAGAGGCAGTACTTGAGGATTTGCTAGCTGATGTGAATCTCTCAAAGTGCAAAAGGGCTAAAAATCTTGTCATGGCAAAGCTCACTGATATGACCAAGGGTGAGTACTCTAGAGTGTTTGAATTCCCACCAGGGAGCAAAAGGGCTACCACCTAGAATTAGTTAGAAGCAATCCAGGGAGCACTGTAGCTGTTTGTTTAGATCCAGACATTCATGACAAGCCAGTCTTTCAGAGAATGTATGTGTGCCTTGAGGGTTGCAAAAAAGGGTTTCTAGCTGGACGCAGAAGAGTGGTGGGATTAGATGGCTGCTTTCTGAAAGGGGCAGTAACAGGGCAAATTTTGTCTGCTATTGGCAGAGATGCTAATAATCAGATGTACCCACTTGCTTGGGCCACAGTTGAGGTTGAAAGCTATGAGTCATGGTATTGGTTTCTCTCACTTCTCCAAAATTAGGACCTGCAGATAAGCAATCATGGTGATGGATGGGTTTTCTTATCTGATCAACAGAAGGTATCTGATCAACAAAAGGATGATGTGGGCCCCCTGGTCTTCATCTTTGGCGAGGATTTTTTATTATTTTTTATAAGATATTCCGTGGAGTTTCAGGTCATTCCGAGAACTTTTGTTTTCTGCACATAAAACAACATCATGGCAATTCTCTTTGAAAACAAGCGTCCATCCGGGTTAGTTCCATTCAAATCATGCAAGTTAGAGTCCAAAACAAGGGCAAAAGTGTTTGGAAAAGTAGATACGACGGAGACGTATCAGCAGCCACGTAAAACTTGCAACAACAAAGTAGAGGACGTCTAACTTGTTTTTGCAGGGCATGTTGTGATGTGATATGGTCAAAACATGATGAGATATAAATTGTTGTATGAGATGATCATGTTTTCTTGAAGTTATCGGCAACTGGCAGGAGCCTTATGGTTGTCTCTTTATTGCATAAGATGCAAGTGCCATATAATTGCTTTACTTTATCGCTATGCTATAGCAATAGTTGCAAAAGCAATAGTTGGCGAGACGACCATGTGACGACACGTTGATAAAGATCAAGATGATGGAGATCATGGTGTCATGCTGGTGACGATGGAGATCATAATGGTACTTTGGAGATGGAGATCAAAGGCACAAGATGATGATGGCCATATCATGTCACATATTTTTATTGCATGTGATGTTTATCTTTTATGCATCTTATTTTGCTCAGTACGAGGGTAGCTTTATAAGATGATCCCTTACTAAAATTTGAAGGTATAAGTGTTCTCCCTGAGTATGCACCGTTGCGACAGTTCTTCGTGCTGAGACACCACGTGATGATCGGGGGTGATAAGCTCTACGTTCACATACAAAGGGTGCAAGACAGTTTTGCACATGCAGAATACTCGAGATAAACTTGACGAGCCTAGCATATGTAGATATGGCCTCGGAACACTGAGACCGAAAGGTCGAGCGTGAATCATATAGTAGATATGATCAACATAGTGATGTTCACCATTGAAAACTACTCCATCTCACGTGATGATCGGACATGGTTTAGTTGATTTGGATCACGTGATCATTTAGATGACTCGAGGGATGTCTATCTAAGTGGGAGTTCTTAAGTAATATGATTAATTGAACTTTAATTTATCATGAACTTAGTCCTGATAGTATTTGCATAACTATGTTGTAGATCAATAGCTCGCGATTTAGCTCCCCGTTTATTTTTGATATGTTCCTAGAGAAAAATAAGTTGAAAGATGATAGTAGCAATGATGCGGACTAGGTCCGTGATCTGAGGATTATCCTCATTGCTGCACGGAAGAATTATGTCCTTAATGCACCGCTATGTGACGGACCTATTGCAGGAGCAGATGCAGACGTTTTGAACGTTTGGCAAGCTCGATATGATGACTACTTGATAGTTTAGTGCACCATGCTTTATGGCTTAGAACCGGGACTTCAAAAACGTTTTGAACACCACGGAGCATATAAGATGTTCCAAGAGTTGAAATTGGTATTTCAGACTCATGCCCGTGTTAAGAGATATGAGACCTCTGACAAAGTACTTTGCCTACAAGATGGAGGAGAATAGCTCAACTAGTGAGCATGTGCTCAGAATGTATGAGTACTACAATCACTTGAATCAAATGGGAGTTAATCTTCCAGATAAGATAGTGATTGACAAAGTTCTCTAGTCACTGTCACTGAGTTACTAGAACTTCGTGATGAACTATAATATGCAAGGGATAACGGAAACGATTCCCAAGCTCTTTGCGATGCTGAAATCGGCGAAGGTAGAAATCAAGAAAAAGCATCAAGTGTTGATGGTTGACAAGACCACTAGTTTCAAGTAAAAGGGGCAAGGGAAGAAGGGGAACTTCAAGAAGAACGGCAAGAAAGTTGTTGCTCCCATGAAGAATCCCAAAACTAGACCCAACCCTGAAACTAAGTGCTTCTACTGCAAAGGAAATAGTCACTGGAAGTGGAACTACCCTAGATACTTGGCGGATAAGAAGGATGGCAAAGTGAACAAAGGTATATTTGATATGCATGTTATTGATGTGTACTTTACTAGTGTTTATAGCAACCCCTCGGTATTTGGTACTGGTTCAGTTGCTAATAGTAGTAACTCGAAACGGGAGTTGCAAAATAAACAGAGACTAGTTAAGGGCGAGGTGATGATGTGAGTTGGAAGTGATTCCAAGGTTGATAAGATCACCATCACACACTCCCTTTACCTTCGGGATTAGTGTTGAACCTAAAATAAATGTTATTTGGTGTTTGCGTTGAGCATAAATATGAGTGGATCATGTTTATTGACATACGGTTATTCATTTAAGTCAAAGAATAATTGTTGTTCTATTTACATGAATAAAACCTTCTATGGTCGTACACTCAATATAAATGGTTTATTGAATCTCGATCGTAGTGATACACATATTCATAATATTGAAGCCAAAGATTTAAAGTTAATAATGATAGTGCAACTTATTTGTGGCACTGCCGTTTAGGTCATATTGGTGTAAAGCGCATGAAGAAACTCCATGCTGATGGGCTTTTGGAATCACTTGATGCTTGCAAACCATGCCTCATGGGCAAGATGACTAAGACTCCGTTCTCCGGAACAATGGAGCGAGCAACTGACTTATTGGAAATAATACATACTGATGTTGTGGTCCGATGAGTGCTGAAGCTCGCGGCGGGTATCGTTATTTTCTAACCTTCACAGATGATTTAAGCAGATACGGGTATATCTACTTGATGAAACATAAGTCTGAAACATTTGAAAAGTTCAAAGAATTTCAGAGTGAAGTGGAAAATCATCGTAACAAGAAAATAAATTTTCTACGATCTGATCGTGGAGGAGAATATTTGAGTTACGAGTTTGGTCTTCATTTGAAACAATGTTGAATAGTTTCGCAACTCACGCCACCTGGAACACCACAGCGTAATGGTGTGTCCGAACGTCATAACCGTACTTTATTAGATATGGTGCGATCTATGATGTCTCTTACCGATTTACCGCTATCATTTTGGGGTTATGCATTAGAGACAATTGCATTCACGTTAAATAGGGCACCATCTAAATCCGTTGAGACGACACCATATGAACTGTGGTTTGGCAAGAAACCTAAGCTGTCGTTTCTTAAAGTTTGGGGTTGCGGTGCTTATGTGAAAAAGTTTCAACCTGATAAGCTCGAACCCAAATCGGAGAAGTGCGTATTCATAGGACACCCAAAAGAAAATGTTGGGTACACCTTCTATCACAGATCCGAAGGCAAGACATTCGTTGCTGAGAATGGATCCTTTCTAGAGAAGGAGTTTCTCTCGAAAGAAGTGAGTGAGAGGAAAGTAGAACTTAATGAGGTAATTGTACCTTCTCCCAATTTGGAAAGTAGTTTATCACATAATTAGTTCCGGTGATCCCTACACCAATTAGTGAGGAAGCTAATGATGATGATCATGAAACTTCAGATCAAGTTACTACAGAACCTCGTAGGTCTTCCAGAGTACGGTCCACACCAAAGTGGTATGGTAATCATGTTCTGGAAGTCATGTTACTAGACCATGGTGAACCTGCAAACTGTGAGGAAGCAATCATGAGCCCAGATTCCACAAAATAGCTTGATGCCATGAAATCTGAGATGTGATCCACGTATGAGAACAAAGTATGGACTTTGGTTGACTTTCCCGATGATCGGCAAGCCATTGAGAATAAATGGATCTTCAAGAGGGACACGGACGCTGATAGTAGTGTTACTATCTACAAAGCTCGAATTGTCGCAAAAATGTTTTCGACAAGTTCAAGGTCTTGACTACAATGAGATTTTCTGTAACACCCCGGAAGTAACTTTCCATATTTGTAACTCCGACTCTTGCCATTTTCGGCATTGATATATGATATTCCCTCCGTGGTTGGGTTTTCTTCATGTTGCATTTTGTCCATGTCATGCATTTTATATTATGTCATCATGTGCATCGATTTGCATACGTGTTCGCCTCATGATTCCGAGCATTTTTCCCGTTGTCCGCTTTTGCAATCCGCACTCCTATCTCCCGGCGGTCCCTTTTACGCTTTTTCCGCAAAGGGTATTAAACCTTCTCGAAATGGACCGAGGTTTGTCTAGTGGCCTTGGTATACCACCCGAGACCACCGGTCAAGTTTCGGTCATTTGGAGCTCGCTTGGTACTCCAACGGTTAACCGCACCTTCGCAAAGGCCTCTTTTAAGTTGCAGCCCAACACCCTCCAAAACAGCCCAATAACCCATCTAAGTCACCTCCATGCTCTCCGTCGCTCGATCACGATCGTGGGCGAAAACTACACCTCATTTGGACTCTCCTAGCTCCTCTACCTATAAATATAGGTCCCTTCCCAAATCCGGACGAAACCCTAGTCCCTAACCCTTCTTTCAGGCACGGACGAATCCGGACGGCCGGACACGTCCGCCCGCCGCCCGGACCTCTCGCGCCGCCCGCGCGTGAGCCCAGCGCCACCACCGCCTGACCCGTGACCTGGCTCGTCTGAGGCCTGTGGCGGGCCTCCTGCGCTGGCCACAGACCCGCGCCGCCTCCGCGCCTGGCCGCCCGCCGCCGCCGCGCCGGCAGCTGGCCAGCGCCGCCTGCCGCCACCTTCCTCGCCGCCGCTGGCCCGGCCCTGGCTCCGCCGCCGGCCCATCCGCCCGCCGCGACCTCCCTCATGGTCGTCCTAGCCGGCCGGCTGGCCCGCCACGATCGCCGCCCGCCTCGGCTCCCTCGCCGGCCTCCTCCTCCTCGGCGAGCCGCGCACGCGCGGCAGCCCGACCGATCCGATCGGATCCGCCTCGATCCATGAGCCGTTGACCTCTTCTCCTCCCTTATTTTTTTCTAAGTCCTAAATCTTTGTAATTTTGTGCAATTTTCAACATGCTATATCTTCGCATCCGAGATCCATTTTTCGCGATAATATGTCAAAATGTTCGTCTCGAAGAGTAGATCATTTCGTTCCATTGCATCATTTTCATTTGAGCTCATCTTGATGCCCGAAATGCTGTTGGAAGAGTGCTATGTGCTGATAGTTTCTGATTTTTATCAGAAGTTGCACTTTTGTTATTTTTGCTATGATTAATATGTGCATCCTATGGATTTGATTCCTACATGTGTTTTTTAAAATGCCATGTCATCTTTCCAGGGGTGTATGCCATGTATTTTTGTGATCTATGTGGTGTCTAGCACAAGCATGCAAAGTAGGTGTCCTAATGTTGCTGATTTCAGCCCTGTTTTAGCTGATTTTGATGCCATGTTTGCTTGATGATACCGAGAGATCTATGCATATTTTGAGATACTTCAGTAAGGGTGTTTTGTAAAGCATGACTTGCTCTATCCATCCATGCCTTTGTTTGCAATTATGGGATGCCATAGCTTGAGTCAATCGAGCTCTACTTTTGCTACCAAATGATTCCTGGCAGATTGTATACGTGTTATTCAATTTTGCCTAGCTTGTTGTGGTTGATCCATATATGCTATGTTATTGTTCTTGCCATGTATGTCTTCTATGTCATGTCTTCTTGATGTATGTATGCTTAGTTTATCATTTGAGGCTCTGTAGTGAGTGCATTGAGCTTGTTAACATGCCATCTCGTTATCAGTTTTTGACATGTCAAGTTGCTGAATCTGTTAACAAGACTTTCAATATTGACATGGGTGTTACTATATTTTCTAGTCCTTTTGGCTTATGGTCAGTAAGGGACTTTTGTTCTAGGCTTTGAGTAGATTCATGCCATGCCATGTTTTGCTATTTTAAGTTCCTGTAGCATGTAGTTTTGATGCTCTGAACATTGCAACCTGTTACTGTTTTTGCCATGTCCAGCCTGTTACTTTGAGCACTTTTGCCATGCTTGTTTGAACATGTTATGATGTGAACTAGCCGTAGCTCAGTGCTCATCTTTTGTCGAGCATCATGTGTAGATCACTGCCATGTGCTTTGTTGTTACGTTTGGGTGCAGTAGCTTAATTATTTGTTGCTTGCTAAGTGGCATCATGCTGTTAATGGCAGATTTGCGCCATTCTTGTTTTGCTTGCCATTTGCAAACCGTGCATCCGATTCCGGTGATCTTTATATCGATTTCAACCGAAATCATCTCATCTTTCCAGTGGCATGCTTGGTTTGCCAAGTTGATGCCTGGTTCATCATTTACCTTCCGGAGCGCACATAAGCATTGCATATCTCATCATGCATATCATGTCATGTTTTGCATCATGTTGATTGTGCATTGCACCGTGATTTATTGTGGTTCCTTTGTTTGTGTTGTTGCTTTGGGTAGAGTCGGAGACGAGTACGTGAACGAGGAGCCTGTTGAGAACGCCGAGGATCAAGCTTTCGACAACTCGAGAACATTGCGCAAGATGACCATACCTCGAAATCACTTCTATCTTTGCTATGCTAGTTGCTCGCTTCTTTTGCTATGCCTATGCTGCGATGCCTACCACTTGCTATATCATGCCACCCATATTGCCATGTCAGCCCCTAAC
>CM038678.1:492175693-492424547 GCA_021605205.1 Aegilops longissima
ACTCACTGTCACCCGGTGTGGCCATCATGACCATCATATCACAAAACCCACACCTTTACCGCGGTGGTAAGGTGGCCTCCAAGTTGGATGGGCGAAGCAACCATCATTTCACCGAACGCTCATTCAAGCCCTTTCTTCCCTTTCTTGAAGAAAACCTCACTCCAGGCTACTCACTTCTACCATTTTTCTTCTGTACCGACGAAGGAAAGGTGGGCGAATCACTTATGCTGCTATATTTTCATTCCAAGAATCTTCTTTTTGCGAAGCACCGACCGATTCTCACATCCTATTCTTTTCCCGTTTTCATTGCGATTGTGGTTTCCTTTCGATTGATTTTTGTTTGTCAGTTCATTGATGGATCCTGGAGCACTAGGCAAAGAGTTGCCGGCGGACAACCCACTAGAGACAGCGATCTCCAGGAAACGAGCACCGACCAACGAGTTGACCATGTTGGTGGGCCAACCCATGGAGATGAAGAACTCCAAGAAACAAGCACTGGCCCAAGAGTTGAGGACGTTGGCGGACGAACTCCTCAAAGAAAGTTGGAAGAACAGCAAGGGCCCCACCGTGCCTACCCCAGAACTCGATTGCCACCTATGTGAGGCTCAAGACCGAGTTTGAGGAGATAATCACCGTGAGAAGCAGATTCCCCAGCAAGGTGATGGCCCCATCGAGGACGAGGAGATGGCCCCCGGAGGGATGAGATCCCCCGGTGAGCTGCACAAGGTAAAAAATAATGGCTTATTACCATAGTTGTGGTTTTTGATTATTTGCAATGTGCTTTCTAATATGTTAGGGTTGTGCAGGTGCCGGTGGACGTCCTTGATGATTCTGATGTCGTGGCCCGTCTTGTTGGCATCGCCACGGAGATCGATTCCGATGCCGTTGTCCATCCTATGGACATCGCCCCAGAGATCAGTTCCGATGTCGCGGTCAGTCCTGCCGACATCGCCCCAGAAATTGATTCCCATGCCGTTGTCCGTGTTGTGATCATTGCCCGAGAGATCGATGACAAGAAATAGTTGGTCGTGCTAATCCTTCAGGGTAGTTTGCATTGCCCTGTGTTTAATTACCAGAACGATGTGTGTTATGAAACCATCTTAGGGCTAGTGCACTGTCTTGTGTGGGCGGATCTTGCTACTTTTGTTTGATAGTGAATCATGTGAACCCTCTCCGAGTTATGGAAACAGATGTATCCTCACCAGCTTTTGATGTAATATATGGCATGCTTAGATGTAAGTTTGAACTGTTTATCATATCAGCAGGGCTTGTCTGATGATTCTTGGTGTTAGTAGGCTAGCTACTGTGCGAGCTATAGTACTTGCAAAACACTCACCGAAGAGAAACGTTGGGGCTGATGAGCTCGTGGTACGCTTATACTTATCCCTCGTCGATCGACCAATAGCCCTAGCTCCTAAAATTGTAGGCTCAGCGATCGATCAGACAATAGTCGACATAAATTCAGGCCTCATTTGGTTCATAGGGTAGGAAAATTGTAGCAAAAGTACAAAGAACGTGCAACACAAAATCATAGTAGTGCAGAGACGTACTCCCTCCATTCCAAAATAGATGACCTAGGCGGGCTAGTTTGGCCTAGTGGGTTTCAATGATATGACGTGGTACAGTGCCGTCCAGTCTTCGCGTGTGGTAGCAGTATTGCGGGTACAGTAAGTTTTCTTGAAGAAGCGGAATTCAACGAAGTCATGATGGTTCCTTCGTCCGAACAACTTACAGTGGGAAAGGTTGGGTCTGCGATACGACCGGGGTAGACCAGGATAATTTTATGCATGGCAGGTGGACTAGGATGGTCGACGTCCCACATGTCGGCGAATGAAAGTATTCTTTCCGATATAGAGGACGAGTAACAAGTATTCATTGTTTATTTTTTATGAAAGCCATTGTCTCCACTGTTACGACGGAGGAGTGTGAAACACGGTAGCCCAGTGAACTTGGCATGTGCACCACTCCCTCCTTCCTCATGTAATGCCCAGGTTACAGCTTTTTCTCACTTTCTCTCTATCTATTTCCTCTCAAATGTTTTTTACCTTTCTTTTTTTAAGACACAATTGTTTTTTATGCCTTTTTTTAGAATTATTATTTTTATATCTAGGAGCACGTGTAGAGACGGGCTCTTGCAGAGCCCACTCCTTGACTTTGTCAATGCCTCTCCCTCCTCCACGTAAGGAGTACTAGTACTTGCTATGCATGCATGCGGCGGGCAGCTGGCGTCTTGAGGGGCCAGGGCGGTGAGAGCGGGCTTCGGAAGCGGTCCGGACTCCAGCATGGCCCACCTCACATTATCACCATATATTTCTTGGAGTCCGTGCTGCAAGGCGGCGATCTCTTCTCCTCCCCGCTTTCTCTCTTACGAGCCGACGCCCGCCGAGCGATTAGATTTCGGCTATCGACGGTTTATTCAATTACGGTCCCACATGTCAGTCAAATTGCAAGACAACGCGTGTCCCCTCTGGTGAGCGGCGTGTGAGCCGGACTGCCGGGGTTGCGACGCATACGAGTCGTAAGTGTGCCGCCTTTTCCTTTAGAACTTGCGAAGCGTAACATTTTCGCGCGATCGATCGATAGTAATCCAGAATAAAATGACGAGGGTGGTGCTTTCCCGCTTGTTAGGCGGGCTAGTTCGAGTGATATGATGTGTTATAGTGCCGTCCACTTGCTCCATTTTTATGTAAGCAAGAGTTTACAATCTTACGCGGGAGGAGTGCGAAACACTGCAGATCTGATTTTGATCGAGGGATAATTGTTCCCTGCCAAATAATGGAGGATTGTTAGCGATTATAGCATGATAGTTAGGGCATCTCCAGCGCTGGCCCACAAATTTACACCGGCATCTATCCGAGGACACTGATGGATGCCATCCGATGCTGCCCGCATACCTTTCGACAACTATATGAACTAACCGGACGAAATTCGTGCAAACAAAGCAAATTTCAAATTGGCAGGATGAAATTCATTACATTTCGAGAACTTTTCCTATAAAGTGGATGAAATTCATTACATATTTCGCACAAACCGTACTAAAACCTACTGTAAACCTAATCTAAACGATCGCCGGGCCCCAACCACCATGTCCGGCCATGAACCCGAGAAAGCCGGCCATTGCCTTTGCCTCCTCCTTATCCGCCTCGATAACCTCCTCCTCCGGAGCACAAGGTTATGAAGATTTCCGCCTCCACGTCGCCATCAAGCGGCTAACCGGCCGCCGATTTTTATCCCACCAAGTTTGGCGTCGACTGAGTGGAGGAGCGGTGGCGACCTACCGTGTACTACTCTTCCTCGCTTCCGGCTACGCTCGCGCACGCGCGCTGGCTTCGTGGTCGTGGCGGCGGAGGGCGGCCGGGGAGGAGCCGGCGATCTCCTTCATCTTCTCCTGCGAGAGTACGTCCAAGAGAGCTTTGGAGCGCGCCCGGAGCGGAGCCACCGATGCCCTTCCTCTGCTCCTACGACAGTACGTCCAAGAGATCTTTGGAGTGCCCGGAGGCCTTGGTTGGAGTGGTGCCAACAAAAGGAAGGGACCGGAGGAGAATGAGTGTGGGTCTTTGGCTATGGCTGGGAGCTGGGGCTCAAGTTAATATAGCGGGCGAATGACAATGAGCCGCGGCAGACGGATGGACGGCTGGCAGCAGAGTAGGTTCGTCGGCAGCCGTGGTGTCATTAACGCGGAGCAGTCGCTTGCACCGGGATGCCGCGCGGGTGGCGCTCTCTCGGCCGGCGCGCTGCTGCAATGACGCACCAGTGAGAGGTCGCGTCGGGCGTGAATGCGGACGCTGCTTCAGTGACTTAACCGCAGGTGCGTTGTCTCACTAACATGTGGGCCCAACGGGCATCAGGCCCGCATGTCAGTGACACACCAACTGCACCTACAGTTAAGGATGGTGAATGCGGCATTGACATTCTGGCGAGATGGTGATCGTTTCAGGCGGGAAGCGCTCGCTAGCGATGTAAGGGGTTTCGGTAGGCCAGGGCGGTCAGACGCTGGCGTGGTGGTAAAATGTGAACTCATGGATGACGAGCCTTTGAAGGGTATGCGGCACGTATTGACAACCAGGCGTCCATGCAACCGTTCCTGTCGCCAGCTAGCATTCGAGGACCACCATTAGACACCACACAACCATACATAACTTATGAATAATGGACGAATCGATCAGACACACACTCGTGTGCAGTGGCACTATGATCGGTTGCTCACGATAGTACATACTCCGCACCATAGTACCGTCTCTAGCTAGGCTGTTTTATAGATTGTCGTTGTGATGGACGATATACATGAGCAAGGCGCCGAGTCACGAGTATGACCGTTGGTGTTGAGCCAGGTGAATACATGCTCGGTGTTCATGGAGGCCTCCAAAGAACGTCTAAACAAAGAATGTCACATACGCATAATTTTGGTTTTTATTTCTTTCTTCACTGACAGGTAGGCCTGCATAGATAGATATATAAAGAACACGAGCTGATGAGGCGTATGCGGACTGTTTGACTGGACAACTATGTGGGAGGAATTTGAAGATGCCAAGGTCGAATGGGCGGTAGAGCAAGAGGCGGCCAAAGCCGCACAGAGGGAGCGGAAAAGTCAGAAAGCACTCAAGACAAGAGAGGCCCGCCGCCGCAAGAAAGAAAAGGATGCACGCGCTGCTGTGGAGAGGTCGGCGGAGATCCAAGCACGGTGGGGTGTCACCGACAAAGCCGAGAAGGAGAACGAGGGCGTCTGACCAGCATGTGAGAAGTAGTAGTACTAGTAGTTAGTGTGTGTGTCTGTGTCTGAGTACGAGCATGTACCAATACTAGTACTAGTTACTACTGTAGTTTTTAGAGCAAATTACCAGTACATTAGCCTAGACTAAATGGAAAAATTCCTATCCTAAGCATCAAATGGCATCTCTTTCTCTACAGGAATTGAGATGCATGTCATCTCACTTCCTATGATTTTCATATTCCTATCCTATGAACGAAAGGAGGCCTCTGTTGGAGTAACTACTATAGCTAGCAGTACTGCTGGTACAGTAGTTTTCTTCAAGAAGCGGAATTCAACGAAGTCATGATGGTTCCTTCGTCCGAGCAACTTCAAAGTGGGAAGTGGGCCTGTGATTTGACGGCTCATTAGTCATTGTTACTGCGGCGCGACGACTTGGGTGACTCCCTTGGAGTTCTGCGTGCATGGCAAGTGGACCAAGATGGTCGACGTCCCACATGTTGGTGAACGGAAGTATTCTTTCCGATATCGAGGAGCAAGGAAACCGCGTGGTATAGTATCACTGCTGATTGGTTCGCAAAAAAATAGTATCACTGCCAATTTATAATTATTTTTTATTTCTGATGAATGCTAGCGTCTCAACTCTTACGACGAAGGGTGCCAAACATGGCACGTGTTGGATGTCCCACACGTCAGCGAAAGGAGTGGGACATGAACAGCGTGGTAGAGCCCAGCGTAAAAAAATAGCGTGGTAGAGCGTCTCCACTTCTTCCACTTCTGGGTCGGAGACCACACATAGTAGTACTTAGTGGTATGAACGATACAAAGTGCGACCTGGAGAGAAAGACACGTCTAGTTGGAAGGTCTCGGGGCATACACATAAACAAATATAAAAGTTAATATGTGCCTCCAACTAATATAGTAGTTGTAGAGTACTTAGGCACGTACTCCATAACATCACCGTGCATTGCACGTACAACATTTAGTGGTAGTACGTAGTAAGAGACAAATGCCGCCTAAGAGTTCCCTTCTCGACCTACTTTTGGGTGTTTGGTAGAGTGTATGGAGGGTGCATGAGTCCACACTAGTTTAGCACAAATACACTAGAAGCATGCATGAAGAGAGCATGCATGAAGAGGGGTGTTGAGTTGAGCATGCATGAAGAGGGAACAACTATGCTGAGTCGAGAACGCAACCAAACTAACCCTATATGCCACGCATGTTCATACCATTTGTGCCTTTCTACTTCACTTACTGCGCTACATTACTCAGGTTCGTACGTCCACTCCTGGGTACATGTCCGTCTTGTAGTTCCAGTCCCATGTCTTCTTCATATAGATGGAACGATCCCTGCATAACACGTGCACCTTGATGTCTCGCGTGTTGGCAAAAGGATGAACAAAGCTCGCGTAAAAAAATAGAGTGGAAGAACATAGATTCCGGACGACCGAGAAGGAGCAAGGAACCTCGTGGTGGAGCGTCCGCACTCATAATATTTAATATTTTTCAGCGATATAAAATTAACCAATCATCTCCACAGTGGACTGGAAGAGTACGAAACACGGCAGCCCAGTGTAGTTACATCATACTAGTACATGGCTAACCCACGCTATCACCATATTTCTTGGCTTCCGTGCGACACCTATCTCTAGTAATCCAGCAGCGTGTATCGCTTCTCCCTCCTCGTCTCTATCAAAGTGCGGCGGGCTGGCGTTTCTGCCGTCTATTGAGGTCGGTTAACTATCACATGTTAGCGACATGCCAAGAGCATTCTAAAAAAAATTCCTTTCGTGTTCCGTTTTCAAAAAGAAAAAAATCCTTTCACGTACGAATTTGCCTATATGCTTTGAGCAACTTGCATGTCCTATACTGCTCCTGTTTGATACTCTAACTTAGCTAGAGGTTAGACTAACTCATGACTAACCCTGAACTAATCAGTAGCCAAAGAGGTGTTTGGGTGACAGGTTAGATTGATAATAAATGCACTTCATGGAGAGAGAAAAGTGATTTTCAAAGGTCCCAATGAGAACTATCTCTAGTTAGCACCTCTTGGGTGGGATAGTTTTTTTTGGTGGGTTCGGTGCAACTTGCTCCAATTTAAACCCTCATGCTTGGATATTTTAGGGCTATTTGAGCCCCAACTAGCTCAAACTAACTCTAACCCATGGATCCAAACAGGGCCTATGGCCAGTCTCGATGCGGAGCAGTCGCGTGCCCCGGGAAGCGGCGCTCTCTCGGTCGTCGCGCCACTTCAAAGCCGGTGCCAGTGAGAGGTCGCATCCGCTCTGGCCGGGCATTAATGCGGCAATGACGCTCCAGGGCGACGCTGACCGTTTCACGCGGAAGCGCTACCGCAAGGGAGTATAGGTTTTGAACCGTTTGGTGTAATCTTGGTAGTTTGCAAAACTACTCAATTATTGCACTCGGTTTCCTAAGAAATTGTGGTAAAAACGTTACTCCACAGCCTGCTTCCTTCTCCTTCCTCTTCCACCGCTTGCAAGACGTCATGGAAGTGACCGTCAACCCTTATATAGGAGTGCTAGCACAAAAGATGCATGCATGACCACTAAAATTTCCATATTAAAGCGCCGCTCCGGGAGTATGGCGTATGTTGTTACCTTGGCCGGCCCATGGCTACCGGGCGACGGTGACCAGAAAAGAGGCGGCGGGAGGGGAATGAATGCAGCTACTGTTTGGGTTCGCCTTCCGGCTTAAATAAATGTGCAACATCATGTGTACCAGCTGGTGCACAAATTATAACATACTCATGTGCGCTAAGTGGGCGTCACGTATCGGTGTGTGTGAGAGAGATTACGAGAGATGAGTGCGTGTGTGCGACTCTACTCTTCGGACATGTACTCAACCTTTTGCATCGGGATATAAGTATAATGGTATTTACTTTAGCTAGTGATTTACGTGGCCATGTTAACGTGGTTGTGTCAAAAAAATGTCACTTCCTACTCGTGATTTGCGTTATATAATTACAAGCAAGATTCTCGTGCATTGCACGGAACATTAATATGCATTTTTTTACAAAACAGCTGTTGTGATTGACCCATGCAGGAGTAATCCCATGTGTAAAAACTAATGATATCTCGAGAATTTTATAGGAAAACTGGTATTCTCGAGAATGTCATCGAAAAAATGAAAGATGAGAGATAAGGCGAGGAGGAGTGGAGCGTGGTGGTCGGAATGGGCGGAGGCATGGGGATGGGCCAGCGCCGCAAAGCGCAAGGCCACCATGCATGCTAGATTGTTCCAGCGACTTATTCCTTTTTTAATTGCTGAGCAATGAGGTTGCGGGAGATAATGATGTGGAGAGAGATGCGGGTATCTTTTGTAAAATTATCATAGTTTGCTTTCTATCCGTCAGATATAGATCATATGGTCTGTATTACAAGATGGCAGGCACACCATCATCGCCAACTTGTTTTTTTATAAGGGTACAGATGATAAGTTTGCTGACTACTAAAGTAAAGTGGAATTTTTCCATGTTATGTAAGTAAATAAAGGTGATTGTTTATCATACGCGTAAGGTTGGATGAAGGGTGGTAGGAACAAATGCTCCGCCTAGAGCATGTGTGTGTGAGATGGAGTCTTAGTGTGTGTGTGTGTGTGTGTGAGAGAGAGAGAGAGAGAGGAGAGAGAGATGGAGTCTTAGTTTGTGTGTGAGAGAGAGAGAGAGATGGAGTCTAAGTGTGTGTGGGGGGGTGCGTGCATGTGTGTGTGTGTGTGTTTGTGTGTGTGTGTGTGATAGAGAGAGATGGAGTCTTAGTGTGTGTGGGGGGGGTGTGCATGCGTGTGTGTGTGTTTGGTGTGTGTGTGTGTGTGTGTGTGTGTGTGTGTGTCGTGGGGTCCTCTATGGCGGATGTAATTTAAGTGTGCATGGCTTCATCATAGAGAGGTGATGTGTATGGCAGAGGCCACCAATGATGGGGTGAGAGAGAAAATGGCCGTGAAAGGGAAGAGAAGGTGCGTCTTGGCGTGAGAGGAGTCGACATCGAGAGAACGTGTTTGTTCGAGAGACACCGAGGAAGACTACTATATATCGATGGTGCATATGTAGGCGGAATTAAACAAAGGGATGGTCTTATTGGTTTCGGGGATATAGGGAAGAGTGAGAGGCGGGGGGGTAGCTAGAAGGAGATTGTTAAGTGTGAGTGTGTGTTTTACCCATCTGGCGGAAGTTATGTGCACAAAAGAGTAGAACGATTCAATGTGGCGTTAGATTGAGGGTAATTAACTACGTATGTAGACATAGAGACCTTGAACGTGCATGTGTGAGAGGTATACATGTATACGTGGGATGTGTGTGTGTGTGCGCGCGCATGATCGAGATAAACGAAAGAAGACATAAGTCATAAGATCAACGCCATGGGAGAGATAGATCGGTATGACAATATGCATACATGTGAGAATGCAGGGAAGAAGGCCCGACAATTGAGCATGTGTTTTTGTCTTTAAGAGATAGTGGCGTGGGCTGGAGCATGCATCTATGGCGAGCAGAGGGGGTGAGGCGCAACGATTGTGCAAAAGAGATCAACCTATAAATGCATATGTATGGAGAGACATATATAGTGTGGGTGATAGGAAGCAAGACTCCGTGCGAGAAAGAAATGTTGACGGAGAAACTACAGATAGATACAAAGATGGAGATGCTAGCTAGAGGGACATCCGCTAGTTTGGGTGTTGGAGATGACCGTCGGATGGTTCAAAGGGTGAAGTTATATATGTGTGTGAGAGGGCACTTCACTGCATGTAGAAAGAAACATATGTAGTGTGCGTGATAGGAATCAAGAGTGAGGGCGAGAAACAAGGTTGATGGAGAAACAGATAAATAAAAAGATAAAGATGCTAGCTAGTGTGCGTTAGAGATAGGAGTCGAGTGGATCAGAAGGTTGGGTTATGTGTGTGGGTGTGAGAGAGATAGAGAGAGGGTGCATGTGAGTCACATACAAACAGATATCAGAGAGAAATGAGATCCAGAGAGACGGAGTTTTGTGTCTGCGAGAGAGAAATATATTTCATAACAAGAGTGATAGCTAGAGAGACATATGAGGGAACGCAAGATATCTCTAGGGAGAGAGGGTGTGTGTGAGCGACATACAAGAGAACAATGGAGAAATATGAGACCCTGGGAGACAGAGTTTGTGTTTGTGTGTGAGAAAGAGATATTTAAGAGGAAGAGTCGTGGTTCTCATATCTAAGGAGCGAAAGACATCTCAGATGAGGGGTGTGCGAGTGGCACACATGGGAATAGTAGAGAGAAATGAGACCCGGGAGACAAAGTTTTGTGTTTGTGTGAGAGAAAGATATTCCACATGGAGAATCATAGTTAGAGACACATAGCAGGGAGCGAGATATACTTAGAGAGATATAGAGTGATGAAGGTCGAGGAGAGAGTACCGTCGAGCAGTGTTACGAAGATAAAAGATCATTGTCGACATACAGGTAGCACGAGAGATACCTGAGAGACGATGAACGCGTATAGGTCCAAAGAGATAGTCCTATATAAGCATGAGTGATAGCTATATGAGACGAATATCTGGATTAAAGGGATTCAAATATTTAAACCGGAGATCACGACATCGATAATATCATAACATAAATTGGTGTATCAAACATGCATATTCATTTGAATTTGGGCACACGTGTAATGTTATATAGTTTATCAATATTGGTGATCCATAGATTCTTCAATTACAAACAATGCATGGTTTATATGCAATTAATGTCTAAACGGGATTACACTATATGTTGCGTGTGTGAAACACATTATACATGTTTGAGAAGTTAAAAAAAACCCGCATGAAACACACATTAATTGGAGACAGTTAGCGAGGAATGCATACATTGGATTTCAACATAAAGTGGTTTCAAATATTTGAAAATCCAAATTGATGGATAAAACCTTATGAATCTGAGATCATGCCATTTGTAAACCCTATTTATGTATAAATGGTGTTGTGCTTTTGAAAGTATATATAAAAAAATGATGTATATAGAATGTAATTCCAATTGAAAATGGATCCCGCCCGAAAAAAATAGAATACAAACGGGATTCGAATTGAGTTGGCACGATAAACGTGCACTCTGCAAAATTTGAACGAAGCGGGAAAAGTTGCAGTAACGCCCGAAACCAAAATCTGCGAGATG
This sequence comes from Aegilops longissima, assembly GCA_021605205.1. Taxonomy (NCBI): domain Eukaryota; kingdom Viridiplantae; phylum Streptophyta; class Magnoliopsida; order Poales; family Poaceae; genus Aegilops; species Aegilops longissima. Next base: position 492,186,558 of record CM038678.1, read on the forward strand.
GAAATCACTACTGCCTATCCCTGCCACGCAAAGCCTATCTGTTGCATTTCTATAGGTTTCGATAGGGGTAGGTTTGTAATTTCACCCCAAACGTGACGTAACCGCCTCTCACCCGGATTCATACACGGTGGGCGCCAAAACACAGTGTGTCCTTGGCCGAAATCGACTCCCTCCCCGATTCATATTCATACACGGTGGGCGCCAAAAACAAACTCTCATCGGCAAATATTCGGTGTATGCGAGATTACCGTCCTATCCCCGACCGACTAATGTTGTTGTGATGTAGTAGAAATTTGAAACGGGGGCTAAGTTTGTAAATTTCCTCGCATTTGAGACAAGCGCGCCCTGAATACATGGTTCCCCCCTTCCTCTCTACCTCCCTTTTCCCCATTCGTACTCCTTGGGCGCCAAAACACCCTCTCCAGCCCACCCTCCTCCTTCCGCCGCCGTCCGCCACCCCATCCACCGCCGTCCTCCTCCACCATGCCGGAGTTGATACCCCGACGCCGCCGTCCATTACAAGAGATCGACCTCTCTCATCCACGCATTCGGACCGGGATCCTTGCATCTCGTCCTCTCGCTTCATCCTCGCCGTCGTCCACCTTGCCGGCGCCACTCCTACGACCGTCTCGTCCACCGCGCCCTGCCGCCACCGTCTACCCTCCTAGATCTGCTTCCACGCCACCGACAGCCATCGCTACCGCAGCACCATCAAATTCTCAGCAGATGCATACATGGCGCCGCACTAGAGGCGGTACTCTTTCGTATCTGCTCAACTTATTTATTGCAGCAAGAAAATAGATCGCCACTGCTTTACTCTGATTCTTGGTTGCGAAGTTGCCTTTGTCCGATTTGCACCTTCAGATCCGCCATGGCACGCTCAACACTATACTCACAATGCTTATGGTTTTCCCCTTTTATATTCCACACTAGTTAAATCACAGTAGACTAAATTTCAAAATGGGGTCAGTCAATTTTTCAGAGCTCTTGGAGTTCGCGGTGCAATCGAAGGGGCTCGGGTGGTTGTTGGACCTCATGAACGAAGAAAACTCGGCGGGTGGGGTTGGGGCGCGGGTGGGGGTGGGGTGGCGGAGGAACACAGCGGGCGGGGCGGTGGTCCGGCCGGCGCCCGTCAAGGTGTTCTCAGATGGGAAGAATCGAGACGAGGAAGAAGAAGGGTTAGGAGGCGTGGGATCTTCATCCAACCGCTTTGAAATGGTCGAGAGACAGTGGGAGTTGCATTCTTAATGCGCTCTGGTTCATCATGTGTGGGCACTGCGCAACCAACATTTTATTATCCAAAATCTGCTTGCTCTTCTTTACCATGTTCGATAGAGCTGGCATGTACGTGATCGATAGGCTTTCAATTACTAGCGCAATACAACACCGTATTTTCAAGCCAGTTCCACTTTCCGATTTATATATCGTGGTTATGGTGTACCCTATTATGTACACTATGATCTGCCTAGTTGGTGTGTGCTCTTGTTATCATGGTTTGGCAATAAACTCTCTATCAATATATTATGAACCTATCATCCGCCAGATTATCCTTACTTACGAGCCTATTTTTTGTGTACTTGTGCGGATTATATAAATGCACGCACCATGTTACAGCACACATGAGCTCTCTCATCGAAATCCAAAGTGATAGCACATAAGTGTTTGCGGGCGCCCTATATTAGAATATCATCTGCATTACAAAGATAATCTCACAACTATTTATGTTTTCATGGTTCTCGATATTATACGCAATTACGGTGAATATCGAATCCGCGCATCGAAAGAATATTGTGGAACACTGCAATGACTTACAAAATTGGCACCAAGGCATTGAGTGCCATTCGAAGCAATGAAACTCGTCGCGCCCCACTGTTGATTCTTGTTCGAATATCATCCTAATGACTATTCTAACCTCGAGGAGTCAAAGGCGGATGGCCTGTCCTATTCACCCATCAAGGTGCCTGTTCTAATTTGGCAAGGTTTTATTGATTGCGTATCTTGCATATGTTGTCTTGCATTTCTTCTACTTTGTCGCACCGCCATCTGCTTAGTTTACTCATCATATAACTCAAGATGCCATGCCCATCCATTATCAATACATATTCCATCTGTCATCATACCATGTTTTTTCACTCAAATGTTGTTCTTGTGCATCGACATCAAAAGGAAGAGGGTGATTGCCGAACTGAAGGAGCACCAACAAAGTCCGTGAAAACGTGGTGGTGCTTGGAGAAATCGAGGCGCCCACTTATATTGGCTGTACAACCAGTGACACAAAACATAGGACCGACTCCAACAAACTGTACCCATACTTCACTGGACACACCACTAGCCCCACCACACAGGACCTGCACTAGAGCAAAAGGTATACCGATTTCATTTGCCATAGCACCAGCCGTACCACAGAAAAATCCCACTCCAGCAAAAAGTACAGCAAGTCCACCGGCCGAAGACCTATCCCAACTGCAGAGACGTCCAATTCCTACATATTGGAACCCCATTCCATTTATTCCCAGTTTAAAAGACAATGTTTTCAATGTTGTGAGGAACTACGTGCATATATTCCCATCAGGGGAAGATTATAGTGAAGACAAACACCATTTTCACATCTTCATGTCCAACTTACATGTAAGTGCTATTATTCATGGTTATTATTTTCCTGTTTTCTGCTGATCGAACACATCAATGTTTTACATTACATTGTTGTAACTAGGCGAGGGTCAATATGGATAGTCATGAAGAGCAAAGTTTGCTTGTGCTTTTCAAGGAAGCATTGCAGCAATATCGGTGTTACCTGAGGAAATCACACTTTGATGGCAAGTCTATAAACGAATTTCCGGTGAAGTCTCTTGTGCTAAATTTAGAAGACATTGAATGGAAAAACCTTGTTATGCACTGGTCTCGTTCGGTGATGAGGTCTTGTCTATGAAATCACATGACAATTTGAACTTCTACTTTTCCGCATGTGCCTTACGGATCTTTTTGCGGAAATCTGCTCAAGAAGAATTCGGTTTGAAAAGAACGATAGGATATCGCAAATATGCTGCCCGCTGCTTTGCTCTTGTTAGTACCTGTTGTCCTGTATCATTGTACTTGCATACATACCTGGTTCATTATGTGACAGCAGTATGCATGATAGCTTGCTTATCAATTGTTCGCTCCAAATTATCTGATCTGTATGAATGGTATCATTAGTGTAGAATGTATCCAATGCCAATGAATTTTTTTAGCTCTGCATTGTTCTTGTAAGTACATGCTGTCCTTTATCAGTGTACTTATATTGACAGGTAGTTGTTCATGTACCATCACTCTGCATCTTATTTTCCTTTACCCTCCATTTTCTACACATCAGATCTATTACTCTTACCATAAGGTTGGTACTGAAGAAGTTTTGCTGTGCATTGCTCTTGGCTGTGCCTTTTGCCTGTATCGCTGCACATACATTTATAGCTACTTGGTTATGTAGCATCACTCTTCATCTTATCTTAAATATTCTCCATTTTTTCGTATATTATCACATCTATATTTACTCTTAACAAAATGTAGAATAAAGGCAATGCTTATGAAGAAGATTCTGTGCTAAACTTCTTGAATTGCCCCCATCGGCATGGACAAGGGCTTTATAGAGCTGTCTTCACCGATAATGTAAGTTTGTCCTTCTCAAGCCTTCAAACTTTGTTGTGTATATTTGGTTAGGCATGACTGCAATAGCTGTTTATTTTTGGTGTTTGCATCAAATTGCAAGTTTAAAGTTTATTATGTACATAAACAAAGTTTGTCCTTCTCAATTTAAGTTTTCAGTTGTACAACCAAGTTCCTTATTCATACCATGTAAATTAAACTATACAAAGCAAGTGATCTTCTTTTGCACCGCATGTATGCTTCATTCTTCATCCGTAATCCGGTGGTGCGGTGAACCTACCCACTACAGACAATGTCATATTCTGCAATGTCTTAACTATGAACAATGTCATATCATTCTACTATTATTTAAACCGTCTCTTTATTTGCCAATCTGAAATGGGATAAATTGACAGCACACTAACCATTGATACTTATGAGTTCTTGATCTGTAATCCAGTGGTGTCGTGAAGCTGCCAACTCCTTCACAATCTCATTTGCTGCCATGTCTTGACCTGAACAATACCATATTGAGTTAATGCAATTTTAAACTGTGTCACTTTATTCGTCAGTAAGAAATGTGATGAATTGTCAGCAATGATACTTTTATGTGCAAAACCTATCATCTGTCTGCTTGTTTATCTTTCAGAGTGAGGAAGATATAAGTGTTGAACAAGCGCAGTCTCATCATCTTGCTCAGCTGCTAGCGCTACAGCTGTTGGAAATATGCCCTAGAGGCAATAATAAAATGGTTATTATTATATTTCCTTGTTCATGATAATTGTCTATTGTTCATGCTATAATTGTATTAATTGGAAACCGTAATACATGTGTGAATAAATAGACCACAACATGTCCCTAGTGAGCCTCTAGTTGACTAGGTCGTTGATCAATAGATGGTTATGGTTTCCTGACCATGGACATTGGATGTCATTGATAACGGGATCACCTCATTAGGAGAATGGTGTGATGGACAAGACCCAATCCTAAGCATAGCACAAAGATCGTGTAGTTCGTTTGCTAAAGCTTTTCTAATGTCAAGTATCATTTCCTTAGACCATGAGATTGTGCAACTCCCGGATACCGTAGGAATGCTTTGGGTGTACCAAACGTCACAACGTAACTGGGTGGCTATAAAGGTGCACTATAGGTATCTCCGAAAGTGTCTATTGGGTTGGCACGAATCGAGACTGGGATTTGTCACTCCGTATGACGGAGAGGTATCTCTGGGCCCACTCGGTATTGCATCATCATAATGAGCTCAATGTGACTAAGTAGTTAGTCACGGGATCATGCATTACGGAACGAGTAAAGTGACTTGCCGATAACGAGATTGAACGAGGTATTGGGATACCGACGATCGAATCTCGGGCAAGTAACGTACTGATTGACAAAGGGAATTGCATACGGGATTGCTTGAGTCCCCGACATCGTGGTTCATCCGATGAGATCATCGTGGAACATGTGGGATCCAACATGGGTATCCAGATCCTGCTGTTGGTTATTGGCCGGAGAGATGTCTTGGTCATGTCTGCATGATTCCCGAACCCGTAGGGTCTACACACTTAAGGTTCGGTGACGCTAGAGTTGTTATGGGAATTAGTATGTGGTTACCGAATGTTGTTCGGAGTCTCGGATGAGATCTTGGACGTCACGAGGAGTTCCGGAATGGTCTGGAGGTGAAGATTTATATATGGGAAGTCCAGTTTCAGTCATCGGAATGGTTTCGGGGGTTATCGGTATTGTACCGGGACCACCGAAAAGTGTCCGGAGGTCCACCGGGTGGGGCCACCTGCCCCAGGGGGCTTAATGGGCTGAATATGGGAGGGAACCATCCCCTAGTGGGCTGGTGCGCCCCTCCCTAAGGGCCCAAGGCGCCTAGGGTTGGAAACCCTAGGGGAGGGGAGCGCCTCCACCTTGCTTGGGGGGCAAGTCTCCCTCCCGCCCCCTCTAGTTGGGATCTAGAGGGGCGGCCCTCTCCCTTCACCCTATAAATAGAGAGGGGGTGGGAGGGCTGCAGCACCTTGCTTTTGGCGCAGCCCCTCCCTCCTCCAACTCTTCCTCCTACTCCGTAGTGCTTGGCGAAGCCCTGCAGGAATACCACGAGCTCCACCACCACCATGCCGTCATGCTGTCGGAGTTCTCCCTCAACTTCTCCTCTCCCCTTGCTGGATCAAGAAGGAGGAGACATCCCCAGGCTGTACGTGTGTTGAACGCGGAGGCGCCGTCCGTTCGGCGCTAGATCGGATCTTCCGTGATTTGAATCGCCGCGAGTACGACTCCATCAACCGTGTTCTTGTAACGCTTCCGTTTAACGATCTTCAAGGGTATGAAGATGCACTCCCTCTCTCTCTCTCTCACTCTCGTTGCTAGAATCTCCATAGATTGATCTTGGTGATGCGTAGAAAATTTTGAATTTCTGCTACGTTCCCCAACAGTGGTATCAGAGCTAGGTCTATTGCATAGATTCTATGCACGAGTAGAATACAAGTAGTTGTGGGTGTTGGTTTATTCAATTTGCTTATTGTTACTAGTCTTATCTTGTTTCGGCGGTATTGTGGGATGAAGCGGCCCGGACCGACCTTACACGTACACTTACGTGAGACAGGTTCCACCGACTGACATGCACTAGTTGCATAAGGTGGCTAGCGGGTGTCTGTCTCTCCCACTTTAGTCGGATCGGATTTGATAAAAAGGGTCCTTATTAAGGGTAAATAGCAATTGGCATATCACCGTTGTGGATTTTGCGTAGGTAAGGAACGTTCTTGCTAGAAACCCATAGCAGCCACGTAAAACATGCAACAACAATTAGAGGACGTCTAACTTGTTTTGCAGGGTATGCTATGTGATGTGATATGGCCAAAAGAATGTGATGAATGATATGTGATGTATGAGATTGATCATGTTCTTGTAATAGGAATCACGACTTGCATGTCGATGAGTATGACAACCGGCAGGAGCCATAGGAGTTGTCTTAATTTATTGTATGACATGCATGTCAATGAAAAACGACATGTAATTACTTTACTTTATTGCTAACCGTTAGCCATAGTAGTGGAAGTAATAGTTGGCGAGACAACTTCATGAAGACACGATGATGGAGATCATGATGATGGAGATCATGGTGTCATACCGGTGACGAAGATGATCATGTCGCGCCTCGAAGATGGAGATCAAAAGGCGCAAGATGATATTGGCCATATCATGTCACTTTATGATTTGCATGTGATGTTTGTCATGTTTACATCTTATTTTCTTAGAACGACGGTAGCATAAATAAGATGATCCCTCGCTAAAATTTCAAGAAAGTGTTCCCCCTAACAGTGCACCGTTGCGAAGGTTCGTTGTTTCGAAGCACCACATGATGATCGGGTGTGATAGATTCTAACGTTCGCATACAACGGGTGTAAGCCAGATTTACACATGCGAAACACTTAGGTTGACTTGACGAGCCTAGCATGTACAGACATGGCCTCGGAACACAAGAGACCGAAAGGTCGAACATGAGTCGTATAGTAGATACCATCAACATGGAGATGTTCACCATTGATGACTAGTCCGTCTCACGTGATAATCGGACACGGGCTAGTCGATTTGGATCATGTATCACTTAGATGACTAGAGGGATGTCTATCTAAGTGGGAGTTCATTAAATAATCAGATGAACTTAATTATCATGAACATAGTCAAAAGGTCTTTGCAAATCATGTCGTAGCTTACGCTTTAGTTCTACATTTTAGATATGTTCCTAGAGAAAATTTAGTTGAAAGTTGATAGTAGTAATTATGCGGACTAGGTCCGTAAACTGAGGATTGCCCTCGTTGCTACACAGAAGGCTTATGTCCTTGATGCATCGCTCGGTGTGCTGAACCTCGAGCGTCGTCTGTGGATGTTGCGAACATCTGACATACACGTTTTGATGACTACGTGATAGTTTAGTAATATTAAAACGGTTTGTAATTGAGGCGCCGAAGACGTTTTGAAACGTCACGGAACATAAAGGGCTGAAATTGGGATTTCAGGCTCGTGCCCACGTCAAGAGGTATGAGACCTCTGACGAGTTCCGTAAGCCTGCAAACTAAGGGAGAAAAGCTCAATCATTGAGCATGTGCTCAGATTTTCTGAGTACTACAATCACTTGAATCGAGTGGGAGTTAATCTTCCAGATGAGATAGTGATGGTTCTCCATAGTCACTGCCACCAAGCTATTAGAGCTTCGTGATGAACTATAACATATCAGGGATAGACATGATGATCCTTGAGCAATTCACGATGTTTGACACCACGAAAGTAGAAATCAAATAGGAGCATCAATTGTTGATGGTTGGTAAAACCACTAGTTTCAAGAAGGGCAAGGGCAAGAAGGGATACTTCATGAAATGACAAATCAGTTGCTGCTCTAGTGAAGAAACCCAAGGCTGAACCCAAACCTGAGACTAAGTGCTTCTGAAATAAGGGGAACGGTCACTGAAGCGGAACTACCCTAGATACTTGGTAGATGAGAAGGCTGGCAAGGTCGACATAAGTATATATTGGATGTACATTATATCAGTGTGTACTTTACTAGTACTCCTAGTAGCACCAGGGTATTATATACCGGTTCGGTTGCTAAGTGTTAGTAACTCGAAATAAAAAGCTATGGAATAAACGGAGACTAGCTAAAGGTGAGATGACGATATATGTTGGAAGTGTTTCCAAGGTTGATGTGATCAAGCATCGCATGCTCCCTCTACCATCGAGATTGGTGTTAAAACTAATAATTGTTATTTGGTGTTTGCGTTGAGCATAGACATGATTGGATTATGTTTATCGCAATATGGTTATTCATTTAAGGAGAATAATGGTTACTCTTTTTATTTGAATAATACCTTCAATGGTCTTGCACCTAAAATGAATGGTTTATTGAATCTCGATCGTAGTGATACACATGTTCATGCCAAAAGATATAAAATAGTAATGATAGTACCACATACTTGTGGCACTGCCATTTGAGTCATATTGGTATAAAACGCATGAAGAAGCTCCATGTTGATGGATCTTTGGACTCACTCATTTTTGAAAAGATTGAGACATGCGAACCATGTCTATTGGTAGATATGCATGAAGAAACTCCATACAGATGGATCGTTTGGACTCACTTGATTTTGAATCACTTAAGACATGCAAATCACACCACATGGGCAAGATGACTGAAAGGCCTCGTTTTCAGTAAGATGGAACAAGAAAGCAACTTGTTGGAAGTAATACATTTTGATGTGTGCAGTCCAATGAGTGTTGAGGCACGCAGTGGATATCGTTATGTTCTTACTTCACAGATGTTTTGTGTAGATGCTAAGTCTGAATTTTTGAAAGGTTTAAATAATTTCAGAGTGAAGTTGAAGATCGTCGTGACAAGAGGATAAAATGTCTATGATATGATCATAGAGATGAATATCTGAGTTACGAGTTTGGCACACAATTAAGACACTGTGGAAATTGTTTCACAACTAATATCGCCTGGAACACCATAATGTGATGGTGTGTCCGAACATCATAACTGCACCCTATTGGATATGGTGAATACCATGATGTCTCTTATCGAATTACCACTATCGTTTACGGGTTAGGCATTAGAGACAACCGCATTCACTTTAAATAGGGCACCACGCAATTCCGTTGAGACGACACCGAATGAACTATGGTTTAGAGAAACCTAAGCTGTCGTTTCTTAAAAATTTGGGGTTGCGACGCTTATGTGAAAAGGTTTCAGGCTGATAAGCTCGAACCCAAAGCGGATAAATGCATCGTCATAGAATACCCAAAACAGTTGGGTATACCTCCTATTTCAGATCCGGAAGCAAAAGTGATTGTTTCTAGAAACGGTCCTTTCTCGAGGAAAAGTTTCTCTCGAAAGAATTGAGTGGGAGGATGGTGGGGACTTGATGAGGTTATTGAACCGTCACTTCAACTAGTGCGTAGCAGGGCACATGAAGTTGTTCCTGTGGCACCTACACCAATTGAAGTGGAAGCTTATGATAGTGATCATGAAACTTCGGATCAAGTCACTACCAAACCCCGTAGGTCGAAAAGGATGCGTACTACTTCAGAGTAGTACGTAATCCTGTCTTCGAAGTCATGTTGCTAGACAACAATGAACCTACGAGCTATGGAGAAGCGATGGTGGGCCCGGATTCTGACGAATGGCTCGAGGCCATAAAATCCTAGAGAGGATTCATGTATGAAAACAAAGTGTAGACTTTGGAAGAACTACTTGATGGTCGTAAGGCTGTTGGGTACAGATGGATTCTAAAAGGAAGACGGACAATGATGGTAAGTGTCACCATTAAGAAAGCTCGACTTGTCGCTAAGATGTTTTCCGACAAGTTCAAGGAGTTGACTACGATGAGACTTTCTCACTCGTAGCGATGCTAAGAGTCTGTTGGAATTATATTAGCAGTTACTGCATTATTTATGAAATCTTGCAGATTGGATGTCAAAACAATGTTTCCTCGACGATTTTCTTGAGGAAAAAGTTGTATGTGATACAACCAGAAAGTTTTGACAATCCTGAAAGATGCTAACAAGTATGCAAAGCTCCAGCAATCCTTCTAAGGACTGGAGTAAGCATCTCGGAGTTGGAATATACGCTTTGATGAGATGATCGAAGATTTTGGGTTTATACAAAGTTTATGAGAAACTTGTATTTCCAAAGAAGTGAGTGGGAGCACTATAGCATTTCTGATGAGTAAACATATTGTTGATCAGAAATGATGTAGAATTTCTGATAAGCATATAGGGTTATTTGAAAAGTTTATTTCAAGGGAAAACCTGGATTAAGCTACTTGAACATTGAGCATCAAGATCTATCAAAATCGCTTGATAGTACTTTCAAATGAGTACGCACCGTGACAAGATTTTGAAGGAGTTCAAAAGAGATCGGCAGAGAAGGAGTTCTTGGCTGTGTTATAAGGTGTGAGTATTGAGTAAGACTCAAGACCTGACCACGGCAGAAGAGAGAGAAAGGACGAAGGTCGTCCCCTATGCTTTAGACGTAGGCTCCATAGTATGCTATGCTGTGTACCGCACCTGAAGTGTGCCTCGCCATGAGTCAGTCAAGGGGTACAAGTGTGATCCAGGAATGGATCACAGGAAAGTGGTCAAGGTTATCCTTAGTAACTAGTTGACTAAGGAATTTTCTCAATTATGGAGGTGGTAAAAGAGTTCGTCGTAAAGGGTTACGCCGATGCAAACTTTGACACTAATTTGGATGACTCTGAGTAGTAAACCGGATTCATATAGTAGAGCTGTTATTTGGAATAGTTCCAAATGGTGCGTGGTAGCTGCATATAGGAGATGACATAGAGATTTGTAAAGCACACACGGATCTGAAAGATTCAGACTCGTTGACTAATAACCTCTCTCACAAGCGAGATATGATCAAACCCAATGGGTGTTGGATTCATTACAATCACATAGTGATGTGAACTAGATTATTCACTCTAGTGCAAGTGGGAGACTGTTGGAAATATGCCCTAGAGGCAATAATAAAATGGTTATTATTATATTTCCTTGTTCATGATAATTGTCTATTGTTCATGCTATAATTGTATTAATTGGATATCGTAATACATGTGTGAATACATAGACCACAACATGTCCCTAGTGAGCCTCTAGTTGACTAGGTCGTTGATCAATAGATGGTTATGGTTTCCTGACCATGGACACTGGATGTCATTCATAACGGGATCACATCATTAGGAGAATGATGTGACGGACAAGACCCAATCCTAAGCATAGCACAAAGATCGTGTAGTTCGTTTGCTAACGCTTTTCTAATGTCAAGTATCATTTCCTTAGACCGTGAGATTGTACAGCTCCCGGATACCGTAGGAATGCTTTGGGTGTACCAAACGTCACAACGTAAGTGGGTGGCTATAAAGGTGCACTACAGGTATCTCCGAAAGTGTTTGTTGGGTTGGCACGAATCGAGACTGGGATTTGTCACTCTGTATGACGGAGAGATATCTCTGAGCCCACTCGGTATTGCATCATCATAATGAGCTCAATGTGACTAAGTAGTTAGTCACGGTATCATGCATTACGGAATGAGTAAAGTGACTTGCCGGTAACGAGATTGAACGAGGTATTGGGATACCGACGATCGAATCTCGAGCAAGTAACGTACCGATTGACGAAGGGAATTGTATACGGGATTGCTTGAATCCCCGACATCGTGATTCATCCGATGAGATCATCGTGGAACATGTGGGAGCCAACATGGGTATCTAGATCCCGCTGTTGGTTATTGGCTGGAGAGATGTCTCGGTCATGTCTGCATGATTCCCGAACCCGTAGGGTCTACACATAAGGTTCGGTGGCGCTAGAGTTGTTATGGGAATTAGTATGTGGTTACGAATGTTGTTCGAGTCTGGATGAGATCACGGGCGTCACGAAGAGTTCCTAATGGTCCGGAGGTGAAGATTTATACATGGGAAGTCGATTTGATCCACCGGAATGGTTTGGGGGTTATCGGTATTGTACCGGGACCACCGAAAAGTGTCCGGAGGTCCATCGGGTGGGGCCACCTGCCCCGGGGGGCTTAATGAGCTGAATATGGGAGGGAACCAGCCCCTAGTGGGCTGGTGTGCCCCTCCCCAAGGTCCCAAGGCGCCTAGGGTTGGAAACTCTAGGGGAGGGGGCACCTCCACCTTGCTTGGGGGGCAAGTCTCCCCTCCTCGCCCCCCCCCTCTAGATGATCTAGAGGGGCCGGCCCCCTCTCCCCTTCACCCTATAAATAGAGAGGGGGTGGGAGGGATGCAGCACCTTGCTTTTGGCGCAGCCCCTCCCTCCTCCAACTCTTCCTCCTACTTCGTAGTGCTTGGCGAAGCCCTGCAGGAATACCACGAGCTCCACCACCACCATGCCGTCGTGCTGTCGGAGTTCTCCCTCAACTTATCCTCTCCCCTTGCTGTATCAAGAAGGAGGAGACGTCCCCGGGCTGTAGGTGTGTTTAATGCGGAGGCGCCGTCCGTTCGGCGCTAGATCGGATCTTCCGCGATTTGAATCGCCGCGAGTACGACTCCATCAACCGCGTTCTTGTAACGCTTCCGCTTAGCAATCTTCAAGGGTATGAAGATGCACTCCCTTCCTCCCTCCTCTCTCTCTCTCTCTCTCTCTCTCTCTCTCTCTCTCTCTCTCTCTCTCTCGTTGCTAGAATCTCCATAGATTGATCTTGGTGATGCGTAGAAAATTTTGAATTTCTGCTACGTTCCCCAACAACAGCTCCCCGGCAGGGCTAACCTTTCTTGAACTCTATTGAAGTGCTGTCGGTTTTGTATATTATTTTGTCGGCATGTTTATTTGCATTGGTGGCGATCTTTGATGCCCAGTGTATGTAACTGTTGTCTGCTTGTACTTTATTATCATAGTGGCGAACTTTGATGCCCAGTGGATGTAATATGACGTAATTTCTTTATTGTATAGTCTAGGATTTTTCTTATTCACGATGCTGCAGTTATTTTACTGTATATATATCCTGTCTTCGCAGTAAACCGGCCAAACCGTAAAATTACGGTACATAATCGGGCCGTCATGCAATCACGATGTATGATCCGCATCATGGGCCCCGTCAAACTGGCCCACTAGTAGATTCGGGCCTTTAATAGGCCGAGTAACCACCGACCCTCTTTTCGCAAGAAAACTCAATGGGCTTTTAGGAGGCTAAGAAGTAGGTTGGGCCTGAAAAGTGCCGAATAGCTCACGGGCCGGCAGCAGCAGCCCGAAATGGACCCGGCCCATGATTGTGCGAACCAATTCACGGGCTTTTAACAGGCCAAAGTTGTCTCGGTCCTTGTTTGGCCCAATCAGATATCCGCTACGAGCAGGCCAGATGCAAACCGGGCCGTAGTTAGGCCCAACCATATGACGGGCTTTTAACAGGCCGAAATTAATATAGGGCTGAAATGTTAAACGGGCCCTTAACAGGCCGAAACTAATATCAGGCCGAATTACTAAATGGGCCTTTAGCAAGTGGGCCCAAAAGCATAGCGTCCAGTTAACGGGCCGAATCTGATATGGGCCATAATTAAGCCCAAAGCCTCTTAAAGGGCCGGACCTGATCTGGGCCGTGATTTGGCCCAGAAAGTGGGAGGCTTTTACCGGGTCGGGTCTTATATGGGCCATTATTAGGCCCGGAACGTGGCAGGCCATTAATGGACCGGATCAAATATGGGCCAACATTTCGCCCAAAACATGGCAGTCAGTTAATGGGCCGGCCTACTAGGGTCCTCAAAATCTTGTGGGCCAATAGCTGGGCCGGCCCATTAATGTCGGTGAAATCTTGTGGGCCTTTAGCTGGCCGGCCCATTATAATCCGCAAGAATTTTGTGGGCCTTTACCTGGGCCGGCCCATTATGGCACACAAAAATCTTGTGGGCCTTTACTGGCGACCTATTATGGCCCGCGAAATCTTGTGGGCCTTTAGCTGGGCCAGCCCATTATGGTCCGCAAAATCTCGTGGGCCTTTAGCTGGGCCGGCCCATTATGGTCCGCAAAATCTTGTGGGCCTTTAGTTGGGCCGGCCAATTTAAACTTGATGGGTCGTGCCGCGTGTCGACGTATCATAGGCGCCTACGTCCAATGAGTGGATGACATCTGTCCCCAGCGATGAGCCGACACGTGTTTCCTCCAGCCAATGATGATTTTACACATGGAAAATCCCCATTGGTCGGGGCTGTTAATGGGTTATCGGATCCAAAACCCGACCCGATAGCTTAACGGCGTTCCGTTACGGTGGATGCCACGTGTCGGTCACCCTTGACGAAAGCACTTCTGTGACGTGTGATTTATCGCCATGGAATTGGACACTTTCGTGATGATAATTTTTGTAATGTCATGGAACACTTCTACGACAGCATAGGTATGACTATCTTGATTCTGTCATAAATTTGTCATGGATGTACATGCATCACAAAAAACGCGACCTACTGTGACAAACACGTATCATCATGGAAGTGTATTTTTTTGTAGTGTGTCCGAGGTGGATTATGGTGGAGGGGGCACCGCACACGGCTAAAAGATCAACTGATCAACTTGTGTGTCTATGGGGTGCCCCCCTCCCCCGTATATAAAGGAGTGGAGGAGGGGGAGGGGCCGGCCCTCCTAGGCGCACCCCAAGGGGAGTCCTACTCCCACCGGAGTAGGACTCCAACCTTTCCAAGAGTAGGAGTAGGAGAGAGGGGAAGGAGGAGAGAGGGGGAAGGAAAGGGGGGGGGGGCGCCGCCCCCTTCCTTGTCCAATTCGGACTAGAGGGGGAGGGGGCGCGAGGCCTGCCCTGGCCGCCTCTCCTCTTCTCCACTAAGGCCCAATAGGCCCATTACACTCCCCGGGGGGTTCCAGTAGCCCCCCGGTACTCCGTATTTGTTCGAACTTGCCCGGAACCCTTCCGAAGTCCAAACATAGTATCCAATATGTCGATCTTTATGTCTCGACCATTTCGAGACTCCTCGTCATGTCCATGATCATATTCGGGACTCCGAACTACCTTCGGTACATCAAAACACATAAACTCATATTACCGATCGTCACTGAAAGTTAAGCGTGCGGACCCTACGGGTTCGAGAACTATGTAGATATGACCGAGACTCGTCTCCGGTCAATAACCAATAGCGGAACCTGGATGCTCATATTGTCTTCTACATATTCTATGAAGATCTTTATCGGTCAAACCGCATAACAACATACGTTGTTCCCTTTGTCATTGGTACGTTACTTGCCCAAGATTCGATCATCGGTATCTCAATACCTAGTTCAATCTCGTTACCGGAAAGTCTCTTTACTCGTTCTGTAATACATCATCCCACAACTAACTCATTAGTTGTATTGCTTGCAAGGCTTATAGTGATGTGCTTACTGAGAGGGCCCAGAGATACCTCTCCGACAATCGGAGTGACAAATCCTAATCTTGATCTATGCCAGCTCAACAAGTACCATTGGAGACACCTGTAGAGCACCTTTATAATCACCCAGTTACATTGTGATGTTTGGTAGAACACAAAGTGTTCCTCCGGCATTCGGGAGTTGCATAATATCATAGTCCAAGGAACATGTATAAGTCATGAAGAAAGCAATAGCAATATACTAAACGATCGAATTCTAAGCTAACGGAATGGGTCAAGTCAATCACATCATTCTCTAATGATGTGATCCCGTTAATCAAATGACAACTCATGTCTATGGCTAGGAAACTTAACCATCTTTGATTCAACGAGCTAGTCAAGTAGAGGCATACTAGTGTCATTTTTTGTCTATGTATTCACACATGTACTAAGTTTCCGGTTAATACAATTCTAGCATGAATAATAAACATTTATCATGATATAAGAAAATATTAATAACAACTTTATTATTGCCTCTTGGGCATATTTCCTTCAGTCTCCCACTTGCAATAGAGTAAATAATCTAGATTACACAGTAATAATTCTGACACCCATGGAGTCTTGGTGCTGATCATGTTTTGCTCGTGAGAGAGGCTTAGTCAACGGGTCTGCAACATTCAGATCCGTATGTATCTTGAAAATCTCTATGTCTTCTTCCTTGACTTGGTCATGGATGGAATTGAAGCGTCTCTTGATGTGCTTGGTTCTCTTGTGAAATCTGCATTCCTTTGCCAAGGCAATTGCACCAGTATTGTCACAAAAGATTTTCATTGGACCCGATGCACTAGGTATGACACATAGATCGGATATGAACTCCATCATCTAGACTCCTTCATTTGCTGCTTCCGAAGCAGCTATGTAGTCAGCTTCACATGTAGATCCCGCCATGACGCTTTGCTTAGAACTGCACCAACTGACAGCTCCACCGTTCAATATAAACATGTATCCCGTTTGTGACTTAGAGTCATCCGGATCAGTGTCAAAGCTTGCATCGACGTAACCATTTACGACGAGCTCTTTGTCACCTCCATAAATGAGAAACATGTCCTTAGTCCTTTTCAGGTATTTCAGGATGTTCTTGACCGCTGTCCAGTGATCCACTCCTGGATTACTTTGGTACCTCCCTGCTAAGCTAATAGCAAGGCACACATCAGGTGTGGTACACAGCATTGCATACATGATAGAGCCTATGGCTGAAGCATAGGGAACATCTTTCATTCTCTCTATCTTACGCAATGGTCGGGCATTGAGTCGACTCAACTTCACAACTTGTGTCTGAGCAAGAACCCTTTCTTTGCTTGATCCATTTTGAACTTCTTCAAAACTTTATCAAGGTATGTGCTTTGTGAAAGTCCAATTAGGCGTCTTGATCTATCTCTATAGATCTTGATGCCCAATATATAAGCAGCTTCACCGAGGTCTTTCATTGAAAACTCTTATTCAAGTATCCTTTTATGCTATCCAGAAATTCTATATCATTTCCAATCAACAATATGTCATCCACATATAATATTAGAAATGCTCTGAGCTCCCACTCACTTTGTTGTAAATCTGAGGCTTCTCCAAAAGTCTCAGATAAAACCATATGCTTTGATCACACTATCAAAACATTTATTCCAACTCCGAGATGCTTGCACCAGTCCATAGATGGATTGTTGGAGCTTACACACTTTGTTAT
This sequence comes from Aegilops longissima, assembly GCA_021605205.1. NCBI lineage: Eukaryota > Viridiplantae > Streptophyta > Magnoliopsida > Poales > Poaceae > Aegilops > Aegilops longissima. The sequence goes on from CM038678.1 coordinate 492,203,772, forward strand.
CATCCTTTGGATCGATAAAACCTTCAGGTTGCATCATATACAACTCCTCTTCCAGAAATCCATTCAGGAATGCAGTCTTTACATCCATTTGCCAAATTTCATAATCATAAAATGTGGCAATTACTAACATGATTTGGACAGACTTAAGCATCGCTACGGGTGAGAAAGTCTCATCGTAGTTAACTCCTTGAACTTGTTGAAAACCTTTCGCAACAAGTCGAGCTTTATAGACAGTAACATTACCGTCAGCGTCAGTCTTCTTCTTGAAGATCCATTTATTCTCGATGGCTTGCCGATCATCGGGCAAGTCAACCAAAGTCCACACTTTGTTCTCATACATGGATCCCATCTCAGATTTCATGGCCTCAAACCATTTTGCAGAATTTGGGCTCATCATCGCTTCCTCATAGTTCGTAGGTTCGTCATGGTCAAGTAACATGACCTCCAGAACAGGATTACCGTACCACTCTGGTGTGGATCTTACTCTGGTTGACCCACGAGGTTTGGTAGTAACTTGATCTGAAGTTACATGATCATCATCATTAGCTTCCTCACTAATTGATGTAGGAGTCACAGGAATAGATTTCTATGATGAACTACTTTCCACTAAGGGAGCAGATACAGTTACCTCATCAAGTTCTACTTTCCTCCCACTCACTTCTTTCGAGAGAAACTCATTCTCTAGAAAGGATCCATTCTTAGCAACGAATGTCTTGCCTTCGGATCTGTGATAGAAGGTGTACCCAACAGTCTCCTTTGGGTATCCTATGAAGACACATTTCTCCTATTTGGGTTCGAGCTTAACAAGTTGAAGCTTTTTCACATAAGAATCGCAGCCCCAAACTTTAAGAAACGACAACTTTGGTTTCCTGCCAAACCACAGTTCATAAGGCGTCGTCTCAACGGATTTAGATGGTGCCCTATTTAACGTGAATGCAGCCGTCTCTAAAGCATAACCCCAAAACGACAGCGGTAAATCAGCAAGAGACATCATAGATCGCACCATATCTAATAAAGTTTGATTACGACGTTCGGACACACCATTACACCGTGGTGTTCTGGGTGGCGTGAATTGCGAAACTATTCCACATTGTTTCAAATGAAGACCAAACTCGTAACTCAAATATTCTCCTCCACGATCAGATCACAGAAACTTTATTTTCTTGTTACGATGATTTTCCACTTCACTCTGAAATTCTTTGAACTTTTCAAATGTTTCAGACTTATGTTTCATCAAGTAGATATACCCATATCTGCTCAAATCATCTGTGAAGGTGAGAAAATAACGATACCCGCCGCGAGCCTCAACATTCATTGGACCGCATACATCAGTATGTATGATTTCCAACAAATCTGTTGCTCGCTCCATTGTTCCGGAGAACGGAGTTTTAGTCATCTTGCCCATGAGGCATGGTTCGCAAGTACCAAGTGATTCTTAATCAAGTGATTCCAAAAGTCCATCAGAATGGAGTTTCTTCATGCGCTTTACACCAGTATGACCTAAACGGCAGTGCCACAAATAAGTTGCACTATCATTATCAACTCTACATCTTTTGGCTTCAATATTATGAATATGTGTATCACTACTATCGAGATTCATCAAAAATAGACTACTCTTCAAGGGTGCATGACCATAAAAGGTATTACTTATATAAATAGAACAACCATTATTCTCAGATTTAAATGAATAACCTTCTTGCATCAAACAAGATCCAGATATAATGTTCATGCTGAACGCTGGCACCAAATAACAATTATTCAGGTCTAAAACTAATCCCGAAGGTAGAGGTAGAGGTAGCGTGCCGACCGCGATCACATTGACTTTGGAACCATTTCCCACGCGCATCATCACCTCGTCCTTAGCCAATCTTCGCTTAATCCGTAGACCCTGTTTCGAGTTGCAATTATTAGCAACAAAACCAGTATCAAATACCCAGGTGCTACTGCGAGCATTAGTAAGGTACACATCAATAACATGTATATTGCATATACCTTTGTTCACCTTGCCATCCTTCTTATCCGCCAAATACTTGGGGCAGTTCCGCTTCCAGTGACCAGTCCCTTTGCAGTAGAAGCACTCAGTCTCAGGCTTAGGTCCAGACTTGGGCTTCTTCACTTGAGCAGCAACTTGCTTGTCGTTCTTCTTGAAGTTCCCCTTATTCCCTTTACCCTTTTTCTTGAAACTAGTGGTCTTGTTAACCATCAAAACTTGATGCTCCTTCTTGATTTCTACCTCCGCAGCCTTTAGCATTGCGAAGAGCTCGGGATTGTCTTATCCATCCCTTGCATATTATAGTTCATCATGAAGCTCTTGTAGCTTGGTGGCAGTGATTGAAGAATTCTGTCAATGACACTATCATCCAGAAGATTAAATCCCAGTTGAATCAAGTATTGTTATACCCAGACATTTTGAGTATATGCTCACTGACAGAACTATTCTCCTCCATCTTGCAGCTGTAGAACTTATTGGAGACTTCATATCTCTCAATCAGGGCATTTGCTTGAAATATTAACTTCAACTCCTCGAACATCTCATATGCTCCATGATGTTCAAAACGTCCTTGAAGACCCGGTTCTAAGCCGTAAAGCATGGCACACTGAACTATCGAGTAGCCATCAGCTTTGCTCTGCCAGACGTTCATAAGATCTGGCGTTGCTCCTGCAGCGGGTTTGGCACCTAGCGGTGCTTCCAGGACGTAATTCTTCTGTGTAGCAATGAGGATAATCCTCAAGTTACGGACCCAGTCCGTGTAATTGCTACAATCATCTTTCAACTTTGCTTTCTCAAGGAACACATTAAAATTCAACGAAACAACAGCATGGGCCATCTATCTACAACAACATAGACATGAAAAATACTATCAGGTACTAAGTTCATGATAAATTAAAGTTCAATTAATCAAATTACTTAAGAACTCCCACTTAGATAGACATCCCTCTAATCATCTAAGTGATCACGTGATCCATATCAACTAAACCTTGTCCGATCATCACGTGAGATGGAGTAGTTTTCAATGGTGAACATCACTATGTTGAAAATATCTACTATATGATTCACGCTCGACCTTTCGGTCTCAGTGTTCCGAGGCCATATCTGCATATGCTAGGCTCATCAAGTTTAACCAGAGTATTCTACGTGTGCAAAACTAGCTTGCACCTGTTGTATGTGAACGTAGAGCTTATCACACCCGATCATCACGTGGTGTCTTGGCACGACGAACTTTCGCAATGGTGCATACTCAGGGAGAACACTTATACCTTGAAATTTAGTGAGAGATCATCTTATAATGCTACCGTTGATCTAAGCAAAATAAGATGCATAAAAGATAAACATCACATGCAATCAATATAAGTGATATGATATGGCCATCATCATCTTGTGCCTTTGATCTCCATCTCCAAAGCACCGTCATGATCACCATCGTCACCGGCGTGACACCTTGATCTCCATCATCTCGCCAACTATTGCTTCTACGGCTATCGCTACCGCTTAGTGATAACTAAAGCAATTACATGGCGATTGCATTTCATACAATAAAGCGACAACCATATGGCTCCTGGCAGTTGCCGATAACTTGGTTACAAAACATGATCATCTCATACCAATAAAATTTAGCATCATGTCTTGACCATATCACATCACAGCATGCCCTGCAAAAACAAGTTAGACGTCCTCTACTTTGTTGTTGCAAGTTTTACGTGGCTGCTACGGGCTGAGCAAGAACCGCTCTTACCTACGCATCAAAACCACAACGATATTTTGTAAAGCATGTGCTGTTTTAACCTTCACAAGGACCGGGCGTAGCCACACTCGATTCAACTAAAGTTGGAGAAACTGACACCCGCCAGCCACCTGTGTGCGAAGCACGTCGGTAGAACCAGTCTCGCGTAAGCGTCTGCGTAATGTCGGTCCGGGCCGCTTCATCCAACAATACCGCCGAATCAAAGTATGACATGCTGGTAAGCAGTATGACTTGTATCGGCCAGAACTCACTTGTGTTCTACTCGTGCATATAACATCTACGCATAAACCTGGCTCGGATGCCACTGTTGGGTAATGTAGTAATTTCAAAAAAAAATCCTACGCACACGCAAGATCATGGTGATGCATAGCAACGAGAGGGGAGAGTGTCGTCCACGTAGCCTCATAGACCGTAAGCGGAAGCGTTATGAGAACGCGGTTGATGCAGTCGTACGTCTTCAGGATCCGACCGATCCAAGTACCGTACGCACAACACCTCCGAGTTCAGCACACGTTCAGCTCGGTGACGTCCCACGAACTCACGATCCAGCAGAGCTTCGCAAGAGAGTTCCATCAGCGCGACGGCGTGATGACGGTGATGATCATGCTACCGACACAGGGCTTCGCCTAAGCACCGCTATGATATGACCGAGGTGGATTATGGTGGAGGGGGGCACCGCACATGGCTAAAAGATCAACTGATCAACTTGTGTGTCTATGGGGTGCCCCCCTCCCCCGTATATAAAGGAGTGGAGGACGGGGAGGGCCCAGCCCTCCTAGGCGTGCCCCAAGGGGAGTCCTACTCCCACCGGGAGTAGGACTCCAACCCTTCCAAGAGTAGGAGTAGGAGAGAGGGAAGGAGGAGAGGGGGAGGAAAGGGGGGCGTCGCTCCCCCTTCCTTGTCCAATTCGGACTAGAGGGGGAGGGGGCGCGGCCTGCCCTGGCCACCCCTCCTCATCTCCACTAAGGCCCAATAGGCCCATTACACTCCCCGGGGGGTTCCGGTAGCCCCCCGGTACTCCGGTATTTGTCCGAACTTGCCCGGAACCCTTCCGGAGTCCAAACATAGTCATCCAATATATTGATCTTTATGTATCGACCATTTCGAGACTCCTCTTCATGCCCGTGATCATATTCGGGACTCCGAACTACCTTCGGTACATCAAAACACATAAACTCATATTATCGATCGTCACCGAACGTTAAGCGTGCGGACCCTACGGGTTCGAGAACTATGTAGACATGACCGAGACTCGTCTCCGGTCAATAACCAATAGCAGAACCTGGATGCTCATATTGGCTCCTACATATTTGATAACCCACAAGTATAGGGGATCGCAACAGTTTTCGAGGGTAGAGTATTCAACCAAAATTTGTTGATTCGACACAAGGGGAGCCAAACAATATTCTCAAGTATTAGCAGCTGAGTTGTCAATTCAACCACACCTGGAAACTTAGTATCTGCAGCAAAGTGTTTAGTAGCAAAGTAATATGATAATGGCGGTAACGGTAACAAAAGTAAAGACAACAAAAGTAATGTTTTTGGTATTTTTGTAGTGATTGTAACAGTAGCAACGGAAAAGTAAATAAGCGTAAACCAATATATGGAAAGCTCGTAGGCACCGGATCAGTGATGGATAATTATGCCGGATGTGGTTCATCATGTAACAGTCATAACATAGGGTGACACAGAACTAGCTCCAGTTCATCAATGTAATGTAGGCATGTATTCCGTAAATAGTCATACGTGCTCATGGAAAAGAACTTGCATGACATCTTTTGTCCTACCCTCCCGTGGCAGCGGGGTCCTATTGGAAACTAAGGGATATTAAGGCCTCCTTTTAATAGAGAACCGGAACAAAGCATTAGCACATAGTGAATACATGAACTCCTCAAAATATGGTCATCGCCGGGAGTGGTCCCGATTATTGTCAATTCGGGGTTGCCGGATCATAACACATAGTAGGTGACTATAGACTTGCAAGATAGGATCAAGAACACACATATATTCATGAAAACATAATAGGTTCAGATCTGAAATCATGGCACTCGGGCCCTAGTGACAAGCATTAAGCATAGCAAAGTCATAGCAACATCAATCTCGAACATAGTGGATACTAGGATCAAACCCTAACAAAACTAACTCGATTACATGATAAATCTCATCCAACCCATCACCGTCCAGCAAGCCTACGATGGAATTACTCACGCACGCCGGAGAGCATCATGAAATTGGTGATGGAGGATGGTTGATGATGACGACGGCGACGAATCCCCCTCTCCGGAGCCCCGAACGGACTCGAGATCAGCCCTCCCGAGAGAGATTAGGGCTTGGCGGCGGCTCCGTATCGTAAAACGCGATGAAACTTTCTCTCTGATTTTTTTCTCCCCGAAAGCCAATATATGGAGTTGGAGTTGGCGTCGGAGGGGCTCCAGGGGGCCCATGAGGTAGGGGGGCGCGCCCCCACCCTCGTGGACAGGGTGTGGGCCCCCTGGTCTTCATCTTTGGCGAGGATTTTTTATTATTTTTTATAAGACATCTCGTGGAGTTTCAAGTCATTCCGAGAACTTTTGTTTTCTGCACATAAAGCAACATCATGGCAATTCTGCTGAAAATAGCGTCAGTCCGGGTTAGTTCCATTCAAATCATACAAGTTAGAGTCCAAAACAAGGGCAAAAGTGTTTGTAAAAGTAGATACGACGGAGACGTATCAACTCCCCCAAGCTTAAACCCTTGCTTGTCCTCAAGCAATTCAGTTGACAAACTGAAAGAGAAAAAGAAAAACTTTTACAAACTCTGTTTGCTCTTGTTGTTGTAAATATGTCAAGCCAGCATTCAGGTTTTCAGCAAAGATCATAACTAACCACATTTGCAATAACTCCTAGGTCTCATGTTTACTCATATCAATAACATAATCAGCTAGCGATCCATAATAATAAATCTCGGATGACAACACTTTCTCAAAACAATCATAATATGATATAACAAGATGGTATCTCGCTAGCCCTTTCTGAGACTGCAAAACATAAATGCAGAGCACCTTCAAAGATCAAGGACTGACTAGACATTGTAATTCATGGTAAAAGAGATCCAATCATAGTCATACCCGATATAAATTAACAGTAATGAATGCAAATGACAGCTGTGCTCTCCAGATAGTGCTTTTTAATAAGAGGGTGATGACTCAACATGAAAGTAAATAGATAGGCCCTTCGCAGAGGGAAGCAGGGATTTGTAGAGGTGCCAGAGCTCGATTTTGAAATAGAGATTAATTATATTTTGAGCGGCATACTTTCATTGTCAACATAACAACTAAGAGATGACGATATCTTCCATGCTAAACAAATTATAGGCGGTTCCCAAACAGAATGGTAAAGTTTATACTCCCCCTCCTCCACAAGCATCAATCCATGGCTTGCTCGAAACAACGAGTGCCTCCAACATTCAACGGGTCCCAGGGGGAGTTTTGTTTGCAATTATTTTGATTTAGTTTGCATAAAGCATGGGACTGGGCATCCCGATGATCAGCCATTTTCTTGTGAGTGAGGAGCGGAGTCCACTCCTCTTGAGAATAACCCGCCTAACACGGAAGATAAGGGCATCACTAGTTGATATATGAGCTATTCGAGCATGCAAAACAGAATGATTATTTGAAGGTTTAGAGTTTGGCACATACAAATTTTCTTGGAACGGCAGGTAGATACCGCATATAGGAAGGTATGGTGGACTCATATGGAATAACTTTGGGGTTTAAGGGATTGGATGCACAAGCAGTATTCCGCTTAGTACAAGTGAAGGCTAGCAAAAGACGAAGCGACCAACTAGAGAGCGACAACAGTCATGAACATGCATTAAAATTAATAAACATTGAATACAAGCATGAGTAGGATATAATCCACCATGAACATAAATATCGTGAAGGCTATGTTGATTTGTTTCAACTACATGCGTGAACATGTGCCAAGTCAAGTCACTTAAATCATTCAAAGGAGGATACCAACCCATCATACCACATCACAACCATTTTAATAGCATGTTGGCACGCAAGGTAAATCATTATAACTCATAGCTAATCAAGCATGGCACGAGCAACTATGATCTCTAATTGTCATTGCAAACATGTTTATTCATAATAAGCTGAATCAAGAACGATGGACTCATCATATTTACAAAAACAAAAGAGGTCAAGTTCATACCAGCTTTTCCCATCTCAGTCAGTCCATCATATATGTCATCATAATGCCTTTCACTTGCACGACCGAACGATGTGAATAATAATAAGAGTGCACGTGCATTGGACTAAGCTGGAATCTGCGAGCATTCAATAAACAGGAGAAGACAAGGCAATATGGGCTCTTGGTTAAATCAACAATGATGCATATAAGAGCCATCTCAACAATTTAATCATGGTCTTCTCCTACTGACCCCCAAAGAAAAGAAAGGAAATAAAACTATTTACACGGGAAAGCTCCCAACAAGCAAAAGAAGAACGGGAAATATTTTTGGGTTTTTTTAATTATTATTACTACAACAGGAAAAATAAACTACTACTAATTTTTTGGTTTTTCTAAGGTTTATTAAGCACACAAGAAGAAAGCAGGAAATAGGAAAATAAACTAGCATGGATATTACAGTGAAAGAGTATGAGCACCGACATCTAGCAATGAGTGTGTGTGAACATGAATGTAATGGCGGTGGGAAATACGTACTCCCCCAAGCTTAGGCTTTTGGCCTAAGTTGGTCTATTGCCAGGGATAGCCTAGCTGATACCCGTAGGTGTAGCTGGGGTCGTACTGCGATGCAGCGCCTATCGCCTCCTGAGCTGCAGTGCGGCGTGGAGCTGCCTCCGCTCTCCTCTCGTACTCATCTGCTTCCTCTCTGGTAATAATATATCTTCCTCTCGCCTGAAAATCAAAGAAGGCAGGAGCAGGAAGAGTAACATGGACAACATGCCATTTGTTAAAGATTAGTCGATACTGGAGAGGTGGTTCAGTCCTCGCCACAAACTGGTGGGAAACCATAGAATCAAAATCTAAATAAGTAGGGGGTAACTCCATGTCACCCTCACGAATGTCTATCTCAAGAAAATTATCTAAGAGGGTTGCATAAATTCCTCCAAAGAAATCTCTGTTATGTATATTAAGATGCAACCTACGAGCTACAATGGCTCCCATATGATAAGATTGGTCTCCTAACACAGCACTCCACGAGAATCTTTGAGATCGAGAGCACACATGTGACATGCTTCATCCTTAGCATTTATGCATCCGCCTATGAAGAGAGCAAAATAATGTATAGCAGGAAAGTGAATGCTCCCTATAGTGGCTTGCGTTATATCCCTAAATTCCCCCACAGTTATTCTAGCAAGAAAGTCTCTATATTCAGATTTAGGGGGATCCCTTATACTAGGCCAAGATGGAAGTTTGCATGCAAGAGTGAAATCCTCTAAGTCCATGGTATAAGATTTGTCATAAAGTTCAAACATGACTGAAGGAGAATTACGCGAAGATGAAAACTCAAACCTCCCCACAAATGAACTTGTGAGGTCACGATACTGGGGGCATTTGTCATCCTCAAAGTCCTCAAGACCGGCAGTACGCAAATATGCATTAAATTCTTCTTTAATTCCCGCTTGATCCATAAAATTTTCAGAAGGCCATTCACAGGACATCACAAGAGCGTCTCTTGGTGGTTCCTCGTCAGCATCACGCATTGCAAGCCTGGGACCTTGCTTTCTTGAAGAACCACCTTGGAACATCTTCCTAAGCATATTGTTTTCTCTGAAAAATAATTCTGAAATTTTTAGTAACTTCAAACAAAAGTGAACCAACTTCAATAAAACTAGTAGCAACTACTCATACAAGTGCCTAGAGCATAGATCAAGCATTAGAACTACTTGGAACCATATAAATTTGACATGCAAGCTCAAGAATATGGTCACCTATGCAGCACAAATTTGCAATGAATAAAGCACTAGAACAAAAACTAATTGGACCAATGGAGGAGTCACATACCAAGGAACAATCTCCCCAAGCAGTTTAGCGGGCGGTGCTTTGAGCAAGGAGATCGAAAATCGCAGCAAAAGTGGCTGGAACACGAGCTTGAGTTGGTTTTTCGGGTTTGTGTGAGACAGAGGAAGAAGATGGGTGCAGGGATAAGTGGAGGAGGGCCACTGTGGGCCCACGAGGCAGGGGGCGTGCCTAGGGGGTAGGGCGCGCCTCCACCCTCGTGGCAGTGGCAGCTCCCCATGGTAATTTTGCACAATAAATCCTCAAATATTCCCGAAAAAATCATATTAAATTGGCATGGCATTCTAAGGACTTATATTTTCGGGATATTTTTATATTGCACGGATAAATCAGGAAACAGACAGAAAAATACCATTTTACTTTATTTCTACTAAATAACAGAGAATATAAAGAGGGTACAGAAGGTTGTGCTTCTAGTTTCATCCATCTCATGCTCATAAAAAAGAATCCACTAACAAGGTTGATCAGGTCTTGTTAACAAACTCATTCCGATAATCATGGAACCGGAGAAATTTCGAAAAACACTATGTTACCTCAACGGGGATATGGACATCCCCAATAATAAGTATATCATATTTCTTCTTGACAGTAGGGGGAGGGAATTCAAAACCTCCAAATATAATCGATGGAATTTTTCCAATAGAGTTGATACTATGAACTTGAGGTTGTTTCCTCGGAAAGTGTACCGTATGCTCATTACCATTAACATGAAAAGTGACATTGCCTTTGTTGCAATCAATAACAGCCCTTGCAGTATTAAGGAAAGGTCTTCCAAGAATAATAGACATACTATCATCCTCGGGAATATCAAGAATAACAAAGTCCGTTAAAATAGTAACGTTTGCAACCACAACAGCACATCCTCACAAATACCGGCAGTTATAGCAGTTGATTTATCAGCCATTTGCAAAGATATTTCAGTAGGTGTCAACTTACTCAAGTCAAGTCTACAATATAAAGAGAGAGCATAACACTAACACGGCTCCAAGATCACATAAAGCAGTTTTAACATAATTTCTTTTAATGGAGCATGGTATAGTAGGTACTCTGGATCTCCAAGTTTCTTTGGTATTCCACCCTTAAAAGTATAATTAGCAAGCATGGTGGAAATTTCAGCTTTCGGTATCTTTCTTTTATTTGTAACAATATCTTTCATATATTTAGCATAAGGATTCATTTTGAGCATATCGACCAATCGCATACATAAAAAGATGGGTCTAATCATTTCAAAGAAAGCGCTCAAAATCCTCATCATCCTTTTTCTTGGATGGTTTGGGAGGAAAAGGCATGGGTTTACGAACCCATGGTTCCCTTTCTTTACCATGTTTCCTAGCAACAAAATCTCTTTTATCATAACGTTGATTCTTTGATTGTGGGTTATCAAGATCAACAGCAAGTTCAACTTCTACATCATTATCATTACTAGGTTGAGCATTATCATGAACATTATCATTAACATTTCCACTAGGTTCATGTTCATTACCAGATTGTGTTTCAGCATCAGACATAGAGATATCATTTGGATTCTCAGGTAATTCAGCAACAAGTTCACTAGAAGTTTGCACAGTTCTATGATTTTTCTTTTTCTTCCTTTTAGGAGAACTAGGCATATCAATATTATTTCTCCGAGAATCTTGCTCGATTCTCTTAGGATGGCCTTCAGGATACAAAGGTTCCTGAGTCATTCTACCAGTTCTAGTAGCCACTCTAACAACATAATTATTTTTCTTACTATTCATTTCATCAAGCACTTCTTTCTGAGCTTTAAGTACTTGCTCTACTTGAGTGGTATCCATAGAAGCATGTTTGCTAACAAGTTTAAGTTCACCTCTAATATTAGCCATATAATCACTCAAGCGTTTAATCATAAAGGTATTATGTTTCAATTGTCTACCAAAATAAGCATTAAAGTCATCTTGCTTAAACATAAAGTTATCAAACTCATCCAAGCAATCGACTAGCAATTTTAGTAGGAGGTACTTCAGCTTTATCATATCTATAGAGAGAATTTACCTTTACTACGTGTCGGGATATCGGGATCGGGAGGTTCTTGATGAATAAGGAATTGAGATCATACACTTCTTCAACAAAGTAAAATTAAGACCATGTATTTCTTCAATAGGAGGTAAATTCTTAACATCTTCAACTTTAATACCTTTTTCTTTCATAGATTTATTTGCCTCTTGCATATCTTGGATGAGAAATAGAACACCTCTCTTCTTGGAGTTGGTTTAGGAATAGGCTCGATGGTTGGCTCGGAGCTGGCTCGGGAGTTGGCTCAGAGGTGCCCAATTATTTTCATTTGTCAACATATTATTCAATAAAATGTCAGCTTCATCCGGTGTTCTTTCCCTGAAAAGAGAACCAGCACAACTATCCAGGTAATCTCTGGAAGCATCGGTTAGTCCATTATAAAAGATATCAAGTATTTCAGGTTTCTTGAGAGGATGATCAGGCAAAGCATTAAGTAACTTGAGAAGCCTCCCCCAAGCTTGTGGGAGACTCTCTTCTTCAATTTGCACAAAATTATATATATCCCTCAAAGCAGCTTGTTTCTTATGAGCAGGGAAATATTTAGCAGAGAAGTAATAAATCATATCCTGGGGACTACGCACACAACCAGGATCAAGAGAATTAAACCATATCTTAGCATCACCCTTTAATGAGAACGGAAATATTTTGAGTATATAAAAGTAGCGCGATCTCTCATCATTAGTAAACAGGGCAGCTATATCATTTAACTTAGTAAGATGTGCCACAACAGTTTCAGATTCATAGCCATAAAAAGGATTAGATTATTATATCAGGATCAACAGAGAATTCATAATCCTTATCAGGAACACAGATAGGTGAAGTAGCAAAAGCAGGGTCAGGTCTCATTCTATCTCTAAGAGATTCTTTACTCCATTTAACTAGCAGCCTCTTAAGTTCATATCTATCCTTACAAGCAAAAATAGCTGCAGAAGATTCAGCATCAAAAAGATAACCCTCGGGAATAGCAGGCATATTTTCATCATCACTTTGATCATTGTATTCAGTTTCAATAATTTCTCTTTCTCTGGACCTAGAAATTTGCTCATCTAGAAATTCACCAAGGGGCACAGTAGTATCAAGCATAGAAGTAGTTTCATCATAAGTATCATGCATAGCAGAAGTGGCATCATCAATAACATGCGACATATCGGAACGAATAGCGAAGCAGGTTTAGGTGTCGCTAGCTTACTCATAATGAAGGTGAATCAAGTGCGAGCTAGATGGTAGTTCCTTACCTCCCCTCGTAGTTGAGGGATAAATTGTTGTCTTAGCATCTTTCAAGTTCTTCATAGTGTCCAGCAGATATAAATCCCAAGTGACTCAAAGAATAGAGCAATGCTCCCCGGCAACAGCGCCAGAAAAAGGTCTTGATAACCCACAAGTATAGGGGATCGCAACAGTTTTCGAGGGTAGAGTATTTAACCAAAATTTGTTGATTCGACACAAGGGGAGCCAAACAATATTCTCAAGTATTAGCAGCTGAGTTGTCAATTCAACCACACCTGGAAACTTAGTATCTGCAGCAAAGTGTTTAGTAGCAAAGTAATATGATAGTGGCAGTAACGGTAACAAAAGTAAAGACAACAAAAGTAATGTTTTGGTATTTTGTAGTGATTGTAACAAGAGCAACGGAAAAGTAAATAAGCGTAAACCAATATATGGAAAGCTCGTGAGGCACCGGATCGATGATGGATAATTATGCGGATGTGGTTCATCATGTAACACAATCATAACATAGGGTGACACAGAACTAGCTCCAGTTCATCAATGTAATGTAGGCATGTATTCCGTAAATAGTCATACGTGCTCATGGAAAAGAACTTGCATGACATCTTTTGTCCTACCCTCCCGTGGCAGCGGGTCCTAATGGAAACTAAGGGATATTAAGGCCTCCTTTTAATAGAGAACCGAACAAAGCATTAGCACATAGTGAATACATGAACTCCTCAAAATATGGTCATCACCGGAGTGGTCCCGATTATTGTCACTTGAGGTTGCGGATCATAACACATAGTAGGTGACTATAGACTTGCAAGATAGGATCAAGAACACACATATATTCATGAAAACATAATAGGTTCAGATCTGAAATCATGGCACTCGGGCCCTAGTGACAAGCATTAAGCATAGCAAAGTCATAGCAACATCAATCTCAGGACATAGTGGATACTAGGGATCAAACCCTAACAAAACTAACTCGATTACATGATAAATCTCATCCAACCCATCACCGTCCAGCAAGCCTACGATGGAATTACTCACGCACGGCGGTGAGCATCATGAAATTGGTGATGGAGGATGGTTGATGATGACGACGGCGACGAATCCCCCTCTCCGGAGCCCCGAACGGACTCCGGATCAGCCCTTCCGAGAGAGATTAGGGCTTGGCGGCGGCTCCGTATCGTAAAACGTGATGAAACTTTCTCTCTGATTTTTTTTCTCCCTGAAAGCCAATATATGGAGTTGGAGTTGGCGTCGGAGGGGCTCCAGGGGCCCACGAGGTAGGGGCGCACCCAAGAGGGGGGGCGTGCCCCCACCCTCATGGACAGGGTGTGGGCCCCCTGGTCTTCATCTTTGGCGAGGATTTTTTATTATTTTTTATAAGACATCCCGTGGAGTTTCAGGTCATTCCGAGAACTTTTGTTTTCTGCACATAAAACAACATCATGGCAATTCTGCTGAAAACAGCGTCAGTCCGGGTTAGTTCCATTCAAATCATACAAGTTAGAGTCCAAAACAAGGGCAAAAGTATTTGGAAAAGTAGATACGACGGAGACGTATCAATATTCAACGAAGATCTTTATCGGTCAAACCACATAACAACATACGTTGTTCCCTTTGTCAACGGTATGTTACTTGCCCGAGATTCGATAGTCGGTATCTCAATACCTAGTTCAATCTCGTTGCCGGCAAGTCTCTTTACTCGTTCCGTAATACATCATCCCACAACTAACTCATTAGTTGTATTGCTTGCAAGGCTTATAGTGATGTGCATTACCGAGAGGGCCCAGAGATACCTCTCAGACAATCAGAGTGACAAATCCTAATCTCCATCTATGCCAACTCAACAAGTACCATCGGAGACACACCAGAGCACCTTTATAATCACCCGATTCGTTGTGACGTTTGGTAGCACACAAAGTGTTCCTCCGGTATTCGGGAGTTTCATAATCTCATAGTCATAGGAACATGTATAAGTCATGCAGAAAGCAATAGCAATATACTAAACGATCGAATGCTAAGCTAACGGAATGGGTCAAGTCAATCACATCATTCTCTAATGATGTGATCCCGTTAATAAATGACAACTCATGTCTATGGCTAGGAAACTTAACCATCTTTGATTCAACGAGCTAGTCAAGTAGAGGCATACTAGTGACACTTTGTTTGTCTATGTATTCACACATGTACTAAGTTTCCGGTTAATAAAATTATAGCATGAATAATAAACATTTATCATGATATAAGGAAATATTAATAACAACTTTATTATTGCCTCTAGGGCATATTTCCTCCACTGTTGCCAGGCACCGGACCAATATCAAAGAGGCCATACCGGATGCCCGCAAATGATCGGGAGGAGATTAAGCAGATTAAGGAGTTATTGGAGAAAGGTTACATTCGACCAAGTTCGTCACCATGGGGAGCCCCAGTTCTCTTGGTTGAGAAGAAGGATGGATCTTTGAGAATGGTTGTTGATTATCGTCCATTGAATGAAGTAACGATCAAGAACAAATACCCGCTACTGATGATCAACGATTTGTTTGACAAGCTACAGGGAGCCAAAGTATTCTCCAAGATTGATCTTCGATCAGGGTACCACCAGATGAATATCCGAGAACAGTATATACCTAAGACAGCTTTTACCACAAGGTGTGGGTTGTATGAGTACACGGTCATGTCATTTGGATTGACTAATGCCCCTGCCTACTTCATGAGTATGATGAATAAGGTGTTCATGGAGTTCTTGGATAAGTTTGTTGTGGTGTTCATTGATGATATTTTGGTATACTTGAAGAATGAAGAGGAGCACAAGGAGCATTTGCGTTTAGTTCTCGAGAAACTCAGGGAACATCAGTTATATGCCAAGTTCAGCAAATGTGAGTTTTGCTTGAAGGAAGTTGGATTCCTTGGACACGTTATATCAGGAGAGGGTATAGCAGTATACCCTACCAAGGTTCAGTCAGTCACTGATTGGTTGGCACCCACCTCAGTAGGAGAGATACGCAGTTTTCTTGGACTCGCGGGATATTACCGGAGATTCATCGAGAATTTTTCCAAAATTGCGAAGCCCATGATGGAGTTATTGAAGAAGGACACCAAGTTTAAGTGGACCGAAGAATGTGAGGCCGGTTTTTAGGAGTTGAAGAAGCGATTAGTTACAGCCCCAGTACTAATCCTTCCGAACATACACAAGGATTTCCAAGTGTATTGCGATGCTTCTCGCCAAGGACTTGGAGAAGTACTTATGCAAGACGGAAGTTGTTTCTTATGCCTCACGACAGCTTCGACCTCATGAGTTGAATTATGCCACGCCTGATTTGGAGTTAGCAGTCGTAGTACATGCGCTCAAGACCTGGAGACATTTTCTTATTGGAAACCGTTGTGATGTGTACACGGGTCATAAGAGTTTGAAGTACATCTTCACACAGAAGGAGCGGAATCTCGGGCAGAGGAGATGGTTGGAGCTTATAAAGGATTATGATATGAAGTTGCATTATCATCCAGGAAAGGCCAATACCGTAGGAGACGCTTTGAGCCGGAAGATTTATGTCAATACCCTCGTAAGTGGAGGATTACCGCAGGAGTTAGTCGACGATCTCAAGGAACTTCGTTTGGAGATAGTTCCAAGAGGTTTTGTTGCAGCAATGGAGGTTTAGACTACATTATTGGGAAAGATTCGAGAAGCTCAAAAGGATGACAAGGAGATTGCTGAGATAAAGGAGAAGATGAGCAAGGGAAAAGCCAAAGGTTTTCGTGAGGATGAGCACGAAACTTTATGGTTTGAGGATCGTGTTAATGTGCCCAATAATATGGATATCAGGAAGTTAATACTTCAAGAGGCTCATGACTCACCATACTCAATTCACCCCAGAAACACCAAGATGTATTTGGATTTGAAGGAGCGTTTCTGGTGGACAGGTATGAAGAAGGATATTGCCGAGTATGTAGCCGTATGTGATGTATGTCAGAGAGTGAAGGCAGAACATCAGAAGCCAGCGGGATTATTACAGCCTATGCCGATACCCGAATGGAAGTGGGATAAACTTGGCATGGATTTCATTACCAGATTACCCAGGACCCGATCAGGATGTGATTCTATCTGGGTAGTAGTCGATCGCTTGACCAAAGTGTCTCACTTTATCCTCGTAAAAACCACTTATACGAGTGCGAAGTTGGCCAAGATATATATGACCAGGATCGTATGTCTGCACGGAGTTCCGAGGACCATCGTATCAGATAGAGGAACACAATTTACTTCGAAGTTTTGGAATCAGCTGCACCAGACTTTGGGTACCGGGCTAGAGTGTGAGTACAGCTTTTCATCCGCAGACAGATGGACAGACCGAGAGAGTCAATCAGATTCTGGAGGACATGTTGAGAGCTTGTGCGCTAGATTATGGATCTAGTTGGGATGATAATTTTCCTTATGCGGAGATCTCATACAACAACAGTTATCAGGCTAGTTTGAAGATGGCACCTTTCGAAGCTTTGTATGGAAGAAGGTGCAGGACACCGTTAATGTGGGATGAAGTTGGAGACCATCAGTTGTTTGGACCGGATTTAATTAAGGAGTCCGAGAGAAGGTCAAGTTGATTTGAGATAGACTGAAGGTAGCTCAGTCCAGGCAGAAGAGTTATGCGGATACAAAACGCAAGGAGGTAGTCTATGAAATCGGAGACAGAGCATATCTTCGTGTGTCACCTCTGCGAGGAGTTAAACGATTTGGAGTTAAGGGAAAGTTAGCCCCGAGATTTGTAGGACCATACCGAGTTTTGGAGCGTATTGGAGAAGTGGCCTACAAGTTGGAGTTACCCGAAGGATTGTCAGGAGTTCATGATGTGTTTCACGTTTCCCAGTTGAAGAAGTGCCATGCTGAGATGGCCAATATTCCTCTAAGGGATACAATGCCCTTGGAAGCAATTCAGTTGGATAGTGATCTAACCTACGAGGACAAACCCGTCAAGATTCTCGAGTTTGCCAGCCGAGTTACCCGCAGCAACGTTATCAAGTTTTGCAAAGTTTAGTGGAGCCACCATACTGAGGATGAAGCCACCTGGGAACGAGAAGAAGACCTATGGAAAGACCACCCACACATATTTTCTAGCCAACCCGAATCTCGAGGGCGAGATTCATCTTAAGGGGGGTAGGTTTGTAACATCCCAATTTTCAATTTGGATGTTATACATAGGTCATCATATGCATATCATATTTTATTTGCATTTTTGTTGTGATCCTAGAAATCTTAAGCAACTCAAGGACCCAAGGAGAGAGTTGGGGATTTCATTTATTTTCATATTTGAATTTTTCTCAAATTTGAAAAGAGGATCAATTTGGTTTTAACATTTTTCTCTCCAAATATTTCTAGTATTAAAAATAAAAGAGAGAAGATAATATGACTTCTTCAAAAAGAGAGGAATTTTTTTAAAATCAAATATATTTTTATTTGGATTTTATTTGAATTAGAAAAATATGCATTTTTGAAAATTGCATTTTTAGGCTAGAAAAATGTTCACTTTGTTCTAAATATTTTATTTAGACGGTGAAAATTGTTTTTGGCATTTTTAGAATTTTTTTATGTTTTATTAGGATTTTTTATTTGGAGGATTTTATTTAAAAAAAAGTTTCCGCCCGACTGGGCCAAAGGCCCAGCCGAGCCGGGCCGAAGCCCGCACCGCCGCCGCTTTCTCCGTCGTCGCAAAGACGAACGCCGAGGGGAGTCCGAGCGGGATTCCGCCCAGCCACCCCTCGCGCAAGCCGCCGCCCCCCCGGCCTCTTTAAATAGGGCGAGGCCCGCGCCCTATCCACCCTAAGCCGCCGACCCGCCGCCTCCCATTCATGCCCGCCCGCCAATAGCCGCCATCATGCTGCTGCCGCCGCGTCGAGCCGCCCGCTGCTTCGTCGGATCCCGCCGCCACCGACCCACCGATTTTTCATCGTGAACCGGTAAAAACCGCCCCGGTTCGCCGGTTCGTTTCGTTTTTTTTTCGTTTTCGGTTTAGATTGGTTTTGTTTTAGGGTTCGCTAATTAGCGAGCGTTCATCCGTTAGGTTCTGTTAACGAGCGTTTTCGTTCGTTTGGTTCTGTTAGCGAACGTTCGTTCGTTAGTGTTTTTCTTTTTTATTTTATTTTTGGCCCGGGACCTATCCACGATTATTTTTATTGCAGATTAGCCCCTGATCTTCAAACCCTAGCAACTTTTTAACCGTTCGTCCGAATCGAGTGAAACCAACGCCAAAATCTTCATCTTGAACCCCTCTTTCTAGTTAATCAACTTGTACATGGTTTTGACAAATTAAAATTTGGTTTCAAGCAGATTTGAATTCGAATTTCTTTTGATCGTAGCTTGAGTTTCGTAGCTCTGATTCAATTGATTCTTTTTGCAAATCGAAGCTCTTCAGTTGAATTTTCGGTTTGGATCTTTTTATTTGAGTTTTACCCTTGCATATATGCTTGATTGCTTATGTATGCTATTGCTTGTTTGCGATAGAATTTTCGGAGTGCGAAGCGTGCTACTAGGAGTCACTAGGGTTTTTGGATCGTCAGTAAGGCAAGTAACACTTTGGTCATATCCCTTATTACCCAGTTTTTATGCATTAGTTTCAACCCTCAAACATTGCATGAGTAGGATTGATAACATGTGGGTATTGGGAAGTAGTTGATCATGGTAGAACCTATTGTCCTTTTTTATTCAAACCCTGGGAGTTACTTCTACGCTATGCTTACTGCTATGCTATGCTCGTAGACGTGGTTTGGTTTGAGTAATTCATGACATATGTGAGAGATTATTATGAACTAAGGGTTTATTTAAGGTGGCTACTTTAATACACATCTGGGTGGATTGTTTGTGGGCACCTGGGGAATCCAGTGTTATCTAAGGAGATCCCGCGGAATCCGTGTGATCATCCAATGGTTCGCCACCCAGGCTCAAAGGGATCATAAGATTATTCATGCTAGAAACTTCCGTGTGCAGCCACAAGCCATTATGGGCTCTGGCATAGTTGAGTATGTTGTGTGACCTCTTTCAGTGGTAAACAAGCAGATGTAGGGGATGTAGGTGGTACTGTTTACCCGTCAAAAGAGTTAATGCTTCTGAAAGACTGTGTCTCGGTCATCCATTTCTCAAACACCATGTAGTGCGAGAAATCCAACGGAGGAGATCGAGTCTTGTGGGGAAAAGTGCGCAAACCTCTGCAGAGTGTATAAACTAATCATGGTTAGTCGTGTCCCCGGTTATGCACATCTTGAGTATCTGGTTCTTGAATTATTATGATGATCTCATCACTCTTAATTAATTTGTTGGGTTATTGATTATTAATTTTGGGATTGATATGGGGTTTCCATTCTCAATATTTCAACAAACTTTGTAGTTAAATAATATATATTCCTTTGCAGTAGGGAAAAATTGGCTTTACGCAAAAACAATAACTATAGAGCCTCCACCAGCCATATATGCATGTAGATATAGTTGTTATTTTTGTTCATTGCTCTCTGATGTTATTTTGCGGCAGATATTCCATGTCTTTGACCCATTTTGGGCTGCAACGTATTATGTTGCAGACTTTTCAGATGAGGAGTAAGGTACGCTAGGTCGTTGTCATGCACTCAACTATGCCGTTGGAGTTGATGGACTCATTTACTTTCGATGCTTCTGCAGTTATCTTATTTAGATGGCCTTAAGCCATATCCTTGTAATAAGTTCTCTTTGGAGACATTCGATGTAATAAGTGTGTGCTTGCACTCTGTTATAAATCCTTCGAGTACTGTGTGTGTCAGCATTACCGATCCAGGGATGACACTTATGCACAGAGATTTGACCGTTTGAGGTCGGATCTCTACAAGATGATATCAGAGCACACGCTGACTGTAGGACGTGACCACTAAGATAAGCCATAGGTCACTCTCCTCTACTCATTTCTGACTCACCTCCATTTTTCCACTCTATAGATGGCGGACCCAAGGAACAAGTTTGCTCAACCGGATGAAGACACACCATTTGGACGACACTTGAAGGAAGTCACTAGATACCTGAACATCGGAATACCAAGCTTCACCGGGACCTACACCGCCACTTTACTAGAAGAGGAGCATTGGATGATTCGAGTTCATGTTCCAGGGAGGACATTCACACCAGTTACTGAGCCTGGAGTCTAGGAAAGAGCATGGCAGCCCACATCGCCATGGGACGCATCGACGAAGTATACAACAAAGATCTTAAGGACACTATCTACCAGATATGTGGGCGCCGAGATGCGCAATGGGAGATGATCAGCACCAGGAGGGACAAGTCCATTGCAGCCTTCATCCAGGAGTTAAACCAGCATATTCGCCGCCAGGAGAACCAAATGTGCGCCAACATGATAGATCTGAAGAAGGTGATGACCAGGAAAATGGAGCTTGAAGAGGAACTCAAGTCTACACGCGATGGATATGAGGAGGAAATTGTAGTGTTACTAGAGAAGAATGAAGACCTGAAGAAGAAGCTAGGAGTATGATACGTCTCTGTCGTATCTATAATTTTTTATTGTTCCACGCAAATATTCTACAACTTTTACATACTTTTGGCAACTTTTTATACTATTTTTGGGACTAACATATTGATCCAGTGCCCAGTGCCAGTTCCTTTTTTGTTGCATGTTTTTTGTTTCGTAGAAAATCCATATCAAACGGAGTCCAAACGGGATAAAAACTGACGGAGATTTTTTTTGGAATATATGTGAATTTTGGGAAGTAGAATCAACGCGAGACGATACCCAAGGGGCCCACGAGGGTGAGGGGTGCGCCCTAGGGGGTCAGGCACACCCTGGGCCCTCGTGGCCACCGCGTAAGGCGGTTGGTGTCCTTCTTTCGCCGCAAGAAAGCCAATATCCGGATAAAAATCGTGTCCAAATTTCAGCCCAATCGGAGTTACGGATCTCCAGGAATATAAAAAACAGTGAAAGGGCAGAATCTGAAATGCAGAAACAGAGAGAGACAGAGAGACAGATCCAATCTCGGAGGGGCTCTCGCCCCTCCCATGCCATGGAGGCCATGGACCAGAGGGAAAACCCTTCTCCCATCTAGGGAGAAGGTCAAGTAAGAAGAAGAAGAAGAAGGGGGCTCTCTCCCCCTCTCTCCCGGTGGCGCCGGAACACCGCCGGGGCCATCATCATCACTACAATCTACACCAACACCTTCGTCATCTTCACCAACATCTCCATCACCTTCCCCCATCTATCTACAGTGGTCCACTCTCCCGCCAACCGTTGTACCCTCTACTTGAACATGGTGCTTTATGCTTCGTATTATTATCCAATGATGTGTTGCCATCCTATGACGGCTGAGTAGATTTTCGTTGTCCTATCGGTAATTGGTGAATTGCTATGATTGGTTTAATTTTCTTGTGGTTATGTTGTTGTACTTTGGTGCCCGTCATATGAGCGCGCGCGTGGATCACACCATAGGGTTAGTTGTATGTTGATAGGACTATGTATTGGAGGGCAAGAGTGACAGAAGCTTCAGCCTATCATAGAAAATTGATGCATACAGTATTGAAGGGGGACCAATATATCTTAATGCTATGGTTGGGTTTTACCTTAATGAACGTTAGTAGTTGCGGATGATTGCTAATAGTTCCAATCATAAGTGCATAGAATTCCAAGTCAGGGATGACATGCTAGCAGTGGCCTCTCCCACATAAAACTTGCTATCGGTCTAGTAAAGTATTCAATTGCTTAGGGACAATTTTGCAACTCCTACCACCACTTTTCCACACTCGCTATACTAACTTTATTGTGTCTTTATCTAAACATCCCCTAGTTTTTATTTACGTGCTCTTTATATTCTTGCAAACCTATCCCGTTACACCTACAAATACTTCTAGTTTCATCCTTGTTCTAGGTAAAGCGAACGTTAAGCGTGCATAGAGTTGTATCGGTGGACAATAGAACTGGAGGGAATATTTGTTCTACCTTTAGCTACTTGTTGGGTTCGACACTCTTACTTATTGAAAGAGGCTACAATTGATCCCCTATACTTGTGGGTTATCAGAGTATTCATGGGAGATCCCGCACCTGAGGAGGACATCCGTTCTGAAGACTATATCATCATCGACGACACCGACTCCGACCCCGATAGTAGTGATGATAATTACGAAGACGAAGCTGGAGCGGATATCATGGAGTCTTCCACCGATCAAAATTTCTAGTCGACCACCATATTATCAGTAGTATTCCCCCATGTATATAGTAGTAGTCCGAGTATTTTGTAACGGTAGTTAGATCGTTTGTATGCCCTTGTTTGAATTGAGTGGTGTGATATGAATGTGTCTTTCTCATGTGCACATGGGTAGTGCTTTCTTTTTAGACCTCATTCTATTCTAATCTCTCCCCTCTAAACCCATCAGATGCCTCCGAGACGTGACCCCGGATTTGTCTTCCCACCGGAGCTCACTCAGTTGATCCAACAGCAGAATGCCTTGATAAAGTTGCTAGTCTAGAACCAGGGCAACAACAACAACCCGCCGCCACCACCTCCAATTGACAATTTAGCTCGTTTTCTGAGGTTGAATCCACCGGTGTTTTCCAGTAGCACCGAGCCGATAGTTGCTGATGACTGGCTCCGCAGGATTGGAAGGGAGTTGACCACCGCAGGTTGCACAGATGCTGAGAAGGTGCGTTTTGCCACACACCAACTGGATGGACCCACAGCCTCATGGTGGGAGAATTACACAGCCACTTTTCTTATAGCCAATGTCACTTGGGATTAGTTTCAGCAAGCATTCCGCACTGCACATGTCTCAACTGGAGCTATGAGCATGAAAAAGCATGAGTTTCGCAACTTACGCCAAGGAAATCGTATTGTGGGCTAGTATGTGGATGAGTTTAGTAAGTTAGCTCGATATGCCCCGGATGATGTGGCCACAGATGCCGCGAAGCAGGAGAAGTTTATGGAAGGGATGAATGATGAGCTGAGTATGCAGTTGATGGTAGCAACATTTGCTAACTACCAGGAGTTGGTAGACAGAGCTCATATGATTGAAGGGAAGCATCAACAAATAGAGAGCCGCAAAAGGAAGTATGGAAAAGGGAAGTATAATTCTGGAGCTCAGCAAAAGCCTCGTTTTACCCCGAACTCGGGAGGACACGCCCACCATAACCATGGAGGCCACACTCACAATGGAGGAAGTTCACATAACCATAGTGGCCCCAAAAATGGAAATGGGAATGGAGCAAGCAGCAACCAGAACCGTTCCAACCCAGTGCTACCTCTTGATCACTGCGTTGGTTTTCCCTTGAAGAGGAAAGGGTGATGCAGTAAAGTAGCGTAAGTATTTCCCTTAGTTTTTGAGAACCAAGGTATCAATCCAGTAGGAGATCACGCACGAGTCCCTCGCACCTACACAAACAAATAAGAACCTCGCAACCAACACGATAAAGGGGTTGCCAATCCCTCAATGGTCACTTACGAGAGTGAGATCTGATAGATATGATAAGATAATATTTTTTGGTATTTTTATGATAAAGATGCAAAGTAAAATAAAAGGCAATAAAAATAACTAAGTGTTGGAAGATTAATATGATGGAAAATAGACCAGGGGGGCATAGGTTTCACTAGTGGCTTCTCTCAAGAGCATAAGTATTATGGTGAGTGAACAAATTACTGTTGAGCAATTGATAGAATTGAGCATAGTTATGAGAATATCTAGGTATGATCATGTATATAGGCATCACGTCCGTGACAAGTAGACCAACTCCTGCCTGCATCTACTACTATTACTCCACACGTCGACCGCTATCCAAAGATGCATCTAGAGTATTAAGTTCATAAGAATGAGTAACGCTTTAAGCAAGATGACATGATGTAGAGGATAAACTCATGCAATATGATATAATCCCCATCTTGTTATCCTCGATGGCAACAATACAATCGTGCCTTGCTGCCCCTCGCATCACCGGGAAAGGACACCGCAAGATTGAACCCAAAGCTAAGCACTTCTCCCATTGCAAGAAAGATCAATCTAGTAGGCCAAACCAAACTGATAATTCGAAGAGACTTGCAAAGATAACCAATCATAAATAAAAGAATTCAGAGGAGATTCAAATATTGTTCATAGATAAACTTGATCATAAACCCACAATTCATCGGTCTCAACAAACACACCGCAAAAAGAAGATTACATCGAATAGATCTCCATGAGAATCGTGGAGAACTTTGTATTGAGAACCAAAGAGAGAGAAGAAGCCATCTAGCTAATAACTATGGACCCGAAGGTCTGTCGTAAACTACTCACACATCATCGGAGAGGCTATGGTGTTGATGTAGAAGCCCTCCGTGATCAATGCCCCCTCCGTGGGCGCGAAAAAGGCCCCAAGATGGGATCTCACGGGTACAGAAGGTTGCGGCGGTGGAATTAGGTTTTTGGCTCCGTTTCTGATAGTTTGGGGGTACATAGGTATATATAGGACGAGGAAGTACGTCGGTGGAGCAATGTGGGCCCCACGAGGGTGGAGGGCGCGCCCAGGGGGGGTAGGCGCGCCCCCTGCCTCGTGCTCTCTTGGTTGATTTCTTGACGTGGACTCCAAGTCCTCTGGATCACGTTTGTTCCGAAAATCATGTTCCCGAAGGTTTCATTCCGTTTGGACTCCATTTGATATTCTTTTTCTGCAAAACACTGAAATAGGCAAAAAAAATAGCAATTTGGGTTGGGCCCTGGTTAATAGATTAGTCCCAAAAATAATATAAAAGTGTATAATAAAGCCCATAAACATCCAAAACAGAATATAATATAGCATGGAACAATAAAAAATTATAGATACGTTGTAGATGTATCACCCAGCAACACCCGCTAAGAAGGATTTGAGTCATGTCACCTGTTACAAGTGCGGGAAGACTGGGCACTACGCCAACGATTGTTCTGAGTTGAAGAATGGCAATGGAAATGGAAGCTCTGGGAAGAAGCCCAATCCCTTCACCAGAGGTCAGGTGAACCACATCAACGTGGAGGAAGTTGAAGATCAGCCTGACGCAGTGATTGGTAAGTTTTTGGTTAAGTCGTTTACCGCTCTTGTTCTTTTCGATACTAGTGCATCGCATTCATACATATCAAGGGGATTTTAGGTTGCCAACCCTAGCCCTTAGGTCACCCATGTTAGTAAGCTCGCCAGGAGCAGAGTATATGGCCAGCCGATGGTGTGATCGGTTACCCTTAACCATTGGTAGCCATGTTTTCCCCTCAGACCTAATAATTTTGGAGTCACAAGGATTGGATATAATACTAGGCATGGATTGGCTATCGAAGTATGGAGGAAACATTGACTATGCTAGTAAGTCGATACTTCTCACCACCCCGGAGGGAAAGAGGATCAAGTATGTATCCAGGCATGCGCCAAGGAGAACCCAAGTGAATTCCCTCTCAAGAGTTGTTCAGGAGGAAGTGCCTGTAGTGAGGGATTACCCGAATGCATTTCTAGAGGAACTACCAAGCATGCCGCCAGATCGAGATATAGAGTTTTTGATAGAGCTGTTGCCAGGCACCGGACCAATATCAAAGAGGCCATACCGGATGCCCGCAAATGATCTGGAGGAGATTAAGAAGCAGATTAAGGAGTTATTGGAGAAAGGTTACATTCGACCAAGTTCGTCACCGTGGGGAGCCCAGTGCTCTTAGTTGAGAAGAAGGATGGCTCTTTGAGAATGGTTGTTGATTATCGTGCATTCAATGAAGTAACGATCAAGAACATATACCCGCTATTGATGATCAACGATTTGTTTGACCAGCTACAGGGAGCCAAAGTATTCTCCAAGATCGATCTTCAATCAGGATACCACCAACTGAAGATCCGAGAACAGGATATACCTAAGACAGCTTTTACCACAAGGTGTGGGTTGTATGAGTACACGGTCATGTCATTTGGATTGACTAATGCCCCTGCCTACTTCATGAGTATGATGAATAAGGTGTTCATGGAGTTCTTGGATAAGTTTGTTGTGGTGTTCATTGATGATATTTTGGTATACTCGAAGAATGAAGAGGAGCACAAGGAGCATTTGCGTTTAGTTCTCGAGAAACTCAGGGAACATCAGTTATATGCCAAGTTCAGCAAATGCAAGTTTTGGTTGAAGGAAGTTGGATTCCTTGGACACGTTATATCACGATAGGGTATAGCAGTAGATGTTGGGGAACGTAGTAATTTCAAAAAATTTCCTACGCACACGCAAGATCATGGTGATGCATAGCAACGAGAGGGGAGAGTGTTGTCCATGTACCCTCGTAGACCGAAAGCGGAAGCGTTAGCACAACGCGGTTGATGTAGTCGTACGTCTTCACGATCCGACCGATCAAGTACCGAATGCACGGCACCTCCGGGTTCAGCACACGTTCAGCCCGATGACGTCCCCTCGAACTCAGATCCAGCCAAGTGTTAAGGGAGAGTTTCGTCAGCACGACGGTGTGGTGACGATGTTGATGTTCTACCGACACAGGGCTTCGCCTAAGCACCGCCACAGTATTATCGACGTGGACTATGGTGGAGGGGGGCACCGCACACGGCTAAAAGATCAAACGATCAATTGTTGTTGTCTAGAGGTGCCCCCTGCCACTGTATATAAAGGAGCAAGGGGGTGCGGCCGGCCATAGGAGGAGGCGCGCCGGAGGAGTCCTACTTCCACCGGGAGTAGGACTCCCCCCCTCTTCCTAGTTGGATTAGGACTTAGGAGGGGGGAGGAGTGGAGAAGGAAGGAAGGGGGGCCGCCCCCCTCTCCTTGTCCTATTCGAACTAGGGGGGAGGGCGCGCGGCCAGCCCTTTCCTCCTCTCCTCTCTTCCACCTAGGCCCACTAAGGCCCATTAAGTTACCGGGGGGTTCCGGTAACCTCTCGGTACTCTCGTAAAATCCCGATTTCACCCGAAACACTTCCGATATCCAAACATAGGCTTCCAATATATCAATCTTCATGTCTCGACCATTTCGAGACTCCTCGTCATGTCCGTGATCACATCCGGGACTCCAAACAACCTTCGGTACATCAAAACATATAAACTCATAATATAACTGTCATCGTAACGTTAAGCGTGCGGACCCTACGGGTTCGAGAACTATGTAGACATGACCGAGACACGTCTCCGGTCAATAACCAATAGTGGAACCTGGATGCTCATATTGGCTCCCACATATTCTACGAAGATCTTTATCGGTCAGACCGCATAACAACATACGTTGTTCCCTTTGTCATCGGTATGTTTACTTGCCCGAGATTCGATCGTCGGTATCTCAATACCTAGTTCAATCTCGTTACTAGCAAGTCTCTTTACTCGTTCCGTAATACATCATCCCACAACTAACTCATTAGTTGCAATGCTTGCAAGGATTAAGTGATGTGCATTACCGAGAGGGCCCAGAGATACCTCTCCGACAATTGGAGTGACAAATCCTAATCTCGAAATCGCCAACCCAACATGTACCTTTGGAGACACCAGAGCTCCTTTATAATCACCCGATTCGTTGTGACGTTTGGTAGCACACAAAGTGTTCTTCCGGCAAACGGGAGTTGCATAATCTCATAGTCATAGGAACATATATAAGTCATGAAGAAAGCAATAGCAACATACTAAACGATCGGGTGCTAAGCTAACGGAATGGGTCATGTCAATCACATCATTCTCCTAATGATGTGATCCCGTTAATCAAATGACAACTCATGTCTATGGTTAGGAAACTCAACCATCTTTGATCAACGAGCTAGTCAAGTAGAGGCATACTAGTGACACTTTGTTTGTCTACGTATTCACACATGTATTATGTTTCCAGTTAATACAATTCTAGCATGAATAATAAACATTTATCATGAAATAAGGAAATAAATAATAACTTTATTATTGCCTCTAGGGCATATTTCCTTCAGTCTCCCACTTGCACTAGAGTCAATAATCTAGTTCACATCACCATGTGATTTAACATCAATAGTTTACATCACCATGTAATTAACACCCATAGTTCACATCGTCATGTGACCAACACCCAAAGGGTTTACTAGAGTCAATAATCTAGTTCACATCGCTATGTGATTAACACCCAAAGAGTACTAAGGTGTGATCATGTTTTGCTTGTGAGAGAAGTTTAGTCAATGGGTCAGCCACATTCAGATCTGTATGTATTTTGCAAATATTCTATGTCTACAATGCTCTGCATGGAGCTACTCTAGCTAATTGCTCCCACTTTCAATATGTATCCAGATTGAGACTTAGAGTTATCTGGATCAGTGTCAAAGCTTGCATCGATGTAACCCTTTATGACAAACCTTTTGTCACCTCCATAATCGAGAAACATATCCTTATTCCTCTAAGGATAGTTTTGACCAATGTCTAGTGATCTACTCCTAGATCACTATTGTACTCCCTTTGCCAAACTCAGGGCAGTGTATACAATAGGTCTGGTACACAGCATGGCATACTTTATAGAACCTATTGCTGAGGCATAGGGAATGGCTTTTTCATTCTCGTTCTATTTTCTGTCGTGGTCGGCTTTTGAGTCTTACTCAATTTCACACCTTGTAACACAGGCAAGAAACTCTTTCTTTGACTGTTCCATTTTGAACTACTTCAAAATATTGTCAAGGTATGTACTCATTGAAAAAACTTATCAAGCGTCTTGATCTATCTCTATAGATCTTGATGCTCAATATGTAAGCAGCTTCACTGAGGTCTTTCTTTGAAAAACTCCTTTCAAACACTCCTTTATGCTTTGCAGAATAATTCTACATTATTTTCGATCAACAATATGTCATTCACATATACTTATCAGAAATGTAGTAGTGCTCCCACTCACTTTCTTGTAAATACAGGCTTCACCGCAAGTCTGTATAAAACTATATGCTTTGATCAACTTATCAAAGCGTGTGTTCCAACTCCGAGATGCTTGCACCAGTCCATAGATGGATCGCTGGAGCTTGCATATTTTGTTAGCACCTTTAGGATTGACAAAACCTTCTGGTTGCATCATATACAACTCTTCTTAAATAAATCCATTAAGGAATGCAGTTTTGTTTATCCATTTGCCAGATTTCATAAAATGCGGCAATTGCTAACATGATTCGGACAGACTTAAGCATAGATACGGGAGAGAAACTCGCATCGTAGTCAACACCTTGAACTTGTCGAAAACCTTTTGCGACAATTCTAGCTTTGCAGATAGTAACACTACTATCAGCGTCCGTCTTCCTCTTGAAGATCCATTTAATCTCAATGGCTCGCAGATCATTGGGCAAGTCAATCAAAGTCCATACTTTGTTCTCATACATGGATCCTATCTCAGATTTCATGGCCTCAAGCCATTTTGCGGAATCTGGGCTCACCATCGCTTCTTCATAGTTCGTAGGTTCGTCATGGTCAAGTAATATGACCTCCAGAACAGGATTACCGTACCGCTCTGGTGTGGATGTTATTCTGGTTGACCTATGAGGTTCGGTAGTAACTTGATCCGAAGTTTCATGATCATCATCATTAACTTCCTCACTAATCGGTGTAGGCATCACTGGAACTAATTTATGTGATGAACAACTTTCCAATTCGGGAGAAGGTACAATTACCTTATCAAGTTCTACTTTCCTCCCACTCACTTATTTCGAGAGAAACTCCTTCTATAGAAAGTATCCATTCTCAGCAACAAATGTCTTGCCTTCGGATCTGTGATAGAAGGTGTACCCAACTGTCTCCTTTGGGTATCCTATGAAGACACATTTCTCCGTTTTTAGTTTTGAGCTTATTAGGATGAAACTTTTTCACATAAGCATCGCAACCCCAAATTTTAAGAAAAGACAACTTTGGTTTCTTGCCAAATGACAGTTCATATTATGTCGTCTCAATGGACTTAGATGGTGCCCCTTTTTGACGTGAATGCAGCTGTCTCTAATGCATAACCC
This sequence comes from Aegilops longissima, assembly GCA_021605205.1. NCBI lineage: Eukaryota > Viridiplantae > Streptophyta > Magnoliopsida > Poales > Poaceae > Aegilops > Aegilops longissima. Next base: position 492,234,695 of record CM038678.1, read on the forward strand.
CAAAACAATAGTGGTAGATTGGTAAGATACATCATAGATTGCACCATATCTAATAAAGAACGGTTACGACGTTCGGACACACCATTACACTGTGGTGTTCCAGGTGGCGTGAGTGGTGAAACTATTTCACATTATTTTAACTGAAGGCCAAACTCGTAACTCAAATATTCTCCTCCACGATCAGATTGTAGAAACTTTATTTTTCTTGTTACGATGATTTTCCACTTCACTCTGAAATTCTTTGAACTTTTCAAATGTTTCAGACTTATGTTTCATCAAGTAGATATACCCATATCTGCTCAAATCATCTCTGAAGTTCAGAAAATAATGATACTTGCTGCGAGCCTTAACACTCATCGGACCGCATACATCAGTATGTATTATTTCCAGTAAGTTAGTTGCTCGCTCCGAAGAACGGAGTCTTAGTCATCTTGCTCACGAGGCATGGTTCGCAAGCATCAAGTGATTCATAATCAAGTGATTCCAAAATCCCATCAGCATGGAGTTTCTTCATGCGCTTTACACCAATATGACCTAAATGGCAGTGCCACAAATAAGTTGCACTATCATTATTAACTTTGCATCTTATGGCTTCAATATTATGAATATGTGTATCACTACGATCGAGGTCCAACAAACCATTTTCATTGGGTGTGTGACCATAGAAGGTTTTATTCATGCAAACATAACAACAATTATTCTATTAGCTTACATGAATAACCGTATTGCAATAAACATGATCCAATCATATTCATGCTCAACGCAAACACTAAATAACATTTATTTTAGGTTCAATACTAATCCCGAAAGTATAGGGAGTGTGCGATGATGATCATATCAATCTTGGAACCACTTCCAATACACATCGTTACTTCACCCTTAACTAGTCTCTGTTCATTCTGCAACTCCTGTTTCGAGTTACTACTATTAGCAACTGAACCAGTATCAAATACCGAGGGGTTACTACAAACACTAGTAAAAACACATATCAATAATCTGTATATCAAATACACCTTTGTTCACTTTGCCATCCTTCTTATCCGCCAAATACTTGGGGCAGTTCCGCTTCCAGTGACCAGTTCCATTGTAGCAGAAGCACTTAGTCTCAGGCTTAGGTCCAGACTTGGGCTTCTTCACTTGAGCAGCAACTTGCTTGCCGTTCTTCTTGAAGTTCCCCTTCTTCCCTTTTCCCTTTCTCTTGAAACTAGTGGTCTTGTCAACCATCAACACTTGATGTTTTTCTTGATTTCTACCTTTGCTGATTTTAGCATCGCGAAGAGCTTGGGAATTGTTTCGTCATCCCTTGCATATTATAGTTCATCACGAAGTTCTACTAACTTGGTGATGGTGACTAGAGAATTGTGTCAATCACTATTTTATCTGGAAGATTAAATCCCACTTGATTCAAGGGATTGTAGTACTCAGACATTCTGAGCACATGCTCACTAGCTGAGCAATTCTCCTCCATCTTGTAGGCAAAGTACTGTCAGAAGTCTCATACCTCTCGACACGGGCATGAGTATGAAATACCAATTTCAACTCTTAGAACATCTTATATGCTCTGTGGCTTTCAAAACATTTTTGAAGTCCCGGTTCTAAGCTGTAAAGCATGGTGCACTAAACTATCAAGTAGTCATCATACCGAGCTTTTGTCAAACGTTAATAACGTATGCATCTGCTCCTGCAATAGGTCTGTCACCTAGCAGTGCATCAAGGACATAATACTTCTGTGTAGCAATGAGGATAAACCTCAGATCACGGATCCAATCCGCGTCATTGCTACTAACATCTTTCAACTCAGTTTTCTCTAGGAACATATCAAAATAAAACAGGGGAGCAACATTGCGAGCTATTGATCTACAACATAGATATGCTATACTACCAGGACTAAGTTCATGATAAATTAAAGTTCAATTTAATCATATTACTTAAGAACTCCAACTTAGATAGACATCCCTCTAATCCTCTAAGTGACCACGTGATCCAAATCAACTAAACCATGTCCGATCATCACGTGAGATGGAGTAGTTTCAATGGTGAACATCACTATGTTGATCATATCTACTATATGATTCATGCTCGACCTTTCGGTCTCCATGTTCCGAGGCCATATCTGTTATATGCTAGGCTCGTCAAGTTTAACCTGAGTATTCCGCGTGTGCAACTGTTTTGCACCCGTTGTATTTGAACGTAGAGCCTATCACACCCGATCATCACGTGGTGTCTCAGCACGAAGAACTTTCACAATGGTGCATACTCAGGGAGGACACTTATACTTTGATAATTTAGTGAGGGATCATCTTATAATGCTACCGTCAATCAAAGCAAGATAAGATGCATAAAAGATAAACATCACATGCAATCAATATAAGTGATATGATATGGCCATCATCATCTTGTGCTTGTGATCTCCATCTCTGAAGCACCTCCATGATTGCCATCGTCATCGGCGCGACACCTTGATCTCCATCGTAGCATCGTTGTCGTCTCGCCAATCTTATGCTTCTACGACTATCGCTACCGCTTAGAGATAAAGTAAAGCATTACAGGGCGATTGCATTGCATACAATAAAGCGACAACCATATGGCTCCTGCCAGTTGCCGATAACTCGGTTACAAAACATGACCATCTCATACAATAAAATTCAGCATCATGTCTTGACCATACCACATCACAACATGCCCTGCAAAAACAAGTTAGACGTCCTCTACTTTGTTGTTGCAAGTTTTACGTGGCTGCTACGGGCTTTAGCAAGAACCGTTCTTACCTATGCATCAAAACCACAACGATAGTTTGTCAAGTTGGTGTTGTTTTAACCTTCACAAGGACCGGGCGTAGCCACACTCGGTTCAACTAAAGTGAGAGAGACAGACACCCGCCGGTCACCTTTAAGCAACGAGTGCTCGCAACGGTGAAACCAGTCTCGCGTAAGCGTACGCGTAATGTCGGTCCGGGCCGCTTCATCTCACAATACCGCTGAACCAAAGTATGACATGTTGGTAAGCAGTATGACTTATATCGCCCACAACTCACTTGTGTTCTACTCGTGCATATGACATCTACGCATAAAACCAGGCTCGGATGCCACTGTTGGGGAACATAGTAATTTCAAAAAAATTCCTACACACACGCAAGATCATGGTGATGCATAGCAATGAGAGGGGAGAGTGTTGTCCATGTACCCTCGTAGACCGAAAGCGGAAGCGTTAGCACAACGCGGTTGATGTAGTCGTACGTCTTCATGATCCGACCGATCAAGTACCGAACGCACAGCACCTCCGAGTTCAGCACACGTTCAGCCCGATGACGTCCCTCGAACTCCGATCCAGCCGAGTGTTGAGGGAGAGTTTTGTTAGCACGACGACGTGGTGACGATGTTGATGTTCTACCGACGCAGGGCTTCGCCTAAGCACCGCTACAGTATTATCGAGGTGGACTATGGTGGAGGGGGGGCACCGCACACGGCTAAAAGATCGAACGATCAATTGTTTTTGTCTAGAGGTGCCCCCTGCCCCTGTATATATAGGAGAAACGGGGGGTGCGGCCGGTCATAGGAGGAGGCGCGCCGGAGGAGTCCTACTTACACCAGGAGTAGGACTCCCCCCCCCCCCTCTTCCTAGTTGGATTAGGACTTGGGAGGGGGGAAGGAGTGGAGGAGAAGGAAGGAAGGGGGGGGCACAGCCCCCCTCTCCTTGTCCTATTCGGACTAAGGGGGGAGGGCGCGTGGCCAACCCTTGCCTCCTCTCCTCTCTTCCACCTAGGCCCACTAAGGCCCATTAAGTTACCGGGGGGCGGTAAAATCCTGATTTCACCCGGAACACTTCCGATATCCAAACATAGGCTTCCAATATATCAATCTTCATTTCTCGACCATTTCGAGACTCCTCGTCATGTCCGTGATCACATCCGGGACTCCAAACAACCTTCGGTACATCAAAACATATAAACTCATAATATAATTGTCATCGTAACGTTAAGCGTGCGGACCCTACGGGTTCGAGAACTATGTAGACATGACCGAGACACGTCTCCGGTCAATAACCAATAGCGGAACATGGATGCTCATATTGGCTCCCACATATTCTACGAAGATCTTTATCGGTCAGACCGCATAACAACATACGTTGTTCCCTTTGTCATCGGTATGTTTACTTGCCCGAGATTCGATCGTCGGTATCTCAATACCTAGTTCAATCTCGTTACCGGCAAGTCTCTTTACTCGTTCAGTAATACATCATCCATAACTAACTCATTAGTTGCAATGCTTGCAAGGCTTAAGTGATGTCCATTACCGAGAGGGCCCAGAGATACCTCTCCGACAATTGGAGTGACAAATCCTAATCTCGAAATACGCCAACCCAACATGTACCTTTGGAGACACCTGTAGAGCTCCTTTATAATCACCTAGTTACGTTGTGATGTTTGGTAGCACATAAAGTGTTCCTCCGGCAAACGGGAGTTGCATAATCTCATAGTCATAGTAACATGTATAAGTCATGAAGAAAGCAATAGCAACATACTAAACGATCGGGTGCTAAGCTAACGGAATGGGTCATGTCAATCACATCATTCTCCTAATGATGTGATCCCATTAATCAAATGACAACTCATGTCTATGGTTAGGAAACTTAACCATCTTTGATCAACGAGCTAGTCAAGTAGAGGCATACTAGTGACACTTTGTTTGTCTATATATTCACACATGTATTATGTTTCCGGTTAATACAATTCTAGCATGAATAATAAACATTTATCATGAAATAAGGAAATAAATAATAACTTTATTATTGCCTCTAGGGCATATTTCCTTCAGTAGACCCTACCAAGGTTCAGTCAGTCACTGATTGGTTGGCACCCACCTCAGTAGGAGAGATACGCAGTTTTCTTGGACTCGCGGGATATTACCAGAGATTCATCGAGAATTTTTCCAAAATTGTGAAGCCCATGACGGAGTTATTGAAGAAGGACACCAAGTTTAAGTGGACCGAAGAATGTGAGGCCAGTTTTCACGAGTTGAACAAGCGATTAGTTACAGCCCCAGTACTAATCCTTCTGAACATACGCAAGGATTTCCAAGTGTATTGCGATGCTTCTCTCCAAGGACTTGGAGGAGTACTTATGCAAGACGGAAGTTGTTTCTTATGCCTCATGACAGCTTTGACCTCATGAGTTGAATTATGCCACGCGTGATTTGGAGTTAGCAGCCGTAGTACATGCGCTCAAGACCTGGAGACATTTTCTTATTGGAAACCGTTGTGATGTGTACACGAATCATAAGAGTTAGAAGTACATCTTCACGCAGAAGGAGCTGAATCTCGGGCAGAGGAGATGGTTGGAGCTTATAAAGGATAATGATATGAAGTTGCATTATCATCCAGGAAAGGCCAATATCGTAGCAGACGCTTTGAGCCGGAAGAGTTATGTCAATGCCCTCGTAAGTGGAGGATTACCGCAGGAGTTAGTCGACGATCTCAAGGAACTTCGTTTGGAGATAGTTCCAAGAGGTTTTGTTGCAGCAATGGAGGTTCAGACTACATTATTGGGAAATATTCAAGAAGCTCAAAAGTATGACAAGGAGATTGCTGAGATAAAGGAGAAGATGAGCAAGGGAAAAGCCAAAGGTTTTCGTGAGGATGAGCACGAAACTTTATGGTTTGAGGATCGTGTTTATGTGCCCAATAATGCGGAGATCAGGAAGTTAATACTTCAGGAGGCTCATGACTCACCATACTCGATTCACCCCGGAAACACCAAGATGTATTTGGATTTGAAGGAGCGTTTCTGGTGGACAGGTATGAAGAAGGATATTGCCGAGTATGTAGCCATATGTGATGTATGTCAGAGAGTGAAGGCAGAACATTAGAAGCCAGCAGGATTATTACAGTCTATGCCGATACCCGAATGGAAGTGGGATAAACTTGGCATGGATTTCATTACCGGATTACCCAGGACCCGATCAGGATATGATTCTATCTGGGTAGTAGTCGATCGCTTAACCAAAGTGGCTCACTTTATCCCCGTAAAAACCACTTATACGAGTGCGAAGTTGGCCAAGATATATATGACCAGGATCGTATGTCTGCACGGAGTTCCGAGGACCATCATATCAGATAGAGGAACACAATTTACTTCGAAGTTTTGGAATCAGCTGCACCAGACTTTGGGTACCAGGTTAGAGTTCAGTATAGCTTTTCATCTATAGACAGATGGACACACTAAGAGAGTCAATCGGTTTTTGGTTTAGATCGGTTTTGTTTTAGGGTTCGCTAATTAGCAAGCGTTCATCCATTAGGTTCTGTTAACGAACGTTTTCGCTCGTTTGGTTCTCTTAGCGAACGTTTGTTCATTAGTTTTTTTCATTTTTATTTTATTTTTGGCCAGGGACCTATCCGTGATTATATTTATCGTGGATTAGCCCCTGAACTTCAATCCCTTGCAAATTTTTAACCGTTCGTCTGATCTAGTGAAACCAACGCCAAAATCTTCGTCTTGAACCCCTCTTTCTAGTTAATCAACTTGAACATGGTTTTGACAAATTAAAATTTGGTTTCAAGAAGATTTGAATTTGAACTTATTTTGATCGTAGTTTGAGTTTCGTAGCTCTGATTCAATTGATTCTTTTTGCAAATTGAAGCTCTTCAGTTGAACTTTCAGTTTGGATCTTTTTATTTGAGTTTTACCCTTGCATCTATGCTTTATTGCTTATGTATGCTATTGTTTGTTTGCGATAGAATTTCCGGAGTGTGAAGCGTGCTACTATGAGTCACTAGGGTTTTCGGATCGTCAGCAAGGCATGTAACACTTTGATCATATCCCTTATTACGAAATTTTTATGCATTAGTTTCAACCCTCAAACATTGCATGAGTAGGATTGATAACATATGGGTATTGGGAAGTACTTGATGATGGTAGAACCTATTGTCCTTTTTTTTCAAACCCTGGGAGTTACTTCTACGCTATGCTGACTGCTATGCTATGCTCGTAGACGTGGTTTGGTTTGAGTAATTCATGACATATGTGAGAGATTATTATGAACTAAGGGTTTATTTAAGGTGGCTACTTTAATACACATCTGGGTGGATTGTTTGTGGGCACCTGGGGAATCCAGTGTTGTCCAAGGAGATCTCGGGGAATCCGTGTGATCATCCTATGGTTCGCCACCCAGTCTCAAAAGGATCATAAGATTATTCATGCTAGAAACTTCCATGTGCAGCCACAAGCCATTATGGGCTCTTGCATAGTTGAGTATGTTGTGTGACCTCTTTCAGTGGTAAACTAGCAGATGTAGGGGATGTAGGTGGTATGGTTTACCCGTCGAAAGAGTTAATGCTTCTTAAAGACTGTGTCTCGGTCATCCGTTTATCAAACACCATGTAGTGCAAGAAATCCAACGGAGGAGATTGAGTCTTGTGGGGAAAAGTGCGCAAACCTCTGCAGAGTGTATAAACAAATCATGGTTAGCTGTGTCCCCGGTTATGGACATCTTGAGTATCTGGTTCTTGAATTATTATGATGATCTCATCACTCTTAATTAATTTGTTGGGTTATTGATTATTAATTTTGGGATTGAGATGGGGTTTCCATTCTCAATGTTTTCAACAAACTTTGTAATTATTAAATATATTCCTTTGCAGTAGGGAAAAATTGGCTTTACGCAAAAACAATAACCATAGAGCCTCTACCAGCCATATATGCATGTAGATATAGTTGTTATTTTTGTTCATTGCTCTAAAGTGTTATTTTGCCAGCATATTCCATGTGCTGACCCGTTTCGGGCTGCAACATTATGTTGCAGACTTTTCAGACGAGGAGTAAGGTATGCTAGGTCGTTGACGTGCAGTCAGCTATGCCGTTGGAGTTGATGGACTCATTTACTTTCGATGCTTCCACGGTTATTTTATTTAGATGGCCTTAAGCCATATTCTTGTAATAAGTTCTCTTTTGAGACATTCGATGTAATAAGTGTGTGATTGCACTCTGTTATAAATCCTTGATCTTGTGTGTGTCAAGACCGATCCGAGGATGACACTTATGCACAGAGATTTGACAGTTTGAGGTCGGATTGCTACAAAAGGTTTACTAGAGTTAATAATCTAGTTTACATCGCCATGTGATTAACACCCAAGATCAATAAGGTATGATCACATTTTGCCTGTGAGAGAAATTTTAGTCTACGGGTCTGCAACATTCAGATCCGTATGTATTTTGCAAATTTCTATGTCTACAATACTCTGCATGGAGCTACTCTAGCTAATTGCTCCCACTTTCAATATGTATCTAGATCGAGACTTAGAGTCATCCAGATCAGTGTCAAAGCTTGCGTTGACGTAACTCTTTACGACGAACTCTTTGTCACCTCCATAACCTGGAAACACTTCCTTATTCCACTAAGGATAATTTTGACCGTTGTCCTGTGATCCACTCCTGGATCACTATTGTACCCTCTTGCCAAACTCATGGTAAGGTACACAATAGGTCTGGTACACAGCATAGCATATTTTATAGAACCTATGACTGAGGCATAGGGAATGACTTTTGATTCTTTTTCTATTTGTTGTCGTGGTCGGGTTTTGAGTCTTTACTCAACTTTACACCTTGCAACACAGGCAAGAACTCCTTCTTTGACTATTCCATTTTGAACAACTTCAAAATCTTGTCAAGGTATGTACTCATTGAAAAAACTTATCAAGCGTCTTGATCTATCACTATAGATCTTGATGCCCAATATGTAAGCAGCTTCATCGAGGTCTTTCTTTGAAAAACTCCTTTCAAACACTCCTTTATGCTTTCCAGAAAAACTCTACATTATTTCCGATCAACAATATGTCATTCACATATACTTATCAGAAAGGTTGTAGTGCTCCCACTCACTTTCTTGTAAATACAGGCTTAACCACAAGTCTGTATAAAACTATATGCTTTGTTCACACTATCAAAGCATATATTCCAACTCCGAGATGCTTGCACCAGTCCATAAATGGATCGCTGGAGCTTGCACACTTTATTAGTACCTTTAGGATTGACAAAACCTTCTGGTTGCATCATATACAACTCTTCTTTAATAAATCCATTAAGGAATGTAGTTTTGATATCCATTTGCCAGATTTCATAAAATGCGACAATTGCTAACATGATTCTGACAAACTTAAGCATCGATACGAGTGAGAAAATCTCATCATAGTCAACACCTTGAACTTGTCGAAAACCTTTTTGTGACAATTCGAGCTTTGTAGATAGTAACACTACTATCAGCGTCCGTCTTCCTCTTGAAGATCCATTTATTTTCTATGGTTTGCCGATCATCGGGCAAATCCATCAAATCCACACTTTGTTCTCATACATGAATCCCATCTCGGATTTCATGGCCTCAAGCCATTTCGCGGAATCTGGGCTCATCATCGCTTCCTCATAGTTCGTAGGTTCGTCATGGTCAAGTAACATGATTTCCAGAACAGGATTACCGTACCACTCTGGTGCGGATCATGCTCTGGTTGACCTACGAAGTTCTGTAGTAACTTGATCCGAAGTTTCATGATCATCATCATTAACTTCCTCACTAACTGGTGTAGGAATCACTGGAACTGATTTCTGTGATGACCTACTTTCCAATTCGGGAGAAGATACAATTACCTCATCAAGTTCTACTTTTCCTCCCACTCACTTCTTTCAAGAGAAACTCCTTCTCTAGAAAGGATCCATTCTTAGCAACGAATATCTTGTCTTCGGATCTGTGATAGAAGGTGTACCCAACAGTCTCTTTTGGGTATCCTATGAAGACACATTTCTCCGAATTGGGTTCGAGCTTATCTGGTTGAAGCTTTTTTACATAAGCATCGCATCCCCAAACTTTAAGAAACGACAACTTGGGTTTCTTGCTAAATCACAGTTCATACGGTGTCGTCTCAACGGATTTAGATGGTGCCCTATTTAACGTGAATGCAGCTGTCTCTAATGCATAACCCCAAAACGATAGCGGTAAATCAGTAAGAGACATCATAGATCACACATATCTAATAAAGTACGGTTATGAAGTTCGGACACACCATTACGCTGTGGTGTTCCACGTGGCGCGAGTTGCGAAACTATTTCACATTGTTTCAAATGAAGACCAAACTCGTAACTCAAATATTCGCCTCCATGATCAGATCGTAGAAACTTTATTTTCTTGTTATGATGATTTTCCACTTCACTCTGAAATTCTTTGAACTTTTCAAATGTTTCAGACTTTATGTTTCATCAAGAAGATATACCTATATCTTCTCAAATCATCTGTGAAGGTTAGAAAATAACGATACCCGCCGCGAGCCTCAACACTCATCGGACCGCATACATCAGTATGTATTATTTCCAACAAGTCTGTTGCTCGCTCCATTGTTCCGGAGAATGGAGTCTTAGTCATCTTGCCCATGGGGTATGGTTTGCAAGTATCAAGTGATTCCAAAAGCCCATTAGCATGTTGTTTCTTCATGCGCTTTACACCAATATGACCTAAATGGCAGTGCCACAAATATGTTGCACTAGCATTATCAACTTTGCATCTTTTGGCATCAATATTATGAATATGTGTATCATTACGATCGAGATTCAATAAACCATTTATATTAAGTGTATGACCATAGAAGGTTTTATTCATGTAAACAGAACAACAATTATTATTTGACTTAAATGAATAACCTATTGCAATAAACATGATCCAGTCATATTCATGCTCAACGCAAACACCAAATAACATTTATTTTGGTCCAACACTAATCTCGAAGGTAGAGGGAGTGTGCTATGGTGATCTTATCAACCTTGGAATCATTTCCAACACACATCGTCACTTTGCCCATAACTAGTCTATGTTCATTCTGCAACTCCTGTTTTTAGTTACTACTCTTAGCAACTAAACCAGTACAAATATTGAGGGGTTTCTATAAACACTAATAAAGTACACATCAATAACATGTATATCAAATATACTTTTGTTCACTTTTCCATCCTTCTTATCCGCCAAGTATCTAGGGCAGTTCCACTTCTAGTGACCATTTCCATTGCAGTAGAAGCACTCAGTTCCAGGCTTGGGTCTAGCTTTGGGCTTCTTCATGGGAGCAGCAAATTGCTTGTTATTCTTCTTTGAAGTTCCTCTTTCTTTCCCTTTGCCCTTTTCTTGAAACTAGTGGTCTTGTTAACCATCAACACTTGATACTATTTCTTGATTTCTACCTTCGCCTGATTTCAGCATCGCGAAGATCTTGGGAATTACTTTCGTCATCCCTTGCATATTATAGTTCATCACTAAGTTCTAGTAACTTGGTGATAGTGACTAGAGAACTTTGTCAATTACTATCTTATCTGGAAGATTAACTCCCACTTGATTCAAGCAATTGTAGTACCCACACAATCTGAGCACATGCTCACTGGTTGAGCTATTCTCCTCTATCTTGTAGGCAAAGTACTGTCAGAGGTCTCATACCTCTCGACACGGGCATGAGTATGAAATACCAATTTCAACTCTTAGAACATCTTATATGCTCCGTGGCGTTCAAAACGTTTTTGAAGTCCCAGTTCTAAGTCGTAAAGCATGGTGCACTAAACTATTAAGTAGTCATCATACCGAGCTTTGTCAAATGTTCATAACGTGTGCATCTGCTCCTACAATAGGTCTGTCACCTAGCGGTGCATCAAGGACATAATTCTATTGTGCAGCAATGAGGATAATCCTCAGATCACGGATCTAGTCCGCATCATTGCTACTATCATATTTGAACTTATTTTTCTCTAGGAACATATCAAAAATAAACGGGGAGCTACATCGCAAGCTATTAATCTACAACATAGATAAGCAAATACTATCAGGACTAAGTTCATGATAAATTAAAGTTCAATTAATCAAATTACTTAAGAACTCCCACTTAGATAGACATCCCTCTAATCATCTAAGTGATCACGTGATCCATATCAACTAAACCATGTCCGATCATCACGTGAGATGGAGTAGTTTTCAATGGTGAACATCACTATGTTGATCATATCAACTATATGATTCATGCTCGACCTTTCGGTCTCAGTGTTCCGAGGCCATATCTGCATATGCTAGGCTCGTCAAGTTTAACCCGAGTATTCTGCGTGTGCAAAACTAGCTTGCACCCGTTGTATGTGAACGTAGAGCTTATCACACCCGATCATCACGTGGTGTCTCGGCATGACGAACTGTAGCAACGGTGCATACTCAGGGAGAACACTTATACCTTGAAATTTAGTGAGAGATCATCTTATAATGCTACCGCCGTACTAAGCAAAATAAGATGCATAAAGGATAAACATCACATGCAATCAATATAAGTGATATGATATGGCCATCATCATCTTGTGCCTTTGATCTCCATCACCAAAGCACCGTCATGATCACCATAGTCACCGGCTTGACACCTTGATCTCCATCGAAGCATCGTTGTCGTCTCGCCAACTATTGCTACTACGACTACCGCTACCGCTTAGTGATAAAGTAAAGCAATTACATGGCGATTGCATTTCATACAATAAAGCGACAACCATATGGCTCCTGCCAGTTGCTGATAACTGTTACAAAACATGATCATCTCATAAAACAATTTATATATCATCACGTCTTAACCATATCACATCACAGCAAGCCATGCAAAAACAAGTTAGACGTCCTCTACTTTGTTGTTGCAAGCTTTACGTGGCTGCTACGGGCTTCTAGCAAGAACCATTCTTACCTACGCATCAAAACCACAATGATTCTTCGTCAAGTGTGCTGTTTTAACCATCAACAAGGACCGGGCGTAGTCACACTCGATTCAACTAAAGCTGGAGAAACAGACACCCACTAGTCACCTGTGTGCAAAGCATGGCGGTAGAACCAGTCTCATGAATGCGGTCATGTAATGTTGGTCTGGGCCGCTTCATCCAACAATACCGCCGAATCAAAGTATAACATGCTGGTAAGTAGTATGACTATTATCGCCCACAACTCTTTGTGTTCTACTCGTGCATATAACATCTACGCATAGACTTGGCTCGGATACCACTGTTGGGGAACATAGTATTTCAAAAAAAATCCTACGGTCGCGCAAGATCTATCTAGGAGAAGCATAGCAACGAGCGGGGAGAGTGTGTCCACGTACCCTCGTAGACCAAAAGCGGAAGCATTTAGTAACGCGATTGATGTAGCCGAACGTCTTCGCGATCCAACCGATCAAGTACCGAACGCACGACACCTTCGCGATCTGCATATGTTCAGCTCGGTGACGTCCCTCAAACTCTAGATCTAGCTGAGGCCGAGGGAGAGTTTCATCAGCACGACGGCGTGGTGACGGCGATGATAAAGTTACAGACGCAGGGCTTCGCCTAAGCACTACGACAATATGACCGAGGTGGAAATCTGTGGAGGGGGGTGCCGCACACGGCTAAGAGATCAACTTGTGTGTCTATGGGGTGCCCCCTCCCCCGTATATAAAGGAGGGGAGGAGGAGGCCGGCCGGCCACAAGGGGCGCGCCAAGGGGGGAGGAGTCCTACTCCTAGTAGGAGTAGGTTTCCCCCTTTCCTAGTCCAAGTAGGAGAAGTGGGGAATGAGGAGGAGGAGAGAAGGAAAGGGGGCCGGCCCCCCGAGTCCAATTCGGTTTGCGCTAGGGGGGGGGGCGCCACACCTTGGCCTGCCTCCTCTCTTCCACCAATACGCCCATGAGACCCAATAACCCCCAGAGGGGTTCCGGTAACCCCCCGGTACTCGAGAAAATACCTGATACACCTCAGAACTATTCCGGTGTCCGAATATAGTCTTCCAATATATCAATCTTTATGTCTCGACCATTTAGAGACTCCTCGTCATGTCTGTGATCTCATCCGGGACTATGAACTACCTTCGGTACATCAAAACACATAAACTCATAATATTGATCGTCATCGAACGTTAAGCGTGCGGACCCTACGAGTTCGAGAACTATGTAGACATGACCGAGACTCATCTCCGGTCAATAACCAATAGCGGAACCTGGTTGCTCATATTGGCTCCCACATATTCTACGAAGATCTTTATCGGTCAAACCGCATAACAACATACGTTGTTCCCTTTGTCAACGGTATGTTACTTGCCCGAGATTCAATCGTCGGTATCATCATACCTAGTTCAATCTCGTTACCGGCAAGTCTCTTTACTCATTCTGTAATGCATCATCCCGTAACTAACTCATTAGTCACATTGCTTGCAAGGCTTATAGTGATGTGCATTACCGAGAGGGCCCAGAGATATCTCTCCGATAATCGGAGTGACAAGTCCTAATCTCGATCTATGCCAACTCAACAAACACCATCGGAGACACCTGTAGAGCATCTTTATAATCACCCAGTTATGTTGTGACGTTTGATAGCACACTAAGTGTTCCTCCGGTATTCGGGAGTTACATAATCTCATAGTCATAGGAACATGTATAAATCATGAAGAAAGCAATAGCAATAAACTAAACGATCATAGTGCTAAACTAACGGATGGGTCTTGTCCATCACATCATTCTCTAATGATGTGATCACGTTCATCAAATGACAACACATGTCTATGGCTAGGAAACTTAACCATCTTTGATTAACGAGCTAGTCTAGTAGAGGCATACTAGGGATGCTCTGTTTGTCTATGTATTCACACATGTACTAAGTTTCCAGTTAATACAATTCTAGCATGAATAATAAACATTTATCATGATATAAGGAAATATAAATAACAACTTTATTATTGCCTCTAGGGCATATTTCCTTCAGGGGGCGTGGTATGACAGAGGGCCCTAAGCCAACGATCCCAATTCCTTTATTAGGAGGGAACCAGGTGGATTCCAAGTTCCTGCTATTATGAAAAGAGATCCCGCTAAATTAGTTAACTGAAAAACAATTACTTGTCATTTTCTATTTACCTTTACAAAAAAATGACCCACCAACATTAACTGTGACACTGAGACTCATCCCAGAAAATGAACATGCATAGTGACGGCCCAATACGTCGTAAAAAATCAGCCCGGAACGTCACCAAATTTGGCCAGGGCCCTGCCCCGGGAGGGAAACACCTCGTGACGGTGGACCGTCATAGAAAATGGTTTTAGGCGACGGTTCATGTTTCGCCGCTAGGGTTTTTGTCACTGAATAGAGCAATATATGTAGTGAATATTATTGCCTCTAGGGCATATTTCCAGCACGGCAACCCGCTCACCGGATTGTCGGGAGCCCCAGAGGTATATGCTTTAGAGCAAAGGGAGGCTCGCTTCCCCATCACTCATCGGAGTGGAACCACCAGCTGATGCTTCAGCCGGAGGGGAAGGGGGCCGCCTCCGCTCCCGTGGAGCCCATACGGGGGCCGACGATGGTCTGCACTGAAGAACCGGGCAAGACACCGCCTGTGTACGCCTACGTTGCCTCGGTGGTAGCCTTCCTGGGACCCAAGCGACAGTGGCCTCCCATGTTCTACTTTCCCTCAATGTTGGCGGCGGACGCGGACGCGCTGGTCACCGACTCATCGATATCCGTGCAGTCGGCTTCTTTCTCTGTCGGTAGGGCGTGGTTACGCGCATTTTGACGGTGGATGGCGCGGCCGCAGGCACGGGAGGGTAGGTACGACGCGACGGCATCCATGACAGTGATGATGCTAGTGCCGACGTGCTCCCCGCCGTGGCGGCCTGGAGCAACTCGCCACTCCTCCGCGAGCTGGCTTGGAGCGGTGAGTTGTTGAACCACTCACCGGCTTGGGGCGGCAACTTGCTTCATCGGGCTAGGCGAGGGAGCTGGAGCAGCGAGCTGCCTCGTTCGTATCCAGCGGGTTCGGCGGGCCACCCAGCCGGCTTTTATGCCAGAGAACTGTTCTTCTTGCTCGTCGGATGCCATCGGAAGGATGAAATAAATGGTAGAAGGAGGAGATGGGGAGCGGCGGACTTGGTGGCGCGATTCTTGCCCGACGTCTAGCCACGTTTAAATAGAGGGCGGACGAGAGGAGCTTGCTCGGCGTTGCGTTTAATGTTGGCCCGCTCGTGAACGGACGTTTGGCCGGAGTAGGTTTCTTGGCTTCCACGCGGGTTTATCGAAAGAAGTAGCACATTATTATAGAAATTTTAAAAACAAATTTAATTCTTATGACTTCTGATTTTTTACCTAAACCAAAAAATGTCATTTATCTTATAAGTCAGCAAAAGCCATGAGTTAACCCTGACCAAAAACCTCCCTCGACCTCTTTCCGGCATCCACCGTGACACATAGTGAGGGAAACTCGTTGCTGTCTCTGGGCCTCCGTCTTAGCCGAGCAAACTTGCTAAATCCAGGAGCTTGTAGAAGCATTGTCTCAGAGGTTGTCAATGTAGGCCAAAAGATGCCAACAACTCGGTCTATGTACCAAACCACTGCCACGAAGAAGAAAACATCTAGAGGATCTGTATAACCCTCTAGGCCCGGCCAGAAGGAGTCAAGGAAGACACCTCTCACATCCTCCTCGAGGTTGAAGCTAGTCAACCTTCATCGGTTGTAGCTAGAGTCGAGTCGGAGGATCAAGGCGCACAACTGTGACATCCGCCCCGTGGGGCAACGCCGTCGAGACAAACTTGCAGAAGAAAAAACACCATCTTTCACACACCTTCCAAAGATGCCAAGAAGCATCATTGAAACAAGGACAAGATAGAAAGGACTTCTTCCATTTTGATGGTGGCGTTATCGCCTCACTACCGATGACCAGGGACCGAAACCTACACCTAAACTAAAAACCTCACCCTACCATCACCACCGGTTCGAAACAACGGGGTCTCGGCCCCTTCCCTCCGTCAAAGTGGCAAACGAAGGGAAAAGAGGCCCCTGAACTCACCAGGGAGAAGGTAGATCGTCGCCTTCGCCCTAGCTGCTAGGGTTTCCCGGGAGAGAGGGAAATGAGGTATGAACTTGACATGTGTTTTTCATAGACATAGACGCCTCTCGAATCAAACTATTAATTCCCCGGCGATCAGATGATCACCGTGATACAGACAGCTCTGATATGCTACCGATACCGGCCACACCTCCCCATCAAAACCAGTGTGGCAAACGCAGACCCATTCACGCACATTTCTTTTTAATCACGCACATGACTCACGAGGCGGAGACCTGAGCGTGACACTGCACCCAACCCAGCCCAACCCAACCTGACCCGAACCAACCAGACCGTCTCCCGTCTTGATCTGAGACGATCGTCCAGCAAGGCAAGCAAGGTATCCCAATGGCGATCTCCCCCCTGCTGGCCGTCAGTAAACAAACCAGCACGGCCACATCCAAGTCGAACCAGATCTCACTCGCCCCGAAGTCCACCCACGCCCCCTCTTTCCCCACTTGTCCCTGTCGTCCCGTCGCCCTCCCCCATTTTTATTGCTCCCCACGCCTCGATCTCGCCTCGCCTCCGCTCCTCTGATTGGCCTCCCCTCTGTTTCACTCTGCTTTTCCCTTTGCCCGCTTTGCTTCTACTCCTCTCATCTCACTCGCCCGCCCGCCCACCTCTCTTTCCTCGCCCCTTCCTTCGCTTCGGATTCCCTCCCATCCCCTCCCATCCCCCCGGCTCTCCCACTCGCGCACCAACCCAAAACCCTAACCTGCCCGCGCGCCCATGGCGTCGTCCCCCGCGCGCCCCGCCGCCGCGTCCGTCTCCGGCGCCTTCGGCCTCCCGCCCGACGCCCGCTGCTCCTTCGACCAGACGCGCCGCCGCGCCGAGGTACGTCCTCTCTGCCTATCTCTCTGTCTGTCTGTCGGCCTCCATCTCCCTACCACTACCACCACCACGCGAGGTCCCTCGATCTCGGGCGTTTCTGAGGCGGGGGTTGATGCGTGTGTGAGCGGGGAAAGCAGGATTCGCAGGACAAGAGGCAGCTGGTGCGGACGTTCGTCAACGTGTACGGCCAGGAGGGCTACCCCAAGGAGGCCGTCATGGCGGCCGTCGAGGAGTGCATGAGGAAGCAGGCCGAGGGGCTGCTGCATTCGCTCGAGGGCATCGGCGGGAGGCTCTCGCAGCTCGAACTCTACTGCTACAAGCTCGAGCGCTCCATCGGGGAGCTGCGCAGCGACGTCATGGACTACCACAGCGAGGGCACCGTCAACTTCCGCTGCCTCGACAAGAATCTCAGACAGGTGCGTGCTCTGCCCCGCCTTCAGATCCACGCACGCCCGGCCAATTACTGCCAAATGTCTTGCTCTCGAGTACCCAATTAGTTGAGGCAGATTTCACCATTGAGCATTTGCGTTTCACGTTTGTCTTGTGTGATGCTTTAAGGAGTCACAGCGGAACATTTTCACAGGCTGCTATTCTTAAACTACGTACGGTGGAGTCAGACTTACTGTTCTCGTGAGATTTGGATTATTTTTGCCACATTAAGAATATGCCTCTGAGCTGAACAATCGTTTCTTCTGTTGACCAGGTTCAGAAAGCTGTGCAGATGCTTCAGGATAAGCATGAGCCGGCCGACACGGCGCAGCAACTGGCCAAACTTCAAATAGCGCATGAATTCCCTGCTAGAACAAATGAAGCCACTGCCTTGTCGATGCTCGCTGCAAGGGAAAATGTCAATGATCATAGCACACAATTCACCAACCCTGAGGTTTCTTTTGTGCCAATTCACCAAATTAATACCATGCAGTCTCCTGCTATGCCGAACCAAAGTAGCAGTGGTTATATTCTGCAGCAACTAGTGCCCGTCTCTTTGAGCATGCAACATGATCAGCAACATCCGAGCCAAGCTGCGGTGTACTATATGCAAAGCCAAAATCAAGTGAACTGCGCGGACAACAAACCGTCCGAGTCTTTTGTTCAGGTTATGCAGCCGCATGTCCAGAACTCTGAAGCCAGGGTTGCAGTTGAGCAACCTCAGAAATCTAGTCAGCCAACGGAAATGTACCCTCCACTGCAGCATCATATGCTACAAATGCCTGCTCAGCATCACGAGTCACAGGCATGGCGATCACAGCCCCCTGTTGCGCAACAGCAACACTACAGTGTTCAGCAAGTCCCACCGCAGATGGTTCAACAGAAAACATCTTCTCCTCATGCTCAAAGTACTCCTCAGGTCACACTCATGTATCCTCAATACTCTTCTCAGAAGCCTGCCAATGCTACCACTGAGCCACTTCCGAGAAGTTTGGTCGGGCAGTCTCCATACTCTTCACCCCAGCAGAAGCATCATGAAGTCATGCCTTCGTTTTATGGCCAAGGCAACACAATTTTGCTTCCCACTGCAGAGCATAATATCCAGCATCAACAGCCACAGCAACTGCAAACACAGAGCCAGGCCTCATGCCCACCTCAACCAAGCAAGCCCAGCCACTGCAGTGTTGCATCATATGCTGTTCAGGGTAGTGGCCGAGCCTACACTGCCACATATAAAAATCCTGCCGAGAGCCCTGCAACTGTTGTTGCTGTTCTGCCTCAGCATTCGGCAACAGCTCCTATGGCGTTTCATCATTTGGGGCCACAAATCTTGCATAAGAATCCGTATGGAAGTATGTTTGAAACGACCAGTGTAGTAGGGTATCCACATGATCTGGTTGGGAGTATGACGCTCCCAGTGGTGACTGCGGACTCCAGTGCCATGGTTGATAAGCTCAATGCTGGTAGCAATGTTACATCCCCGCGAGACTGGCCTGCATAGTGCAGAATGGGCAGTTACTGGGTACTTCATTGCTACCACAGAACTTATTTCCATGACTATAGCTGGAAGTTTGTCAGCTCTCACCCGGGTATTTCATCTGGCTTCCTTTTTATTAGCCAGCAGATTGGTACAGATCCTTCTACTCTTTTTTTTCTGCTGAAGGGTCAATCTGAAATAAGAATGATAGATTAGTCTAGTGATGATGCTGGCGTATGTCCTCACTTTTAATGGACATATCTTGCTTGTAACCGACAGTTGGCGATGAACCTGTGCCTTTGCGATATGAATATATGACGAGTTTACATCATCTTATCAGCTGTTTAAATATCGGTTTACTACAGTTTATGTAGTCTTGTCATGCCATATTTTTTATTTATTTATCTGGGTTTTTGTAGCATGTAGAGTAGTAAAGAAGAAAAGAGCTCAGATATATATGTATCTAGGCATCTCAAAATTAACTTATCAATAGCTCATAACTACTCCCTTGATCTAAAAGATATTATATTAATTTACAGAGGGAGTATATCTTTCTGTAAACATAATTGTGTTTCAGATGTAGCACTTTCTTTTTAACACCTCAGAATAAGCAGTATGTGTGCGAACACTGCCACTGGAGAAAGCAATTGTTGCTGTGATTTTGGAAAATAACGGCTGGCACTTCTCTCTTGGAGAAAGAACTGGAGTACAAAAGTGTTGAACAAACCACTACTCCCTCCGTTCCTAAATAATTGTCTTTCTAGAGATTTCAATAAGTGAATACATACGGAGCAAAATGAGTGAATCTACATTTCAAAACATGTCTACATACATCCGTATGTTATAGTCCATTTGAGATGGCTAGAAAGACAAATATTTGGGAACGGAGGGAGTACTTGCTAGTAACACTGTTCTAGCTACTACTCCTTGGGCCAACATAGCAAGATTGTGTTTCTTTTAGGACTCCCGATAAATCCCGAATGTTTGGATTTTAAGCATGTCATTCTGAACGTTTTTTAATGGCAACTTTAGTTGATGCAAGGTGGCAGGTTTAGTTGATGCAAGGTGGCAACTTTAGTTGTTAAACATGACAACTTTGTCCGAGTTCAGTTTTTTGTCAGAAAATTGCTATATTTGCCAACCTCGCCTGAACTAAAGTTGCCATGAAAAGCGTCCGGGTTGCCATGCTTAAACTCCGAAAGTCCAGGATTTATCATTTTCGTTCTTCTATGTCCCGGGACAATAAGATTGGTCGTTCAGTAACAAAGTTACAAGTTGCATATATTGCCTGTGAATGGTAGGCAACTGCAGTCCACTGGGCAACTGCGTGCTATTCCAAGTTTGTTCAGAAGAGACTATTTTACATGACACCGATCAATTTGCTATGGCAGCGTAGATGCTATATTTGAAGCCTTTTCCGTTTCAAAAAATATATATTTGAAGCCTTTACCACAACAACCAAATACTACTACCTGGAACAACTTTGCGATAACGGCGTGGTGCTCAGTAAAACTGCTGATTCAAAAAATATAACTGAGAATTTGGTTTGATCAGCATTACAAGGACTGGATAGTGGATAGTGATAAACTAATAAAACAAATAGAACAACACATTTGGGCATCCGACTGCTGCTGCTAACTTAAATGTTTGCTAGCATGCCGCCATGGTATCACACAACGCCCTTCCCGCTGTAAAATTATGTGGCACCTCCTAAAAAGGACCGCAAATGTATCAGTAGCAGCACACAACTCACCATCTGCTAATGTGCGTGTACTGTGGGAGCGTGTTCGTAAATCTGTCATACTCTCGCGTCCCTTTCCTTCTTCTGCTGCTTCCCCCACTGCGGCGCGACTTTTCACTATGTGCCGACCCTTTGCCCCGACCGTTCTCTCTTCCCTTTCCGGACCCCTCTTCGGTATCATCACTGCTTGATGCATCGGCCTTTGCCTTCTTTCGTGATTTCTTTTTTGACTTGGAAGACTTGCGTTTCCCCAGTGGTGACGAACTAGCGTCCTCGGATGCAGGTTGAGTGTTTCTGGGCAGTGGTTCATCGTCGTCTAACGCGTGCCAGTTATACAATGCATCATTCTCACTGTCAAACCGTTGGGGCAACGGTTCCCAGGGTTCTGCTAACATGTCAGCTAACACACTATCAGTGTTCCAGCCTTTACGGTCGAGGAGCACCGAATCCGGTCTGACAATGGTTCCCAGAATGCTCCTGTTTGGTCCCAAGCTCGTAATCAACTTGCCATCAGTTAACACGGAATAAGCCTTCAAAAATGCTGATTTCACCTGTAACATGAATCAAGTTTCTTCGTCAGATATATGTCGTGTTGCCATGTAGATTTTTTTATGGAAATGATAAACCCCGAACGTTGAGATTTTAAGCATGGCAATCCGAACGTTTTTCATGGCAACTTTAGTTCACACGAGGTTGGCAAACATGCAATTTTCTGACAAAAAAATGAACTGGGACAAAGTTGCCAAATTCTTGGATTTATGAAAGACGAACAACTGCGAAAGCATTTGCCAAGGATGTTTTCATTAATCAAGAACGAAAGTTGGGGGCTCGAAGACGATCAGATACCGTCCTAGTCTCAACCATAAACGATGCCGACCAGGGATCGGCGGATGTTGCTTATAGGACTCCGCCGGCACCTTATGAGAAATCAAAGTCTTTGGGTTCCGGGGGGAGTATGGTCGCAAGGCTGAAACTTAAAGGAATTGACGGAAGGGCACCACCAGGCGTGGAGCCTGCGGCTTAATTTGACTCAACACGGGGAAACTTACCAGGTCCAGACATAGCAAGGATTGACAGACTGAGAGCTCTTTCTTGATTGTTATAACAACAAAAGTTGCCACCTCGCGTCAACTAAAGTTGCCATCAAAAAACGTTCGGGATGACATGCTTAAAATCCGAACGTTCGGGATTTATTGGGGTTCTTTTTTTACTAGTGAGTTGCACGTGCTTTTCACGTGAGTAGTGAGATATTGTTACAACACAATGTTGACAGACAACTGAAATGTACATATTACGTGCATGAAGTTCAAGATACAAATTTGTTACAAAAAGGAAAACCTTAGCTACATAGTGCTACATGGTTAAATTTCATGAATATGCGAAGATAGTGTTGCAGCATTTGGTTAAAATTCTCTGAAAATATATATGGACTGTAAGAAATGGTTGATAAGAAGTCTTTCATCTTGAGTAAAAATTCACAAGTAATCTCATAAACGGATACACTTTTATTCAAGCGAGGAAACTCTAATGGAGCAAGAGCATGCATGGAAGATCTAGACTAAATCATAAATGGATACACCTTTATTCAAGCGAGAAACTCTAATGGAGCAAGATCATGCATGGAAGATTCTAGAATAAGTTTTTAATTATTGAAAACTTCTAGATAGTACACATGGCAGATCTGATGTAATTGATAGGAAATCGAATGGTCAGTAACGCTTGGATTTGCCACCTCTTGACCGTCGGATTGAGTTCATCCAACGATCCATATTTAAACTTATTCACACACTCTATAGTGGTATAGATATGTCAAAGACAGCAAACACACTTCAAACATCAAAGCCTAGTTACAATTGTTCCAAATCCATGGAAGTTTCACTTATTAAGTGAACAAACTGGAGCATTTGGCAAGAAAAGTGTCATATACTGTTACCAAGACAGGTTTGCTGTGAATTACTCATGCATGCTTGTGGTAGTTGATTAAGAACCAAACTAGAGAGACCTAGCATATTTAATCCAACATTAAAGACGCAAAAACTCAAATTTAAGCACATAATATTTTATGCCCAAAGATAAGTTCAGATTGATGGCCCCAGGTTGCAAAGAGAGATTGAATAGCCATTCTGGGCCATTCATCACTGAAGAAAACGCTAGGATTCTGGTAAGTGCGTGATATGTCAGACAGCCACTTCACTGGAATAACACTAAGAAGGCAAGGAAGGATCAAACCGAATCAAACCGCCAGCGGGAACCAGTAAAATAATCAGCGAATTAAAATAAGATTACTTTTATCAATTGTTAATTCGTTATCCATAAGAACATACAGCATTATGAAATTATAAATGACGGCATCAAATTATTCAAGCATCATATTCATAGCATCATAGACAAAGAGGCGCACAAAGACAGATAGGAACTTTAGAAAGCTACCTTGAAGTAGTTGAAGGAATTCTTCCCGATATCATTATCTGGTACCTGGGCCACCAAATAATTTCAATAGGTAAACACACTGCTACTGAAAATTATCAAGTTCAACCAAAATGAACAAGGACAATGATCTTACCATGGGATCTTGAATGGCTATAAGATGTGGCCGGTCAAGATTCACAAAGCTTTAAAAACAGATTAGAAATATGATCAGTGAACAGCAGGACATCACAGTAGAGATAGTACTGATGTGGGAGTAATAATACAAATAAAACCAGTTGTCTTACTCTTTATCACTCTTCAAGAAAAAGGTTCTTGCAGAGTTGCAGGATATTCCAACATCCGTATAGTTCAACTTGCGTCCGTAAAAGTCAAAAAACTTGATCTGACATGGAAAAAACATAAACTTGTATGAAGGATTGCAACCATGTTTTGTATCTCCATCATTACAAAGATAATGTATGTTTCTTTATCATATCAAAGGTGATGCAAGTTTTTACAAAAGTAGCAAAAAGAAGATAAAACAGGCATTTCACATGTGTGCACTGGTATATATCCTGGTGCAATGAAGAACCAGTGACTATTAAGTGCAACTTTACATAAGATAAATACCAAAGTTAAAAAGATCTCATTACCATGAATCATTAGGAAAGTATTGCTTACCAAAAGAATTCCCAAATTGTGTTCCTTGGATTGTCGATAGCCCAGCATATCTTTCACTCCCCAGATCAACTAGCAAAAAGGATAATCCTTTAGATGATAAATATATGTATAAAAAGAATTGCATATCCTTCATGAATATAGTACACGGAGTTTAATAACTAACATCATTTCTAAAACATTCCTTATTTTAAACACCTCTTAGCAACTTATGACCCAATTATTAAGTACAATGAAGTTTAATACGAAGGCTACTAAGTTAAAGGTGATGTGGCTTAGTACCGAGGCTGCATTAGGACTTTATTTCAGAAATTTGTTTTAATAGAATTTATTTTAACTATTGGGTTGAAGGAAAGCATATGTCATAAGACAAATAACTAAAGCAATGCCAAACTTTTTTGGTTAACAAGGCTAACTTGTGGATGATGGAGGCACAAGTGTGGCAAGTTTAGCTAAAAAATATGAGTGTACACATGTGCCATGAGGCTAAGAAAGTGAGGCAAGGACATGCAGATAAAACAGAACTCAGTTCACCTGTAAATGTGTGATCAGCATTGTGAGAAGAGCATATGATCCAACCCCACCGGTATAGACCTACCGACCAGAGTGAAGCAATCATTAGAAATCTCTGTCGACACAACAATTCCAAGCAACCGGGTTTTCATTATGGAGTGAAGAAATTACAATTTAAGTTGTGTACCTCATTGAGCTCTCTTTGATGAAGGA
Organism: Aegilops longissima; assembly: GCA_021605205.1. Classification (NCBI taxonomy): domain Eukaryota; kingdom Viridiplantae; phylum Streptophyta; class Magnoliopsida; order Poales; family Poaceae; genus Aegilops; species Aegilops longissima. The sequence continues at coordinate 492,259,858 of CM038678.1, forward strand.
AAACCTTCAGAATCATACACAAAGGTCTTAAAGCAGGCATCTTCTTGATGGCATCCTATTGGTACGAAATGGAAAACGTAATTGTCTTCAGTATGACCGCAACATAGATGATTAGAAGTATATATTATCATATGTCTGTCAAAGATTAGCTACAAAAGAGTATGTGTGCCCAACATAGTGTAGTGCCCAGTCCTTTATTGGAATAGATACCTTGATGAAGTCCGCTGCTTGAGGTCCACCATCAATATCAAAGCTGGGAAAGGAAAAGAAGATCATGAGTAAGCGCTCACAACTTAGTAAGAGGGAGGGAGACTATAAAACATGAGAAAACAAAATTTAACCTGATGTCAAAAGGTATTCCACTAATTCTTTCCACGAATTTCACGATTGGCACACGGGCCTTTGCTATTACCTGCCAAGAAACAAAGTTAACATCATTACCAGCTGACAACTGCAGAACAGAGCAGTGCTAGCTTCCAAACTCAACGAACAGCATTTGGCAACCTTCGAAGGTGGGTTATGTATCATCCCATATTGTAATTCAATTGGAGCAATTGGACTTTTTTTCCATTATCAGGAAAACAATAAATACCACATGTTTTCTTGCTTTAGAAGCTATCATTACGAGCGGGATTCAGATACTGGCAAGTACTAAGGATCCTGGGCAACAAATACAACAACAACAACAACAACAACAACAACAACAACAAAGCCTTTAGTCCCAAACAAGTTGGGGTAGGCTAGAGGTGAAACCCATAAGATCTCGCAACCAACTCATGGCTCCGGCACATGGATAGCAAGCTTCCACGCACCCCTGTCCATAGCTAGCTCTTTGGTGATACTCCAATCCTTCAGGTCTCTCTTAACGGACTCCTCCCATGTCAAATTCGGTCTACCCCGCCCTCTCTTGACATTCTCCGCACGCATTAGACGTCCGCTATGCACTGGAGCTTCTGGAGGCCTGCGCTGAATATGCCCAAACCATCTTAGACGATGTTGGACAAGCTTCTCTTCAATTGGTGCCACCCCAACTCTATCTCGTACATCATCATTCCGGACTCGATCCTTCCTCGTGTAGCCACACATCCATCTCAACATACGCATCTCCGCCACACCTAACTGTTGAACATGTCGCCTTTTAGTCGGCCAACACTCAGCGCCATACAACATTGCGGGTCGAACCACCGTCCAGTATAACTTGCCTTTTAGCTTTTGTGGCACTCTCTTGTCACAGAGAATGCCAGAAGCTTGGCGCCACTTCATCCATCCGGCTTTGATTCGATGGTTCACATCTTCATCAATACCCCCATCCTCTTGCAGCATTGACCCCAAATACTGAAAGGTGTCCTTCTGGGGTACCACCTGGCCATCAAGGCTAACCTCCTCCTCCTCACACCTAGTAGTACTGAAACCGCACATCATGTAGTCAGTTTTAGTTCTACTAAGCCTAAACCCTTTCGATTCCAAGGTTTGTCTCCATAACTCTAACTTCCTATTTACCCCCGTCCGACTATCGTCAACTAGCACCACATCATCCGCAAAGAGCACACACCATGGGATATCTCCTTGTATATCCCTTGTGACCTCATCCATCACCAATGCAAAAAGATAAGGGCTCAAAGCTGACCCCTGGTGCAGTCCTATCTTGGTAAATTCAGCCGGTTCGAGCTTGAATTTCAAACTCCAGTAGCCAAATTCCAATGGACAAGAAAATCATCAATAGTTTGGCTGGCACAAATATAAGGGTAGAACAAGAGGCGGTTTGTGTTTCTCATGCGCAGTTAGTGTCCTGAGAAGGTTGTGCAAACTATATTCACATGCACATTTTCTCAGAAGCCAAAAGGTAAGGAAAACTAGTAGGACCAAACAGTATTCTTCCATAGCCACTTTCCTGCATGCACACATTAATTATACACCACTTCAAAATATCAATCCCCGTTCAAAAATGAAATATCGAGTTCAATTCTCCGCAACATGTTCGAAAGCATGTTAACAACCTCCTTGTTCTCTACTGGTCGAATGACGAGTTTAGCAAATGAAGGAATTCCATATTTGCTTCCACATTACTTCAGTGTTGTCATCAACCTGATTTACAGCAAACATCGTACCCAACCGCAATGTGTTCATACATTATTATTAACCAGAGAACCATTGGAATAATTTCCTATTTATCGGGTTGATGCATAATAGCTATGAATGCTGCAAATCTTGATGGTGCTATTTGGAAGCTGCATGCAATACTTCCTACTGCATGCCATAAAACATCAGATCCTCCATGATAACACTTAGAATTCCATGTGCATTCCAAAAAAAAGAACTGGGTCAATTTGACTTCTGAAGTTCACATTTGGGAAATCAAAATTCAAAAACTTGAAAGCTGTACGGACACTAGCAGGAAGTCTGGCAAAGAAATTTGAAACCCTCCGGAGTATGGTAGTTCTTTAACATAAGAAAATGAGGCTTCCAGAGACCACATTATTGCCGCTAGATAAAGAAAGGGTGAGAATTGGAACCTGTATCTTTTTGGCAACACCTTTTTGAGATAATGCTTTCGCAAGAGCATATAGGCCTTGAGGAGTCTTAGCCCTGGTCTCGAATACTACAACCTGCAACAGAAATAACACATATGAACTTGAGAACTTGCAGGGATGAAGGGAAGACATTCCTAAACGGAAGTATGTTCTCTATGTGTTTCCAGGTAAAAAAAAGGAAGTGAGTGCATATCGTTTGTAAGTTGTAACAAGCTGAGATATCCAGGTAATTTCTTTTATCATAAAACAGCACAAGATACCATGTCTGAACTTTCAAAAACAAAGAAGATATTCTTAATACAAGTATGTTTTGTGTGTGGTCACACGTAAAAAGGTGGTGAATGTAATCATTTGTAGCAAGCTGACGTATCACGGTAATTTATTTATTATAAAACAGAACAAGATGCCTTATCAGTTTCAGTATATGATTCCACAAGTGCAATTAGGTGAGCATTAGTCCAGAGAAACAGTGTACTGTTGTCCTAGACAAGTAGAGTTCAGAAACAGTGTAGGAACTCCACCTGTATGATATTGTGTTCTCTCCTTTCTTGTTACTTCAATTGAAAAAATCTTTCTTAAGATTCTAGCATTTTGGTTTCAGAACGCTTACCATGCTCAGATTCTACCATTTTTGTTGGAGTAAACTGCACTGATGACCAGGTACTGTGTCATAAGTTGCACTCTGGACCACGCATGCGCGGCGAGGGGTGGGGGTGGAGGTGGAGGGGCAATAGTCTTGCACCTCAAACCAGGTCGTGTCGGTTTAGAGAAAAATCTAACACTTAACTGGTTTGACGCTTACCTGTTAGGCCTTGTACAATGCAAGGTGCTTAGGGGAGGTGCTTAGAGAAATAAACCAGGCTTTCCTCAGGCACCAATGCTTATTTGTACAGGGTAGACGCTTAATTAGGCGCCTCTCCTGTAGAAATAGGCACTGGTGCTTCAGAAAAAAAAACAGTTTATTTTTCTAAGCACCTCCCCAAACACCTAGCATTGTACAAGGCCTTAGTTTGCCACACTACAGTCACACGCCACGCCACAAAGGGAGGAGCACATGTATTATACTCTCAAAAAGGAAAATACTCCGGCACCCCTCTGGTGTGGGCAAGGAGCAAGGGAAGAGAAGAATGATTGATGATGGCTCATAGACAAAGGAACTAAATGATTGAGACATGCATACTTCTATTTTTGCAACTTTCAGTTGTACTCTGGTTCACTACTACTTGCACTTACCAAAAACAATTGTTAATAGCCCCAAAAGTTCACAAAATACAAACATGACAGAGAAAGTTAAGTGCTGAAATTCATGAGTAGGATAGAAAATACTCTTACATCAATATCACTTGTTGGTAGATAGAGTCCTGTTCTGAAAGATCCAAAGACTTCCACCTGCCAGGCGGAGTCAAGAACTAACAAAATGATGTGGCTATCATCGTAAAAAATATATAAATGAGAGAGAGAGAGAGAGAGAGAGAGAGAGAGAGAGAGAGAGAGAGAGAGAGTTACGATGCCTTGCAATGAGGCCATATATGCTTGACAACATCAGAGACAGCTTGCACAGCAGCTGTCCGTGAAGATTGCTCTTCGGCAGAAGGTGAGATAAAATCACAGAAGTCAAGAATCTCTGCAACAGATAGGCAATACTTTATTTTCTCAACGGGCAAATGTTGCAGTAGAACCATATACTCCCTCCGTCCCACAATATAAGAGCGTTTTGCAAGCCATGTTGGCTTGCAAAACGCTCTTATATTGTGGGATGGAGGGAGTAGGTTTGTAAAGATCCCAAGTTTAACTTTGTAATGATCCCATGTTACAAATACTAATTAAGCTTATAAAGATCAAACAAAATGTGATCAGCGAGCCTTAAATCGACTAAGTAATACAGTATGTCTGTTTGCCAAAATCTTCTCCTATCACTTTCTCCATCAAAAACACATGTAGTCCACTATACGATTGGTTTTGACTAGCATTTGCACTTGTTTTAAATGTAAATATATGTGCATTTGTCAAAGTGTGCAGAAAACGAGACAATATTTTGCTAGCCCATCATTGTACAAACTGCAACTGCTATGTCCCATGTTCTAGCTTGTCAAAACAAAAAAATCACTTCTTTTTCCTCATCACACACGACAGCAAGTTCTTAGCAGCAACCATAAGTCCAGACCTTTGTGTAGCTGCAGCATGGGGCTCCTGAACCGCCTCCCTCCTCGGAACCACGCGCGCTCCGACCCCTGCGCCGGCTGCTCCGTCGGGGCGAGGGAGCTCGAGGGCGTCGCCGCCGCGGCAGGCCGCGCCGCCACCGACGACGGGGAGGCCGGCTCGGCCCTGACGGCCCCCGAGACGTCAAGAGAGAAGAAATCGGCGGCGGGGATGTCGACAAGGGGGTCCCCGGCAGCCGTGATCTCGTTGCGGAAGACGGCATATGTCGCGGTCGCGTCCTCCTCCGCGGCGGCAGCGGCGGCAGGGTAGGAGGACGATAGGGGCTCGGGCGCGTCGAGGTCCTCCTCCGGGGAGAAGTCCAGGGTAAGACCCGGGAGGGCGTCGTAGACGCATGCCTGGGAGCTCGCTTCGGCGGCCTCCATGACGGCGGCGGCTGTGGTGGCGGCGGCCGCTTGGGTCGGATGAACTCGTTTGCCCTTGGACCGCCGGGTAGGCTCCGCGGCTTTCGCCTTGCGAGGCATTTGGTCGGAGGATTGATCGTCGGATGGGCTTTGGTTCGACTGGAGAAGCGGCCCGGAGAGATTAGTTGTTTTCATACGAGATACTCAAAAAAAAAAAAAAGTTGTTTTCATACGAGTCCGCGGATGTCGGAAATTATAGCCTTCCACGATTTGGCGGCCCGCGAAGCACCCATACAAAGCGGAACTCAGAGTAACTTTTATGGCAACTTCAACAGCTGTGTCCGTCTCAATGAATTGCATCAGCTGAAACTGTCAAAGGGCTGGAGAACCCTACGACAGTTCGGGAGCTTCGCAAAATTATGAAGCAAGAAGGCCCCGCCCTTCTCTTTGTTATGAAAACAAAAATCAGGGGTAAACGTGTGGAGAATCTGAAATCCGTTCTAGATTTTCATGGTTGCTTCGCGGTGGATGGTGATGGTTTGAGTGGTGGCATTGGTTCCTTATGGACAGACGAAGTACATGTTGAACTGAAAAATTACGGCCAAACGCACATAGATGTGAGAGTCAGGAGGAGGAATAGTGACCAACCCCGATGGCGTTTCACAGGTTTTTACGGAGAACCTCGGTCTGAGAGCAGATACCAAAGTTGGGACTTCTTGCATACCCTATATGGCATCTCATATGAAGGATGGATTTGCGTAGGTGATTTTAATGAAACAATGTATGCCGAAGAACACTTCAGCATACACACTAGACCGCACGATAGATGCAGGCCTTCTGTGAAGTCATTGATTTTTTGCTCTTTCCTAGATTTAGGGTGGAGAAGTGTTCCCTTTACATGGGACAATAAACAACAAGGTGACTCAAATGTAAAAGCTCAGCTAGACCGGCCGTTAGCCAATAATGAATTTATGCAATTATTTGAGTACACAACTGTCAAACACATTAGCTCCATTGCTTCAGACCATTGCTAAGTGCTAGTAGAATTGAGAAGTGATCAACCGAACAGGTGGCTTGCTACGCAGTGCCCCTTACGTTATGAAAATGTTTGGCAAACCCACACGGATTATGACAAAGTGGTTCAGAATCTTTGGCAATCCGGGGTTGGCCAAGGAGGACTCGAGGGAGTGGTGCAAGCACAAAACTCGGTCCAGTCCCATCTCGGCTCCTGGGTGAGCGCGAGTTCGGAAACATGGCGAAGAAAGTACGTAAGTTGCAGAAATCACCGGAGCGACTGAGATCCGCCTCCATTGGCAAAAGGCCGACACAAGAAGAACTCTATGTGGCTTCCCAACTCCAAGAAGCAGTACGACAAGAAGAAATCTGGATCAAGCAGCGATCCAAAGTCCAAACAATTCAAGCCGGCGACAGGAACACCAAGTTATTCCATGTCCGGGGGTCGTAGAGGAGGAGAATAAACAGGATCACTACCTTACAAAGAGATGATGGCCATGTATGTTCAGATCACGATGAAGTGAAGGAAGAGATCCAAGGTTTTTACAAGGATCTGTGCTCTCCTCAAGGGTACAAAGATATGCCAGAGTTACTGCAGTTTGTCACACCACGAGTCACAACAGCGATGAATGAAAGCCTAGAGAGAGATTACACTGTCGAAGAGTTGAGGACGACCCTATTCCAGATGGCTCCATCCAAGGCGCATGGTATTGACGGCTTCACTGCCGGATTTTTCCAAAGGCACTGAACATCATCGGTGACGATATAACAATGGCCAATCTAGATTTCCTGAATGGCGGCGAACTACCCGCGAGACTTAATGATACTGCCATAACCCTCATTCCCAAGGTGCGCAACCACCAAAAAATTACTAAATACCGCCATATAGCTCTCTGTCCAGTCCTTTACGAAATCGCTGATAAAGCTAACACCAACTGGATGAGAAGCATGATGGACGAGGTTATAGGTGCCCAGCAAAGTGCCTTTGTCCCAGGCCGTTTGATTACTAACAACGTCCTGGTGGCATATGGGAGTATTCATGCAATGAAGAACAAGAGAAAAGGGGGAAATTCTTCATGTGCGGTGAAGTTAGATATGCTTAAAGCATTTGACAGGGTGGAGTGGCACTACCTGGAAGCGATGATGACCAAGTTGGGCTTCTGCGACAAGTTTGTCAGGCTTGTTATGAAATGTGTCTCATCGGTTTGTTTCTTTGTGAAGGTAAATGGTGCACTCCTACCCTACTTCCAGCTAACAAAAGGATTGCGGCAAGGGTGCCCCATGTCCCCCTTCCTATTCCTAATATGTGCGGAAGGTTTTACTACGCGGATGAACAACTTTGTTGGCCCTCACATAGATCATGGAATACGTGTGAGTGTACGGTCACCATGGGTTAACCATCTACTATTCGCTGACGACAGCCTCATTTTCCTCGGTGCTCAACTGCAGGGTGCATGAAGATTAAATGAAATCTTGCAGATATATGTTGAGTGCTCCGGACAAGCAGTGAACAAGGACAAGAGCTCCGTTTACTTCATTCCGAATGCACTACCACCAGTTCGTGAAGGAATGAAGCAAGAGCTTGGAATCACATCTGAAGCTTTCACAGAACGTTATTTGGGCCTACCTACAGAAGTAGGGCGCATCACCGGCGGCTCCTTTGATCATATTGGCGAGAGGAGCCGTGCTAATATGCAAGGCTGGGTGGAACGCTATCTAGCTTGTGCAGGAAGGGAAGTTTTGCTCAAATCGGTATTTCAGGTCATCCCTACATACAATATGTCTTGTTTTCAACTGACTAAAAAAGTTTGTAAACAGCTCACATCCTCTATGGCAAAATATTGGTGGAGCAGTTCTGTCGATTGACGATCTCTGCATTGGCTATCTTGGGAGAAATTGTCAGCACCAAAAGTTCAAGGAGGCATGGGTTTTAGGGAGTTTGAAAAGTTTAATATGGCGCTTCTTGGGAAGCATGGTTGGCGACTCCTAACTCACCCAGACTCCCTATGTTCTCGAGTTCTCAAAGGGAAATATTTCCCAGATTGTGAGTTTATGCAGGCCCACACTCCATCCTCGACATCGGCAACATGGAAATCAATCATTGTGGGGAGATCGGTATTGCAAATGGGACTGATTAAACGAGTGGGTAACGGTGAATCAATTTCTATTTGGAATGATACCTGGATCCCTAACACTCCTACTCTCGAGCCTATGGGGCGGCTGATGGAAATATGCCTTAGAGGCAATCATAAAGTTGTTATTATTATATTTCCTTATTCATGATAAAGGTTATGAAAGTGCAACTAATCCCTGGGTGGTTTTGGTAATTCATAACAACATATAGCTCATTGAACTAATATCCTTTCAAGATGATTATTTCAGAAAGTTCAATGATTGGCATGGCATGGACTAGAGATGTGGACCCCTCAAAATACTAAGGACAAATATTGGCAAAAGCTCAAGACTCTTAATTTCTATTTTAGTGATCCAAGATCACATTGAGTCCATAGGAAAGCCAATACTATTAAAAGGGGATGAGGTGTTGCTTAATGGTCTGCTTGCTCAAAATGCTTAGTGATATGCTCCAAATCCCTCAACCACTTTCTCATATCCAAATATGTCCTAAACCTAAAGTCAAACTCGGCCCCGCCGATTTGATTCATCCGGCGCCACCGAGTTCACTTGACATAGCCAGAGCCAGAAACCCTAATCAGTTCGGTCTCAACGATAGGGATCTCGGTCTCACCGAGATGGGATTGCAAACTCTCTGTTTCCCTTCGTAACGTTTCGGTCTCACCGAAATGAGCGATCAGTCCCACTGAGTTCGGAATGCAAACTCTCTGCTTCTCTTTCGTAACGTTTCGGTCTTACCGAAAGGAGCGATCGGTCCCATCGAGTATGCCTGACCAACTCTCTGTTTGCTTATTACTGAAATCGGTCCCACCGAGTTGAAGTAATCAGTCAAACCGAGATCAAGTTTTGCCCTAACCCTAGCACATCGGTCCCACCAAGTTGATCATGTCGGTCCACCACCGAAAATCCTAACGTTCACATTTTGAACTGAATCGGTCCCACTGAGTTCATACATTCGGTCTGACCGAGTTGGCTCTTTTGTGTGTAACGGTTAGATTTTGTGTGGAGGCTATATATACCCCTCCACCCTCCTCACCATCAGAGAAAGAGCCATTAGAACGTGCCTATACTTCCAGCATTCGCCACCTACTCATGTGTTGAGACCAAGACATTCCAATTCTACCACAAGAATCTTGATCTCTAGCCTTCCGCAAGTTGCTTTCCACTCAAATCATCTTTCCACCATAGCCAAATCTGTGAGAGAGAGTTTAGTGTTGGGGAGACTATCATTTGAAGCACAAGAGCAAGGAGTTCATCATCAACACACCATCTATTACCTTTTGGAGAGTGGTGTCTCCTAGATTGGTTTGGTGTCACTTGGGAGCCTCCGTCAAGATTATGGAGTTGGACCAAGGAGCAAGGAGATCGCCTACTTCATGAAGATCTACCCAAGTGAGGCAAGTCCTTCGTGGGCGATGGCCATGGTGGGATATGAGGGAGTCCTGGACTAAGGGGTCCTCGGGCGTCCGACCTGCTATCCATGGGCCGGACTGATGGGTTGTGAAGACATGAAGACCGAAGACCATACCCGTGTCCGGATTGGACTTTCCTTGGCGTGGAAGGCAAGCTAGGCGATCAACTATGAAGATTCCTTCTTATGTAACCGACCCCATGTAAACCTAGATCTCTCCGGTGTCTATATAAATCAGAGGGCATAGTCCGGATAGGACACATTCATTAGCATATATTCATAGGCTAGGCTTTTAGGGTTTAGCCATTAAGATCTCGTGGTAGATCAACTCTTGTAACACTCATATTCATCAAGATCAATCAAGCAGGAAGTAGGGTATTACCTCCATACAGAGGGCCCGAACCTGGGTAAACATGTCCCCCGTCTCCTGTTACCATCGATCCTAGACGAACAGTTCGGGACCCCCTACCCGAGATCCGCCGGTTTTGACACCGACATTGGTGCTTTCATTGAGAGTTCCACTATGCTGTCGGCAAAGGATTCGATGTCCCCTTCGACCGTCAGTAATGGCGCCGTTCAGGGAGAAACCTTCCTCCCCAGACAAACCTTTGTGTTCGGCGACTTCGTACTGCGGGCCAACTCACTTGGCCATCTGGAGCAGGTCGATAGTCACGCCCCTGGCCATCAGGTCAGATCTAAAGCTTGAACTGCGTCACGTATACTCGCGGAGACTTGATCTCCGATGGATTCAAGACTACAGCAGTCGCTCCCCCTCTCTCCGATGAACATGACTTAAATCTGTCATCGGATCACACCCAGGAGATGGATCCTGTTGCTGCAACAGCCTCAGAACCGAAGCAGATCGTGCCCTTTGAGGCCACAAAGTCCACGGTGTTGGAGTCGCACACGGACTCGACATCCTGCAATATTTGCGTCAATAGAACTCCGGACTCGTTTCGGCTACACGTTCCAGATCAGACGCGCCTGCGGACACCGAGCTGGATCGGTTATCGATTTTCGAATTCGGCGCCACAGACTTCTTCCAGCATTCGCCTTTTGGTGACATACTAAATTCTTTAAAGAACTTATCCTTGGAGGAGGACTCACAGCCGAACTATGTTCGGGTCGAGCTAGAGATGGATGACGAGTAATTTTGCTTCCCACTCGCCACCCACTTCATAGCCACTGTCGATGACTTAACCGACGTGCTTGACTATGGCTCCGAAGACATCGACGGTATGGACGACGATGCCGATATGGAGCAAGGCCAAGACCCGCCACTCACCGGACGTTGGACGGCTACTTCTTCATACGACGTGTACATGGTTGATACACCCAAAGGATCTGGCAACAACAACAAAGAGCCAGATGCAAATAAAACCTCTGAGACGCAGTCCAAGCGCCGATGCCCCAAGCGCCGTTCTAAGCCTCATCACTCAAAGGACGGCAACACCGGCACCGGAGAGAATAGTACTCCAGGCGACGCCGAAAACAATGAAGACCCTGTCGGAGCTACATCCGAACAGGAGGAACACGACAACAGGCAAGACAACCCTGACGAACAAGCCATAGAAGATGACTCGGAGGACGACAGCTACCGTCCACCCTCCAAAGAGGAGACAAGCCTCAGCAACAAAGACTTCATCGTGCCTGAGGATCCTCTGGAGCAGGAGCGCTTTAAGCTTCAGCTCATAGCCACTGCAAGGAGCCTGAAAAAGAAACAGCAGCAGCTTCAAACTGAACAAGATCTGCTCGTCGATAGGTGGACTAATGTCCTGATAGCCGAATAATACGGCCTCAGGCGCCCAACAAAGAGCTACCCGAAACGCAGACTGCTACCTCAATTCGACGAGGAAGCACCGGAGCACACATCTCCCTTGCGTAATGCGGAACGACCACCACGTGGTCGAGACAGGGCGGCCGACCGGCCACCTCGCGGCCGGGATAAAGCGGCAACTCAGCCTGAACAGCAGCCTGCCCCACTACCTCGTAAAGATAGAGACGGAAGAGTTCAGGGTCACACATATGACCTCCGGCAGATCCTGGACGATAGAGCAGGACATACAAGATCGATCTATGGATCGCGAGGGCGTGCCTCGAGGCACGACGACGGCTACCTATTCGGACATGATAAATCTAACCACGCCCGGGCCGAATGCCGCAGACGGACTCCGTCAGAGCTACGCCACGATGCGGCCCGATATAGGGGCGCCGCACACCCTCTCTACTTCACAGATGAAGTACTGGATCACGAATTCCCCGAGGGGTTCAAGCCTGTCAACATTGAATCATACGACGGCACAACCGATCCCGCAGTATGGATCAAGGATTTTATTCTCCATATCCACATGGCTCGAGGAGATGACCTCCACGCCATAAAATACCTCCCACTAAAGCTCAAAGGGCCAGCTCGGCACTGGCTTAATAGCCTGCCTGAAAATTCTATCAGCAGCTAGGAGGACTTGGAAGAAGCCTTCCTGGACAACTTCCAGGGAACGTATGTCCGGCCACCAGACGCCGATGACTTAAGCCACATAGTTCAACAACCTGGAGAATCAGCCAGAAAATTCTGGACTAGGTTCCTAACCAAAGAGAACCATATCGTTGACTGTCTGGATGCCGAGGCCTTAGCAGCCTTCAAACGCAGCATCCGTGACGAATGGCTAGCACGCCACCTCGGCCAAGAAAAGCCTGTAACGCCCTCGATGCGGCTATATCTCCCACGTGTCGAGGCACGACTTAGAGGCATAACCACATAGAAAGCAATGTCGCAAGTGAGGTAATCTTCACACAACCCATGTAATACATAAGGGAAAGAGATACATAGTTGGCTTACAGTCGCCACTTCACACAATACATAAATAAACATCCATCATTCAGAGTACACTCAAGGTCCGACTACGGAACCAAAATAAAAGAAGATACCCCAAATGCTACACAGATCCCGAATCGTCCCAACTGGGCACCACTCTCGATCATCGTGAAAAGACACATAGTAACGACCACGTTCCTCGTCGAACTCCCACTTGAGCTCGGTTCGTCCACCGTGACCGCATCGTCGGAATCTGCAATCTGTATTGGTAGAATCTGTGAGTCACGGGACTCAGCAATCTCACACCAGCGAGATCAAGACTATTTAAGCTTATAGGAAGGACAGAGTTGTAAGGTGGAGCTGCTGCAAGCGACTAGCATATATGGTGGCTACATTCGCAAAAGAGAGCGAGAAGAGAAGCAAAACGCACGGTCGTGAAACTAGTAGCGATCAAGAAGTGATCCTGAACTACTTACGCCGACATAACTCCAACACCGTGTTCACTTCCGGACTCCGCGAGAAGAGACCATCACGGTTACACACGCGTTGATGTGTATTTTAAATTGAGGTCAACTTCGGGTTTTCTACAACCGACATTAACAAATTCCCATCTGCCTCATAACATGGGCAGCGGCTTTGAAAGATATTACCCTTGAGGTGTCCCAACTTAGCCCATTATAAGCTCTCACGGTCAACGAAGGATATTCCTTCTACCGGGAAGACCCGATCAATCTCGGAATCCCGGACTACAAGACATTTCGACAAAGAATAAAACAAGACCAGCAAAGCCACCCGATTGTGCCGACAAATCCCGATAGGAGCTGCACATATCTCGTTCTCGTGGCACACCGGATAGGTCAGCCCTCGAGTAAAACCAGCCCTCGAGTTGCCCGTGGTGGCCCATGATCTGCCGGTTCGGGCCAGCACTCGAAGGAGCACCGTCCGGGGTTAAAATAAAGATGACCCTCGGGCTCGCGAAACCCGGGGAAAAAGGCTTAGGTGGCAAATGGTAAAACCAAAGTTGGGCCTTCTTTGGGCGAGTCTTATTCAAAGCGAACTGTCAAGGGGTCCCATAAATCACCCAACCGTAAGGAACGCGAAATCAAGGAACATAACACCGTATGACGGAAACTAGGTGGCAAGAGTGGAACAAAACACCGGGCATAAGGCCGAGCCTTCCACCCTTTACCAAGTATATAGATGCATTAAATATAGCAGATATATATTGTGATATCCCCAACAAGTAAACATGTTCCAACAAGGAACAACATCTCCATGTTCCAACAAGGAACAAACTTCACTTCACCGCAACTAGCAACGCTATAAGAGGGCTGAGCAAAGCGGTAACATAGCCAATCAACGGTTTGCTAGGAAAGGATGGTTAGGGGCTGACATGGCAATATGGGTGGCATGATATAGCAGGTGGTAGGCATCGTAGCATAGGCATATCAAAAGAGCGAGCAACTAGCATAACAAAGATAGAAGTGATTTCGAGGGTATGGTCATCTTGCCTGCAATGTTCTCAGAGTTGTCGAAAGCTTGATCCTCGTAAGCGTTCTCAACAGGTTCCTCGTTCACGTACTCGTCTCCCGACTCTACCCAAAGCAAAAACACAAACAAAGGAACCACAATAAATCACGGTGCAATGCACAAGCAACATGATGCAATACATGACATGATATGCGGGATGTGATATGCAATGTGTATGTGCGCTCCGGAAGGAAAATGATGAACCAGGCATCAACTTGGCAAACCAAGTATGCCACTGGAAAGATGAGATGATTTCGGTTGAAATCGATATAAAGATCACCGAAATCGGATGCACGGTTTGGAAATGACAAGCAAAACAAGAATGGCACAAATCTGCCATTAACAGCATGATGCCACTTAGCAAGCAACAATAAATTAAGCTACTGCACCCAAACGTACCAACAAAGTATATGGCAGTGATCTACACAAGATGCTTGACAAAAGATGAGCACTGAGCTTCGGCTAAATCACATCATAACAGGTTCAAACAAGCATGGCAAAAGTGCACAAAATATCAGTGGACATGGCAAAAACAGCATCGGTAGCAATGTTCAGAGCAACAAAACTACATGCTACAGGAACTTATAATAGCAAAACAAGGCATGGCATGAATCTACTAAAAGCATAGAACAAAAGTCCCTTACTGACCATAAGCCAAAAAGGATCAGAAAATATAGTAACACCCATGTCAATATCGCAAGTTTCATTATCAGATTCAGCAACATGGCATGTCAAAAACTGATAACAAGTAGGCATGTTAACAAGCTCAATGCACTCACTACAGAGCCTTATATGATAAACTAAGCATACATACATCAAGAAGACATGGCATAGAAGACATAAATGGCAAGAACAACATCATAGCGTACATGGATCAACCACAACAAACTAGGCAAAATTGAATAACATGTAAACAATCTGCCAGGAAACATTTGATAGCAAAAGTAGAGCTCGATTGACTCAAGCTATGGCACTCCATAATTTCAAACAAAGGCATGGATGGATAGAGCAAGACATGTTTAACAAAACATCCTTACTGAAGTATCTCAAAATATGCATGGATCTCTCGGTAGCATCAAGTTAACATGGCATCAAAATATCAGCAAAACAGAGCTGAAAACAGCAACATCAGGACACCTACTTTGCATGCTTGTGCTAGTCACCACATAGATCACAAAAATACATGGCATACACCCCTGGAAAGATGGCATGGCATATTACAAAACACATGTAGGACTCAAATTCATAGGGTGCACACATCAATCATAGCAAAATAACAAAAGTGCAAGTTCTGTTAAGAAAGCGAAACTAACATCACATAGCCCTCTTCCAACAGCATTTCGGGCATCAAGATGAGCTCAAATGAAAATGATGCAATGAGATGAAATGATCTACTCTTCGAGACGAACATTTTGATATATTATACGCGCAAAATGGAGCTACAGATGCACAGTTATGCTAAGTTGAAAATGCCACAAAATATCACAGGGTGGAAAACTTAGAGGAAAAGAGGGGGAAGAAGTCAACCCAACGCACGCGACCCGAGGCCGGGTCCGATCGAGGCCGATCCGATCGAGGAGCGAGCTACTCCGGCGGCGGCGGCGCCGGATCCGCGGCGAGGAGGAGGAGGCGGGGCTGGGTCCGGCGGAGGAGGCGGCGAGGGCGGCGACGGCGGCGGCGGCCGGCGGCGGGCGAGGCCAGCAGTGGCCGAGCGGAGATCCGGCGGCCGGGCGAGGTGGCGCGCCCGGCTGCGGGCGGCGGGAGGCGCATGGCGCGCGGAGGGGCGCGGAGGCGCGGAGAGGCGCGGGCGCGGTCGCCCGGCGCTGCAGCCGAGGCGGCCGCCGGGGCCGGGCGGGCAGCAGCAGCGGCGGCGGCGGCGTGCCACTTGGCGCTGGCGATTGGGCGCGGGCGGCGGCGCTGATGGGCGGACGTGTCCGGCGGCGCGGCGCTTCGTCCGGGCGCGAGGTAGGGAAGGCTAGGTTAGACCCGAGATTTGGAAAGGGTTTGCTTAAATAGGCATAGAGGAGCTAGGAGAGTCCAAATGAGGTGTATTTTTCGCCACACGATCGTGATCGAACGACGGAGAGCATGGAAGTGACTTAGATGGGTTATTGGACTATTTTGAAGGGTGTTGGGCTGCAACTTAAAAGAGGCCTTTGCGAGAGTCGGTTAACCGTTGGAGTACCAAACGAGCTCAAATGACCAAACTTAACCGGTGGTCTACGGTGGTAAACCAAGGCCACTTGACAAACCTCGGTCCATTCCGAGAGGGTTTAGTACCCGCACACGGAAAAACGTAAAAGGGGCGCCGGGGAGATAGGAGTGCGGATTGCAAAACGGACAACGGAAAAATGCTCGGAATCATGAGACGAACACGTATGCAAATGCGATGCACATGATGACATGATATAAAATGCATGACATGGACAAAATGCAAAAGAAGAAAACCCAACCACGGAGGGAATATCATATCACAATGCCGAAAATGGCAAGAGTTGGAGTTACAAATATGGAAAGTTACTCCGGGTGTTACAACACTCCACCACTACAAGAGGATCTCGTCCCAGATCTAGGACTGAAAGAACTCCGGATATTCGAACGGAGGTGATCCTCGCGCCCGGTGGCTTCCGGTCGGAATGGTGTGACCACTTCACTTTCAGGAATTTGATTGACTTGTTACGAGTCTCGCTCGGTTTCTTCAAGAATAGCAACGGGTGCTCATGATAAGAGAGATCTTCTTGAAGGTCAATCTCTTGAAGTTGATAGTGCGTTCAGAGTCTTGAAGCACTTGCGAAGCTGTGACACGTGAAACACATCGTGCGTTCGCGAAGTTGGACGGAAGCTCAAGTTGATAGGCGAGATCGCCTCTTTTCCAATGATCTTGAAAGGACCCACGTATCTAGGGGCAAGCTTCCTTTGATACCGGGCGACGAGTGCCTTTCATTGAGAGACGCGGAGGTAGACATGGTCTCCGATTTCAAAAGCCACATCACGGTGCTTATCATCATAATAGCTCTTAAAGCGATTGCGCGGCTTTGAGATTCTCACGAATGACTTTGCACATTTCTTCCGCTACGTGATCAAGTCGTTGCCAAGAAGTTGGCGTTCACCGTCTCGCACCAATTGAGAGGAGTACGACACTTTCGCCATAGAGAATTTCGAATGGGGCCTTGCCCAACTCGCTTGGAAGCTGTTGTTGTAGGAGAACTTCGGCATATGGAAGACAATCTTCCCACTTCATACCAAGGAAATGACACAAGCCCCGAGCATATCTTCAAGGATTTGATTGACTCGCTCAACTTGGCCACTTGTTTGAGGATGGAAAGCTGTCTTTGAAAGCAATGTTGGTGCCCATGGCCTTCAAAAGAATCCCAAAACTTGGAGGTAAAGATGCTGCCACGGTCCAAGAGATCACTTGTGGAATGCCGTGCAAGGAGACAATCCGGAGGTGTATAGCTCGCCAACCGAGCTGCTGTGATCGATTCTTTGATAGGAAGAAAATGAGCCACTTTAGTAAGCTTGTCAATGACAACGAAGATAGCATCATTTCCACGCTTGGACTTTGGAAATCCAGTCCACGAAGTCCATTTCGATATGATCAAACTTCCATTCCGAATAGCAAGAGGTTGAAGGAGACCAGCTGGTCTTTGGTGTTCGCTTTCACTCTTCTGCAGACATCACACTCATTCACGAATTGAGCAATTTCTCGCTTCATTCGAGTCCACCAATATGATCGCTTGAGGTCATGGTACATCTTCGTACTTCCGGATGAATGGATAGAAGCGAATTGTGAGCCTCGCTCATAATGACTTTTCTCAGATCACCCTTAGGAACCACAATCCGTCCTCAAAGAAAAGAGTATCTTTGTCATCAACGTGGAAGCACTTGTACTTGAAATGCCCTTGTCGATACCACGCTTCACCTTTTTCACCATGGTATCCAGAAGCTGAGCCTCACGAATCTGATCTTCCAAAGTAGGAGAGACTATGAGGTTGGCAAGAAAGCCTTGAGGAACAACTTGAAGATTCAGCTTGCGGAAAGCTTCACGAGATCCGGTGGAAGGGCTTGAGGATTAGACTGTTGCAATAAGCCTTCCCGCTCAAAGCATCTGCAATGACATTGGCCTTGCCCGAGTATATTCAATACTTGGGTTGTACTCTTGAATCATTTCGACCCATCGAGTCTGCCTGAGGTTGAGGTTGGGCTGAGTGAAGATATACTTGAGACTCTTGTGATCGGTGAAAATGTCCACTTTCCTTCCCAACAAGAGATGTCTCCACGTTATTAATGCATGGACAATCGCCGCCAACTCAAGATCGTGAGTGGGGTAGTTCTTTTCGTTGGGCTTCAATCAAGCGAGAGGTATAAGCCACAACTCTCTTCTCTTGCATTAACACAGCACCGAGACCTTGAAGAGAAGCATCACGAAAACTTCAATGGCTTGGATTCATCAGAGGAGTCAAGACAGAGCTGTGACGAGTTTCTCTTTGAGAGTATTGAAAGCAACGTCACACTCAGGAGACCAGACATATTTCACATTCTTCTGGAGGAGGTTGGAAAGAGGCTTTGCAATCTTGGAGAAGTTCTCAACGAATCTTCGGCAATACCTTGCAAGACCAAGAAAACTGTGGAGCTGCTTGACATTCTGAGGAGGTTCCCAATTCACAATTGCGGACACCTTCTCGGGATTAACAACGATGCCCTTGGCGGAGATGATATGACCAAGATAAAGCACTTCATCAAGCCAAAATTCACATTTGGAGAACTTAGATAGAATTGATACTCTCGAGCTTGTCTAGCACCAATCGCAAATGTTTGGCATGATCCTTCTTATTCTTGGAGAAGACCAAAATATCATCAAGATAGACCAAGACGAATTCATTGGTGTAGGGGTTGAAGATGAAGTTCATCATCCGAGAGAATGTTGGAGGAGCATTGACAAGGCCGAAAGACATGACAAGATATTCATAAGAACCAAAGCTTGTTCGAATGCTGTCTTGGGAATATCTTGTTCACGAATGCGAATCTGATGATACCCCATACGAAGGTCAAGCTTGGAGAACACTTTAGCACCTTTGAGTTGCTCGAAAAGCTCATTGATGTTGGGAAGTGGATACTTGTTCTTGATTGTCTTCTTATTCAATGGACGGTAATCGACGCAAAGTCGGTCCGTGCCATCCTTCTTCGGACAAAAGAACACCACAACCCCAAGGAGATGAACTCGGTCCGATCAAACCAGACGCTCTTGTTCATCGAGCTGCTTCTTCAATTCCTTCAGCTCATCAGGTCCAAGCTTGTATGGACGCTTGCAAACGGGTTCATGCGGTGCTCAAGATCAATAACGAACTCAAGCGGCCGATGAGGAGGCATACCCGGAACCTCTTCGGAAAGACATCTTGGTACTCACAAACGATCGAATCGAGAGATAGCATCCAATTCGCCCTTCTCATTGAGAGAAAACAACCAATGGTTTCATCACGAAGCGCATAGATGATCACATCATTAGAAGAGTGAGTCAATTGAATTTCCCGCAGCACAATCAAGCTGAGCTTTGTGCTGATAAAGCCACCCATTCCGAGAATAAGATCAATATCCGAGTCACCAAGGACAATTGGTTTAGCCAGAAATCTATAATCGCCCATCTTGATACCGACATTCGAACCATCATGCTAGAGCTCAAACGCTTAGCCGGAGAAATAACTTGCATAGCTTTAGGTAATGCCTCAGATCAAAATTGTGCTTCGATGCAAAAGGATATGACATGAAAGAATGCGATGCACCAAAGATCAAATAAGACTTTTGCAGAATATCATTAATCGGAAGATTACCCATTATCACATCGAAGATTCCTCCGCTTGAGCTGCATTCATCATGTTCACCTTTGCAAACTTGGGATTATGCTTGACCACCGCATTGCTGGAAGATTTCACAGAGGAGGAGGCGGAAGGCGCCTTTGGTTGAAGCACTTGTTCGCATAGTGACCTTTCTCGCCGACATTTGTTGCAAGTCACCTCGTAGAGCGGACGGTGGTAAGGAGCATTTGACCTTGGAGCTTGAGAATTAGACTTGTTCTCGATAGCTTGGGTTGGGTGGGTGGGAAGATCCACGGCCACCGAGTTCTTCTGGCGATAAGGCCGACGAACGGAGGAGGAGGAAGGTAGAACTTCGCTGCTTAGCTGCCACTTGAGAGGAAGAAGAAGACTGAATCTGCATCCTGATTCTCTTCTTAGAAGCCTCACATTTGAGCTGGGCAGCTTCTTGCTTCAAAGCCATGTTGTAGAATTCATCATACTTTTCGCTCAAAAGCACAAGAGCTAAATGCAGATCTTCTCTCGCACCACCTCTGAATTGATAGATCATACTCTTTTCATCGTGGACGTCTTGCTTAGCAAAACGAGCGAGTTTCGAACTGGATATTGTATTGATAGACAGACATGTTGCCTTGCTTGAGATTGCGGAACTCCTCACGCTTGCTCTCAACAACACTTTTCGAATGTGGTGAGCTCAAATCTCGGCGGAACTCATCCTGTAATGACACGACCTCCTCTGGAATCTTTGTATTGCCGGTACCACTCAAAGAGCTTGGTCCTTGAGTTGAAACGATGCAAACTTGACAAAATCCTCGTGTCCGACATTGCTACAATCAAAATGCTTGCAGATGTCCACAAGCCAATCGTCGTCGTCTGTGGCCTCAACACGTAAACCGAAAGACTTCGCCGATTAGCGAGGAACCGATCGAGAGTAGCAAAGTGCGGCTGATTGTTGCCTTGACCTTGATTTCCTTGATTGCCTTGCCCTGAGTACGCTTCTTGCAAGAGCTGCAAAATCATCGAGCATTGGCATTGGTGGCTGCCATGATAGCTTGCCAGCCTCCGGAGGCGGAGGTGGAGGTGGAGGTTCGATGATTCCCATCATTGCGCTCCGGATTCGACGCTACATTGAGCCATCCTCGAGAGGGTGACATCCGTTAGTCCTTTGATAGACAAATAGTCAAGTTGAATCAACGGATAGAAATTGCAACATATAGTCTTCACAATAAATATTCAACAAGAATGAACGAATGAATTCCAAAGTTAATCATCACACGCCCATTAAGGTGAGAAGCCACTTAGATAAAGATATGGAAACACCATCTGCCTTAGAAACAACTCAATATCACAACTGAAAACAAAAGATTGGCTTCTAGAATGAGCCGAACAAACACATGATAGAGATTTCGCCCAAAGTGTTCGTGGTGGGGCCCACACGGACACGACGATAGCGGACGCCAAGAATGACAAACAAGACGCCCCGAATCAGCATAGCCAAGGATTCTTTAAGACGCCTCGCGACCATCAGTAAATCAACCGTGAATGGGCGGACCACTAGACGTTGAACCCCAATCTCAAATCATACATCCGTCGGAAAGATATCCCGTAAGCTACTAGAATTCCCACCTATAAACTCCCAAACTTTCGGTTATGCAATCTGGTGTTGGGGATACAGGGACACAAAATATATCACCCAAACTAACAATACCTAGATCCAAATTGTATCCATCCGTCAACACATAACCAAGAAATCCTCGAAATCGTGTACCTCGACCTTCAAAAACATCCGTTATACAAGTCATGGCAATACTCCCGAGCTCGCCCGAAGATCAAGTTATCGGGTTATCTCACCAACAACGCACAAAAGAGATTTCGATGTCGCAAAACTCGTATTCCAGAATCAGCAACGATAAAATTGTGACGACAACACCTCGGAGCTCAACTCCCGGACACCGCCACAACCCCTAAATGTCGAGGCACCAAGAACAATGTTCTCGTCACAAAACCATCGGAACGATTCCAAGATACCCGCGTGATCCTAAATTTTTTTTTAGTGAAATTTGAGGAGAGAAGAGTCAAAACTCTACGTTAGGAGACCTCACAGAGCGACTAAGGGACTGGGGAGTAAAAAGAATCCTACTCTCCGATATATATAATCCTAAGACTCAAAACATTTTTCCATTCTAGACTCAACAACGCCAGCAAACAATCAAGTAGGGGGGCTCCTAAGTCGGGGAAGGCTCTGATTACCAACTTGTAACGCCCTCGATGCGGCTATATCTCCCACGTGTCGAGGCACGACTTAGAGGCATAAATGCATTGAAAGCAATGTCGCAAGTGAGGTAATCTTCACACAACCCATGTAATACATAAGGGAAAGAGATACATAGTTGGCTTACAGTCGCCACTTCACACAATACATAAATAAACATCCATAATTCAGAGTACACTCAAGGTCCGACTACGGAACCAAAATAAAAGAAGATACCCCAAATGCTACACAGATCCCGAATCGTCCCAACTGGGCACCACTATCGATCATCGTGAAAAGACACATAGTAACGACCACGCCTCGTCGAACTCCCACTTGAGCTCGGTTCGCCACCTGCACCGCATCGCCGGAATCTGCAATCTGTATTGGTAGAATCTGTGAGTCACGGGACTCAGCAATCTCACACCATGAGATCAAGACTATTTAAGCTTATAGGAAGGACAGAGTTGTAAGGTGGAGCTGCAGCAAGCGACTAGCATATATGGTGGCTACATTCGCAAAAGAGAGCGAGAAGAGAAGCAAAGCACGGTCGTGAAACTAGTAGCGATCAAGAAGTGATCCTGAACTACTTACGCCGACATAACTCTAACATCGTGTTCACTTCCCGGACTCCGCCGAGAAGAGACCATCACGTTACACACGCGTTGATGTGTATTTTAAATTGAGGTCAACTTCGGTTTTCTACAACCGACATTAACAAATTCCCATCTGCCTCATAACATGGCGCGGCTTTGAAAGATATTACCTGCAGAGGTGTCCCAACTTAGCCCATTATAAGCTCTCACGGTCAACGAAGGATATTCCTTCTACCGGAAGACCCGATCAATCTCGAATCCCGGACTACAAGACATTTCGACAAAGAATAAAACAAGACCAGCAAAGCCACCCGACCGTGCCGACAAATCCCGATAGGAGCTGCACATATCTCGTTCTCGTGGCACACCGGATAGGTCACCACGAGTAAAACCAGCCTCGAGTTGCCCGTGGTGGCCCCGAGTCTGCCGGTTCGGGCAGACTCGAAGGAGCACCGGTCCGGGGTTAAAATAAAGATGACCCTCGGGCTCGCGAAAACCCGGGGAAAAGGCTTAGGTGGCAAATGGTAAAACCAAAGTTGGGCCTTGCCGGACGAGTCTTATTCAAAGCGAACTGTCAAGGGGGTCCCATAAATCACCCAACCGTAAGGAACGCGAAATCAAGGAACATAACACCGTATGACGGAAACTAGGTGGCAAGTGGAACAAAACACTGTGCATAAGGCCGAGCCTTCCACCCTTTACCAAGTATATAGATGCATTAAATATAGCAGATATATATTGTGATATCCCCAACAAGTAAACATGTTCCAACAAGGAACAACATCTCCATGTTCCAACAAGGAACAAACTTCAGCTTCACCTGCAACTAGCAACGCTATAAGAGGGCTGAGCAAAGCGGTAACATAGCCAATCAACGGTTTGCTCGGAAATGATGGTTAGGGGCTGACATGGCAATATGGGTGGCATGATATAGCAAGTGGTAGGCATCGTAGCATAGGCATAGCAAAAGAGCGAGCAACTAGCATAACAAAGATAGAAGTGATTTCGAGGGTATGGTCATCTTGCTCGCAATGTTCTCGAGTTGTCGAAAGCTTGATCCTCGTAAGCGTTCTCAACAGGTTCCTCGTTCACGTACTCGTCTCCCGACTCTACCCAAAGCAACAACACAAACAAAGGAACCACAATAAATTACGGTGCAATGCACAAGCAACATGATGCAATACATGACATGATATGCGGATGTGATATGCAATGCGTATAAAGCGCCCGAAGGAAAATGATGAACCAGGCATCAACTTGGCAAACCAAGTATGCCACTGAAAGATGAGATGATTTCGGTTGAAATCGATATAAAGATCACCGAATCGGATGCACGGTTTGGAAATGACAAGCAAAACAAGAATGACACAAATCGCCATTAACAAAGATGATGCCACTTAGCAAGCAACAATAAATTAAGCTACTGCACCCAAATGTACCAACAAAGTATATGGCAGTGATCTACACAAGATGCTTGACAAAAGATGAGCACTGAGCTTCGGCTAAATCACATCATAACAGGTTCAAACAAGCATGGCAAAAGTGCACAAAATATCAGGCTGGACAGGGCAAAAACAGCATCAGGTAGCAATGTTCAGAGCAACAAAACCACATGCTACAGGAACTTATAATAGCAAAACAAGGCATGGCATGAATCTACTAAAAGCATAGAACAAAAGTCCCTTACTGACCATAAGCCAAAAAGGATCAGAAAATATAGTAACACCCATGTCAATATCGCAAGTTTCAGTAATGATTCAGCAACATGGCATGTCAAAACTGATAACAAGTAGGCATGTTAACAAGCTCAATGCACTCACTACAGAGCCTTATATGATAAATTAAGCATACATACATCAAGAAGACATGGCATAGAAGACATACATGGCAAGAACAACATCATAGCGTACATGGATCAACCACAACAACCTAGGCAAAATTGAATAACATGTAAACAATCTGCCAGGAAACATTTGATAGCAAAAGTAGAGCTCGATTGACTCAAGCTATGGCATTCCATAATTGCAAACAAATGCATGGATGGATAGAGCAAGACATGTTTAACAAAACATCCTTACTGAAGTATCTCAAAATATGCATGGATCTCTCGGTAGCATCAAGTTAACATGGCATCAAAATATCAAGAAAAGCAGAGAAAACAGCAACATCAGGACACCTACTTTGCATGCTTGTGCTAGTCACCACATAGATCACAAAAATACATGGCATACACCCCTGGAAAGATGGCATGGCATATCACAAAACACATGTAGGACTCAAATTCATAGGGTGCACACATCAATCATAACAAAAATTACAAAAGTGCAAGTTCTGTTAAGAAACAGAAACTAACATCACATAGCCCTCTTCCAACAGCATTTCGGGCATCAAGATGAGCTCAAATGAAAATGATGCAATGAGATGAAAATATCTACTCTTCGAGACGAACATTTTGATATATTATACGCGCAAAATGGAGCTACAGATGCACAGTTATGCTAAGTTGAAAATGCCACAAAATATCACAGGGTGAAAAACTTGAGAGGAAAAGAGGGGGAAGAAGTCAACCCAACGCACGCGACCCGAGGCCGGATCCGATCGAGGCCGATCCGATCGAGGAGCGAGCTACTCCGGCGGCGGCGGCGGCGCCAGATCCGCAGCGGGGAGGAGGAGGCGGGGCCGGGGTCCGCCGGAGGAGGCGGCGCGGCGGCGGCGGCCGAGGAGGCGGCGAGGTCGGCGGTGGCGGCGACGGCGGTGGGCGGCGCGGGCGGTGGGAGGTTCGGCGGTGGCCGGAGCGGAGATCCGGGCGGCGGCGAGGTGGCGCGCCCGGCTGCGGCGGCGGGAGGCGCATCATGGCCGGCGAGGGCGCGAGGCGCGGAGAGGCGCGGCGCGCCCAGCCCAGCTGCCTGGGCGGGCCGGCCGTGGGCCGGGCGGCGGGCCAAGGGCGGCGGCGGCGGCGTGCCACGTGGCGCTGGCGATTAGGCGCGGCGACGACGACGGGCGGACGTGTCCGGCGGCGCGACGCTTCGTCCGGCGCGAGGTAGGGGAAGGCTAGGGTTAGACCCGAGATTTGGAAAGGGGTTTGCTTAAATAGGCATAGAGGGAGCTAGGAGAGTCCAAATGAGGTGTAGTTTTCGCCCACACGATCGTGATCGAACGATGGAGAGCATGGAAGTGACTTAGATGGGTTATTGGACTATTTTGAAGGGGTGTTGGGCTGCAACTTAAAAGAGGCCTTTGCGAGAGTGCGGTTAACCGTTGGAGTACCAAACGAGCTCCAAATGACCCGAAACTTGACCGGTGGTCTACGGGTGGTAAACCAAGGCCACTTGACAAACCTCGGTCCATTCCGAGAGGGTTTAGTACCCGCACACGGAAAAACGTAAAAGGGGCCGTCGGGGGAGATAGGAGTGCCGGATTGCAAAACGGACAACGGGAAAAATGCTCGGAATCACGAGACGAACACGTATGCAAATGCGATGCACATGATGACATGATATAAAATGCATGACATGGACAAAAAGCAAAAAGAAGAAAAACCCAACCACGGAGGGAATAACATATCACAATGCCGAAAATGGCAAGAGTTGGAGTTACAAATATGGAAAGTTACTTCCGGGGTGTTACAAAGCCGAAGTCCATGGCATCCCTCATGGCACTCATGACCCGCTTTTGCGCGGGAGAGGACAGTTGGCTGGCCCGTAGTAACAACACAACTAGCGAGACAGGCCCCGCCGAGGCCAAGAATAGCAGTAGCAAGCTCCAACGCAATAGACACAAACACCAAAGCAATGGCAACAACACCGATGACACCACGGCGCCGGATTCACTGGCTCCAAGTCTGGCCAACGGAAGAAGCCCTACAAAAGGAACAATGAAGGACCTTCCAACCTGGAGCGCATACTCGACCGTCCGTGCCAGATACACGGCGCCCCAGGTAAGCAAGCTAATCATACCAACAGAGATTGTTGGGTTCTCAAGCAGGCTGGCAAGTTAAATGCCGAAAACAAGGAAAAGGGATCACAAAGTGAGGACGAGGACGAAGAACCCCGGCAGCCGAACACTGGGGGGCAGAAGAAATTTCCCCCTCAAGTCAAAACAGTTAACATGATGTACGCTATGCACATCCCCAAAAGGAAGCGTAAGCGAGCACTTAGGTACGTCTACGTGGTAGAGCCAGTCGCCCCAAAATTCAATCCGTGGTCATCATTCCCGATCACCTTTGATCGCCGGGATCACCCAGCAAGTATCCGCCATGGCGGTTCAGCCGCACTAGTCCTCGACCCAATTATTGACGGGTTTCACCTAACACGAGTCCTGATGGATGGTGGTAGCAGCCTCAGCCTGCTTTATCAGGACACAGTGCGGAAGATGGGCATTAACCCCTCGCGAATCAAACCAACAAAGACTACCTTTAAAGGAGTCATACCAGGCGTAGAGGCCCGCTGTACGGGCTCAATCACGCTGGAAGTGGTCTTCGCTTCTCCAGACAACTTCCGAAGCGAAGAGTTAATCTTCGATATCGTCCCCTTCCGCAGCGGCTATCACGCACTGCTCGGATGAACCGCATTTGCTAGATTCAACGCAGTGCCATACTACGCTTATCTCAAGCTCAAGATGCCCGGCCCACGCGGCATCATAACAGTCAATGGCAATACGGAACAGAGGAGCACACCGCCCTAGCAGCAGAAGTACAGAGCGGCCTTCTCAAGCAGCACCATAGTACGGCTGCCGAGCCCTCGGACATCATTAAGAGGTCCCGGACTACACTGCAACAGGACGGCGCAGCTCATCAAGAGCTCGACTAGCAATCCGGCCTTCGTCCCAGTCCCAATGAGGTAGTGGCATTCGTACCACGCGTACACAATTACGCACTCAAAATTCCATGGACATCGACGGAGGCACAAGATAGCCCGGGGTCTACAGTTCGTCCAGACAGATCCCGGACACACACATACTTTTACCTTTTTCTTGTTTCAGGTTCCTTTTTCCGCGGGCCTGATCGCAAGTCCTTTAGAAGGATTGGCATACAACGGAGGCAAGCAGCACAGGTGTGTAGGGTAACCTTTATACGTTCTTCTTAACGATAATCAAACTTATTTCTCAAGACCCGCACGCTGCGCCCTACTGATCCCGGCATGTTAAATAGCCCGGATACTTCTCGCACCATATGTACAAGATACACCTTGACGTATCCATCTAGTTATAATAAAAATGGTCCGTGGCCCAGTTTCTGTGGTTTCCGCTTCTTACTTCGTTTTATTTCGATCTGCTTATCTGCTGCATCGATACTCTTTTGTACATTTCATATTTGCCAGGGGCTACTTGTAGCCCCACAATACGACAGTAAAGTCCGAACACTTCCTATGTACAAGTTCGGCACCCCAAATTTAGCATTATATGCATTGGCTCCGAATCATGTCTTTGGTCAATAGTTGGGTTGCCCGGCTCCTGTGCTTGCTACCCTACGTTCCGCTCTATCGGCTAGGGTAGTAAAGGGAGAACTACTGCGATTGTGCCCTGGCCTTGATCGGATGAGCACCTTAGTAGAGAAAGCCGAAAACTGACTGTCATGATACTGCGAGAGCCGGTCAACTGTTCGAGGGTTACAAAATCGTCGGAGATTTTTTCCGCGTCATGCGATGGATCGGCATTTCCCGATCAGATGCTGACAGCACCCTGGCCTAGACCAGGGGCTGCACACTTGCTTAATTATAAAACTTCTATGGCTAAGTGAGGGCGTTCAAGCCGGACAGTCCGATTGCCTTGTTTGTCGCGCTAAACAACTCCTCCAAAGGACCATATAATTGGATCAAGATTGTTTAGAATCCATCCCGAACACCTCCGTACTACCTACGGGAGGGCAGAAGTCGACGACTAGCCAACTCTCAGATTACAAATAACACGGCCGTATAGGAGGAAACAATTTAAAGCATAATAAATTATTTTACAAACACTGGCTTTGTTCCCATAATACAAGAGAAAGGCAACATGAATACATTTATTCAGCTGATCGGTGAGGGACACGGGATGCTCTGGCATCGCGTACTGCGACCAGAATAGCCTCTCCGTAGAACCTCCTCCTTCGGCTCGGTAGAATTCTGCAGCGTCTGATACGCTGCGTGGTAGATCCGAAAAAGGCCCTGGGGAACTCCGAACCCGGGTTAGTAAAAGGTATTGCTTCTCCGCATACTGGCTTTGCATCTTAAATGCCTTACCCGCCGTGATCTTCTTGGCCTCCTGGATCTCCTGGAGGGCGGCCTGGGCCTCATTCCGTGCGGTCTCCGCGCTCTGACGAGCCTTGGTGAACTCGGCCTCTTGAGCCGGCGCATCATTCTCCAAGGTCTCACATTTTTTCACTGCATCCTGGAGCTCCTGCTGGATTTCCTTGACCCGGGCCTCAAGCTTCTTACGGGCAGCTTGCTGCTGGACAGCTTTGTAGTGACCCGACCTCAAATGGTCAAGTCTCTGTGCTTCAGTGTCATCCCTAGATCAGTAATGCTGACACACACAGTACTCGAAGGATTTATAACAGAGTAGCAATCACACACTTATTACATCGAATGTCTCAAAAGAGAACTTATTACAATAAATATGGCTTAAGGCCATCTAATACGATAACAGCGGAAGGCTTGGAAGATAAAGTGAGTCCATCAACTCCAACTGCATAGCTGAGCTGCACGGCAACGATCTAACGAACCTTACTCCTCGTTTGAAAAGTCTGCAACATAATACGTTGCAGCCCGGAAACAGGTCAGCACATGGAATATGCTGGCAATAATACATAGTAGAGCAAGTACAGAATAATGCTATCACTACATGCATATTGGGCTGGTGGAAAGCTCTATGGTTACAGTTTTGCGAAAAGCCAATTTTTTCCTACAACAAAGGAATAGATTTTATTTAACTATCATGGTAGTTGAAACATCATTGAGAAGGTTCCTCCAACTCAATCCCAATTTAAAGTAATTATCAACCCAACAATGTTAATTTAGAGTGATGAGATACTTATGATAATCCAAGTACTAGATACTCAAGATGTCCATAACCGGGGACACGGCTAATGTTTAGATTGTACACTCTGCAGAGGTTTGCACACTTTTCCCCACAAGACTCGATCGCCTCCGTTGGATTTCTTGCACTACATGGTGTTTGAGAAACGGATGACTGAGACACAGTCTTTCAGAAACATTAACTCTTTACTCCGGGTAGACTATACCAACCTACATGCCTCTACCTGCTGATCCACCTCTTCAAGAGCTCATGCAACTTACTCAACTATGCTAGAGCCCATAATAGCATGTGGCTGCACATGGAAGTTTCTAGCATGAAAATATCTCAGTTCCCTATGAGCCTAGGTGGTAGACCTTAGGATGATTACACGGGTACTCCGGGATATCCTAGGACAACACTGGATTCTCCAGGTGCCCGACAAGCAATCCACCCAGATGTGTATTAAAGCTGCCACCTTAAGTTGAACCATTAATTAATCACCTCACATCTGTCATGGATTCACTCACCCAAACCACATCTACGAGCATAGCATGGCCATATAAGCAATACGTAGAAGTAACTCCCAAGGGTTTGAATATAACAGGGCAATAGGTTCTACCTCATCAACTACTTCCCAATACCCACAAGTTAATCATATCCTAATCATGCAGTGTTTGAGGATTGGAGCTAATGCATAAAACCTGGGTATGAAAAGAGTATGATCAATGTGTTACTTGCCTTGTTGACGATCCATAAAACCTAGGGACTCAGAGTAGCACGCCAGACCGGGAATTCTATCGCAACCAAACAATAGCATACATAAGCAATCAAGCAAAGATGTGCGGGCAAAACTCAAATAAAAAGAATTGACCAGAAAGTTCAACTTAAGAACTCCAGTTTGCAAAATGAATCAAATCAAACGGAGCAACGAAACTCAAACTGCGAAAGAAACAAGATCCATTTACTAATCTGAACTAAAGTCAAATTTTACAGTACCAAAATCTTGTTCAAGTTGATTAAACAGAAAGAGTGTTTCGAGACGAAGATCTAGGCGCTTGAATCGCCTGATTCCGTTAAACGAGCGAAAAGATAAACTAAAACAAAAATCGGATCAGAAATCGCGATCGAAAATAATCGCGGAAAATCTGAGAAAAAGAAAAACTGATGAACAGGCTAACGAACGAACGTTCGCTGTCTGCGGCTAACGAGTGAACACCGTTCGTTAAAATGAACGTACGGACAAACGTCCGCTAAATAAACTAAACCGAGAAAACCGGCGAACCGATCTAAAAAAACGAACCTAGGGTTTTCTAAAAAAAATCGAACCGGTTTCAAAAATAAAACCGAACGGCGGCAACGGCGGCTTATACCTCCGGCGAGGCGGGGCGGCTCCGGCGGGGTCTGGCTGTGGCGGCGGGTGGCGCGGGCGGCGACGACAGTGGCGGCGGCGGCAACGGCGACGGCGGCGGGCGCTGTGGCGGCGGCTTTTGAAGCGGCAAGCGGGTGGTTCAGTGGTGGTGTGGGGGCGGGCGATATAAGGAGAGGGAGGCTAGCTTGGGGAGGGGGCAAGGCGGCGCGGGGCAGAGTCCCGGTCGGACTCGGCGACGGCGGCGCGGTCGCGGTCTCTGGAGGAGACAATGGCACAGGGGCGGTTGTCTTACCTGCTCGGTTGAGCTTCGGCCCACCAAGGTCAAGATTTTTTTAATAATTTGGCTGAAACTTAAATAAATCCTAGAAAATAAAATAAGAATCTAAAAAATGCCAAAACAAATTTTCACCGTCTAAATAAAATATTTAGAACAAGATGAACATTTTCTTGGCCCTAAAATGCAACTTTGAAAAATGTGCAATTTTTCTAATGCAAATAAACTAGCAATAAACTCCGAATAAAATCAAATATTTGTTTTTAATATTTTTCGTCCAATACTTCATTTATTTTGGAGAAGTCATATTATCTCCTCTCATATATTTTAATATGAAATATTTCGGAGAGAAAAATAATTAAAACCAAAAATCCTCGTTTCAATTTTTTATAGAATTCAAATATGAAAACAGTGAAATCCCCAACTCTCTTCGAGGGTCCTTGAGTTGCTTAGAATTTCAAGGATTGCGAAATGAAATGCAGCAAAATATGATATGCAGGAATGATCTATGTATAACATTCCAAATTGAAAATTTGGGATGTTACAAACCTACCCCCTTAAGATGAATCTCGCCCTCGAGATTCGGGTTGGCTAGAAAATAGGTGTGGGTGGTCTTTGGCGAAGATCATCCTCTCGTTCCCAGGTGGCTTCATCCTCGGTATGGTGGCTCCAATCGAACTTTGCTAAACTTGATAACCTTGTCAAGGGTGACTCGGTGGCAAATTCAAGAATCTCGACTAGCTTCTCCTCATAGGTCGCACCATTGTCCAACCGAATCGCCTCCAAGGGCAATCAGATCTCAGAACGGTATATCGCCATCTCAAAGATGACACTTCTTCACCGTGAAACATGAAACACATCATGAACTCCCCGACAGTCCTTCGTAGCTCCAACTTGCGTGCAATTTCTCCCATACGTTCCAAAACACGATACGGTCCTACAAATCTCGGGGCTAACTTTCCCTTGACTCCAAAATGTTTCACTCGTCGCAGAGGTGACACTCGCAGATATGCTCTTTCTCCAATTTCATAGGTTACTTCCTTGCGTTTCAAATCTGCATAACTCTTCTGCCTGGACTAAGCTACCTTTAGTCTATCGCGAATCAACTTAACCTTCTCTTCAGACTCCTTGATCAAGTCTGGTCCAAACAACTGTCGATCTCCAACTTCATCCCACATCAACGGTGTTCTGCACCTTCGTCTGCATGGGCTTCAACGGTGCCATCTTCAAACTGGCCTGGTAGCTATTGTTGTATGAGAACTCTGCGTAGGGCAAATTGTCATCCCAACTAGATCCATAATCCAGCACACAAGCTCCCAACATATCGTCCAGAATCTGGTTGACTCTCTCGGTCTGTCCATCTGTCTGCGGGTGGAATGTTGTACGAACTCCAACCTTCTCCCCAAAGTCTGGTGCAGCTGATGCCAAAACTTTGAAGTAAACTGTGTTCCTCTATCTGATACGATGGTCCTCGGGACTCCAGGCAGACATACGATCCTGGTCATATATATCTTGGCCAACTTTGCACTTGTATAGGTGGTTTTCACTGGGATAAAGTGAGCCACTTTGGTCAAGCGATCAACTACTACCCATATAGAATCATATCCTGATTTGGTCCTTGGCAATCCGGTGATAAAATCCATGTCAAGTTTATCCCACATCCATTCGGGTATCGGCATAGGCTGTAACAATCCTGCCGGCTTTTGATGCTCTACCTTCACTCTCTGACATACATCACATACAGCTACATACTCGGCAATATCCTTCTTCATACCAGTCAACCAGAAATGTTCCTTCAAATCCAAATACATCTTGTTGTTTCCGGGGTGTATCGAGTATGGTGAGTCATGAGCCTCCTGAAGTATTAACTTCCTGATCTCTGTGTTATTGGGCACATAAACACGGTCCTCAAACCATATGGTGTCGTGCTCATCCTCACGAAAACCTTTGGCATTACCTTTGCTCATTCTCTCTTTTATCTCGGCAATCTCTTTGTCATCCTTCTGAGCTTCTCAAATCTTTCCTAACAATGTAGACCGAACCTCCATTGTTGCAACAAAACCTCTAGGAACAATCTCCAATCGAAGTTCCCTGAGATCCTCTGCTAACTCCTTTGGCAATCCCGTGCTTACTAGGGTGTTAGCACTATTGGAAATATGCCCTAGAGGCAATAATAAATTAGTTATTATTATTATATTTCCGTGTTCATGATAATCGTTTATTACCCATGCTGTAATTGTATTGGTAGGAAACTCAGATACATGTGTGGGTACATAGACAACACCATGTCCCTAGTAAGCCTCTAGTTGACTAGCTCGTTGATCAACAGATGGTTACGGTTTCTGACCATGGACATTAGATGTCGTTGATAACGGATCACATCATTAGGAGAATGATGTGATGGACAAGACCCAATCCTAAGCCTAGCACAAAGATCGTAGTTCGTATGCTTAAGCTTTTCTAATGTCAAGTATCTTTTCCTTAGACCATGAGATTGTGCAACTCCGGATACCGTAGGAATGCTTTGGGTGTACCAAACGTCACAACGTGGCTCGGGTGGCTATAAAGGTGCACTAAGGTATCTCCGAAAGTGTCTATTGGGTTGGCACGAATCGAGATCGGATTTGTCACTCCGTGTAAACGGAGAGGTATCTCTGGGCCCACTCGATAGGACATCATCATAATGTGCACAATGTGACCAAGAGGTTGATCACGGGATGATGTGTTACGGAACGAGTAAAGAGACTTGCCCGTAACGAGATTGAACAAGGTATCGGTATACCGACGATCAAATCTCGAGCAAGTACAATACCGTTAGATAAAGGGAATTGAATACGGGATTGATTGAATCCTCGACATTGTGGTTCATCCGATGAGATCATCGTGGAACATGTGGGAGCCAACATGGATATTCAGATCCCGCTGTTGGTTATTGGCCGGAGAGTTGTCTCGGTCATGTCTACGTGTCTCCCGAACCCGTAGGGTCTACACACTTAAGGTTCGATGACGCTAGGGTTATAAAGAAAGTTTGTATGTGGTTACCGAATGTTGTTCAGAGTCCCGGATGAGATCCCGGACGTCACGAGGAGTTCCGGAATGGTCCGGAGGTAAAGATTTATATATGGGAAGTCCTATTTTGGCCATCGGAAAATGTTCGGGATTTTTCGGTATTGTACGGGGAAGGTTCTAGAAGGTTCCGGAGTGGGGCCCACCTGCATGGGGTGACCCACATGAACGTGGGTAGTGGGGGCAAGGCCCCACACCCCTGGTCAAGGCGCACCAAGATCCCCCTTAGAAGGAATAAGATCATATCCCAAGGATAAGATCAAGATCCCTAAAAGGGGGGATAACAATCGATGGGGAAAGGAAAGGATGGGATTTCTTTCCTCCCACCTTTGCCAACGCCCCAATGGACTTGGAGGGCAAGAAATAATCCCTCCACCCCTATATATAGTGGGAGGCGCATGGGAGCTGGACCCTTGCCTCGGGCGCAGCCCTCCCTCTCCCAAGTCCTCCTCCTCTCCCGCGGTGCTTGGCGGCCCTGCAGATTGCCACGCCCTCCATTACCACCACACCGTCGTGCTGCTGCTGGATGGAGTCTTCCCAACCTCTCCCTCTTTCCTTGCTAGATCAAGGCATGGGAGACGCCACCGGGCTGTACGTGTGTTGAACGCCAAGGTGCCGTCCGCTCGGCACTAGGATCTCCGTGATTTGGATCACGACAGTATGACTCCTTCAACCCCGTTCTCTTGAACGCTTCCGCTTAGCGATCTACAAGGGTATGTAGATGCACTCTCCTTCCCCTCGTTGCTAGTTTCTCCATAGATAGATCTTGGTGACACGTAGGAAAATTTTGAATTTCTGCTACGTTCCCCAACAAGCATAACTCTTCCGACTCAAATCGTCTGCTATGACATTGGCCTTGCCTGGATGATAGTGAAGCTTCATGTCATAATCCTTTATAAGCTCCAACCATATCCTCTGCCTAAGGTTCAACTCCTTCTGTGTGAAAATGTATTTCAAACTCTTATGATCCGTGTACACATCACAACAGTTTCCAATAAGGTAATGTCTCCAAGTCTTCAACGCATGCACTACGGCAGCCAACTCCAAATCATGCATGGCATAATTCAATTCGTGCGGTTTTAGTTGTCGTGAGACATACGAAACAACTCTTCCGTCCTGCATAAGCACACTTCTAAGTCCTAGGCGAGAGGCATCACAATACACTTGGAAATCCTTGCGTATATCCGGCAGAATCAGCACTGGGGCTGTAGTCAAACGTTTCTTTAAATCCTGAAAACTCGCCTCACATTCTTCCGTCCATTTAAATTTGGTATCCTTCTTCAATAACTCTGTCATTGGCTTCGCAATCTTGGAAACATTCTCAATGAATCTCCGATAGTATCCTGCGAGTCCAAGAAAACTGCGGATCTCGCTAACTGAAGTGGGTGTCAACCATTCAGTGAATGACTGAACCTTGGTGGGATCTACTGCTATACCTTCTCCTGATATAACATGTCCAAGGAATCCGACTTCCTTCAACCAAAACTTACATTTGCTGAACTTGGCATACAACTGATGTTCCCTGAGTTTTTCGAGAACTAAACGCAAATGCTCCTTGTGCTCCTCCTCATTATTCGAGTATACCATTATATCATCAATGAACACCACGACAAACTTATCCAAATATTCCATGAACACCTTGTTCATCATGCTCATGAAGTAAGCAGGGGCATTAGTCAGTCCAAATGACATGACCGTATATTCATACAACCCGTACCGTGTGGTGAATGTTGTCTTTGGTATATCCTTCTCTCGAATTTTCAGCTGGTGATATCCTGATCGCAGATCGATCTTTGAAAACACGTTAGCTCCTTGCAGATGGTCAAACAAATCATTGATCATCGGCAGTGGGTATTTGTTCTTGATTGTCACCTCATTCAACGCACGATAATCAACAACCATTCTTAGAGACTTATCCTTCTTCTCAACCAAAAGCACTGGGGCTCCCCATGGGGATGAGCTCCGTCGAATGTAACCTTTCTCCAATAACTCCTTGATCTGCTTCTTAATCTCCTCCAGATCATGTGCGGGCATCCGATAGGGTATCTTTGATATTGGCCCCGTGCCTGGCAATAGCTCTATCAAAAACTCGATGTCTCGATCCGGTGGCATGCCTGGCAATTCTTCTGGAAAAACATCTGGGTAATCCTGTACTACAGGCACTTCCTCCTGAACGATTCCCGTGAGGGTATTTACTTGGCTCCTCCTAGGCGCATGCCTAGATACATACTTAATCCTTTTTCCCTCAGGGTGGTGAGATAAATTGACTTACTAGCACAGTCAATGCTTCCTCCATACTTTGACATCCAGTCCATGCCTGATATCACATCCAATCCTTGTGACTCCAAAATTATTAGGTCTGACGGGAAAACATGGCTACCAATGGTTAAGGGTATCTGGTAGCACCATCGGCTAGCCATATACTCTGCTCCAGGTGAACTCACTAACAGAGGGGTCCTAAGGGTTTGGGTTGGTAGTTTAAACTTATCCACGAATCCCCTTGAAATGTATGAATGCGATGCACTGGTGTCAAAAAGAACAAGGGCGGTAAAAGACTTAACCAAAAATTTACCGATAGCCGCATCTGGCTGCTCTTCAACCTCCTCCACATTGACGTGGTTCACTTGTCCTTTGTTGAATGGATTGGGCTTCTTCCCAGCGCTCCCGTTACCATTTCCATTCTTTGCTTCAGGGCACTCCGTGGCATAGTGTCCGGTCTTTCCGCACTTGAAGCAAGTAATGTGACTTAGGTCTCTCTTGGCGGGTGTGGCTGGATTGGAGCGGTTCTGATTGTTGCTTGTTCCGTTCCTAGTCCCATTCTTAGAACCATTGTGGTTATGCGAACTTCCTCCGGTGTGGTTATGACCTCCATGGTTATGAACTAGTCCTCCCGAGTTCGGGGTTAGACGAAGCTTCTGCTGAGCTCCGGAGTTGTATCTTCCTTGCCCATACTTCCTCTTACGGCTTTCAATCTGCTTCTGCTTCCCTTCAATCATAAGAGCCTTATCTACCAACTCCTGGTAGTTGTTGAATGTTGCCACCATCAACTGCATGCTCATCTCATCATTCAGCCCTTCCATAAACTTCTCCTGCTTCGCGGCATCTGTGGCCACATCATCAGGGGCATAGCGAGATAACTTGCTAAACTCATCCACGTACTGAGCTACAGTATGGTTCCCTGGCGTAAGTTGCGAAACTCACGCTTCTTCATATTCATAGCTCCAGTTGAGACATGGGCCGTGCAGAAAGCTTGCTGAAATTGATCCCAAGTGACGTTGGCTATGGGGAAAGTGGCCGTATAGTTCTCCCACCATGAGGCTGTTGGTCCATCCAATTGATGTGCGGCAAAGCGCACCTTCTCAGCATCTGTGCAACCTGCAGTGGTCAACTCCCTTCCAATACGGCGTAGCCAATCATCTGCAACTATATGCTCGGTGCTACTGGAAAACACCGGCGGCTGCAACCTCAGAAAGCGAGCTAAGTTGTCAACTGGAGGCAGGTTGTTGTTGTTGTTGTTGCCTTGGTTCTGGACTAACAATTGCATCAAGGCATTCTGCTGCTGGATCAACTAAGTGAGCTCTGGCGGGAAGGCAAATCCAGTGTCACGTCTCGGAGGCATCTGGTGGGTTTAGAGGGGAGAGATTAGAATAGAAAAGGGGTCTAGTAAGAAAGCACTACCCATATGCACATGAGACAAACACAATCATTTCACTCAATCAATCAAGCAAGGGCATACAAACGGTCTATAACTATCATAAAAAGTGCTCCACTACTACTATATACATGGGGGAATACTACTAATCATTTGGTGGTCATCTATAAATTTTGATCGGTGGAAGACTCCCTGATGTCTGCTCCAGCTTCGTCTTCAAAGTCATCTTCACTGGGGTCGGAGTCAGTGTCGTCGATGATGATGTAGTTCTCCGGGCAAGTGGAATCATCGTCCTCTCCTCCCGGCGCAGGGTCTCCCATGAATACTCCGATCTTCTTTATCAAGTCGTCATTCTTCTCCAATAGTGTTGCAATTTCCTCCTCATATCCATCGCGTGTAGACTTAAGTTCTTCTTCCAGCTCGATGATCCTTGTCTTCGCCTTGTTCAAATCTATCATATCTACGCACATCTGGTTCTCCTGGCGTCGAATGTGTTGGTTTAACTCCTGGATGAAAGCTGCAATTTCCTCCCATTGCTCATCTCGACGCCCACATATCTGATAGATAGTGTCCTTAAGATCCTTGTTGTAGACTTCTCCAATGCGTCCCATGGTAATGTGGGCTGCCATGCTCTTGCCTAGGCTCCAGGTGGGTGCTTCAAAAGAAAACTCTATGGGCTTAGTGGTTGGCGAGAACATCCTTCCTAGTACTTGAACTTGAATCATCCAACGCTCCTCTTCTGGTAAAGTGGCGTTGTAAGTCCCGGTGAAAGCTTGGTATTCCGATGTTCAGGTACCTAGTGACTTCCTTCAAGCGGCGTCCAAAGGGGGTGTCTTCATCCGGTTGTGCAAACTTGTTCCTTGAATCCGCCATCCTAAGAGTAGAAAATGGAGAGGGGTCAAAAACGAGTAGAGAAGAGTGACCTATGGGTTTTATCTTAGTGGTCGTGTCCTACACTCAGCGTGTGCTCTGATAACATCTTGTAGCGACCCGACCTCAGACGGTCAAGTATCTGTGCTTCAGTGTCATCCCTGGATCGGTAATGCTGACACACATAGTACTCGAAGGATTTATAACAGAGTAGCAATCACACACTTATTACATCAAATGTCTAAAAAGAGAACTTATTACAATAAATATGGCTTAAGGCCATCTAATACGATAACAGTGGAAGGCTTGGAAGATAAAGTGAGTCCACCAACTCCAACGGCATAGCTGAGCTGCACGGCAACGACCTAATGAACCTTACTCCTCGTCTGAAAACTCTGCAACATAATACGACCCGGAAACGGGTCAGCACATGGAATTTGCTGGCAATAATACACAACAGAGCAAGTACAGAATAATGCTATCACTACATGCATATTTGGCTGGTGGAAAGCTCTATGGTTACAGTTTTGCGAAAAGCCATTTTTCCCTACAACAAAGGAATAGATTTTATTTAACTATCATGGTAGTTGAAACATCATTGAGAAGGTTCCTCCAACTCAATCCCAATTTAAAGTAATTATCAACCCAACAATGTTAATTTAGAGTGATGAGATACTTGTGATAATCCAAGTACTAGATACTCAAGATGTCCATAACCGGGGACACGACTAACCATGATTAGATTGTACACTCTGCAGAGGTTTGCACACTTTTCCCCACAAGACTCGATCGCCTCCATTGGATTTCTCGCACTACATGGTGTTTGAGAAACGGATGACCGAGTGAACACTGTTCGTTAAAACGAACGTACGGACGAACGTCCGCTAAATAAACTAAACCGAGAAAACCGGCGAACCGATCTAAAAAAACGAACCTAGGGTTTTTCAAAAAAACCGAACCGGTTTTAAAAATAAAACCGAACGGCGGCAACGGCGGCTTATACCTCCTGCGAGGTCCAGCGAGGGCGGCTCGTTCGGGGTCCGCTGCTGTGCCAGCGGGGGTGGCGCGGCGGGCGGCGACGGCAATCGGCGGCGGTAAACGGCGGGCGGCGCTTCTGGCGCGATCGCAAGCGGCGGTGGCGGCGGCTTGCAAGCGGCGGTTGGGGTGGTTCGGTGGTGGTGTGGGGTGCAGGTGGCGATATAAGGGGGCTAGCTTGGGAGGGGCAAGGCGGCGGAGACGAGTCCCGATCGGACTCGGCGACGGGCGGGGGTCATGGTCTCATGGAGGGAGACAATGGCAAGGCGGCTGGGCCGGCTGGCTCGGTTGAGCTTCTACCAATGCAGGCGCCAAGATTTTTTAAAATTTTTGCCGAAACTTAAATAAATCCTAGAAAATAAAATAAAAATCTAAAAAATGCCAAAAAAATTCACCGTCTAAATAAAATATTTAGAACAAGATGAACATTTTCTTGGCCCTAAAATGCAACTTTGAAAAACGTGCAATTTTTTTAATGCAAATAAAATAGCAATAAACTCCGAATAAAATCAAATATTTGATTTTAATATTTTTCCTCCAATACTTCATTTATTTTGGAGAAGTCATATTATCTCCTCTCATATATTTTAATATGAAATATTTTCGAAGAGAAAAAATAATTAAAACAAAAAATCCTTGTTTCAATATTTGATAGAATTCAAATATGAAAACAGTGAAATCCCCAACTCTCTCCGAGGGTCCTTGAGTTGCTTAGAATTTCGAGGACCGTGAAACGAAATGCAGCAAAAATATGATATACATGAATGATCTATGTATAACATTCCAAATTGAAAATTTGGGATGTTACAAGCTTTCTCCTTAGCCTCGCCCAGGGCCTTCCTCAGGGCCTTGACCCCGGTCGCGGCTCCTGCACATATTACGACACTACAGTCAATATACATCGCTTACACTTTCCGAACATACAACAAGTCGTTATTCACCTTGCTTCTCCTGGAGCCGAACTCTAACCTCGCCGAGCTCGTTTTGGTCCGCTCCACCTCCGCCTCAATTCGAGACTTTGGCAAGATGCGAGGTTGCGCCAACAAATGACACCGCTTATGCATAAATGCTATGTTAGTCTCCTACAATAGATCCTCTGTCCGGTTCTTCTCGCCGGACAGTGTCTCAGGGGCTACTGACTACAGGTTTTTTTTCTCTTTCTATGTTACTTACCTCGAAACCTGTCAATAGGTTGCTGTAGGCCTCGTTCAGTCCACTCTTGGCAAACTGAACCTTCTCAATCACCGCGCCCATAAGGACGCGGTGCTCTTCCATAACGGAGGCGCCTCGTAGCGCCCATCAGTTGTCCGTGCCCCGGATGGACAGGGACCACCCGGCGGAAGCAGCTCCCCTCCTTCAAAGGAGGTTGCTCGCCCGACTCGGAGCCATATGGGTCTCCGAATCAGATTCGGCCGAGGGCCAAACCGATGCGCCCTCTTCGCCAGCCATGGGGATCGTATCCTCCATGTGTCCGGCAGTGGAGGCTTCGCCTCGTGGCGCCTCCCCGATAGCGTCCTGGGTTCCTCCCCGGTTCGGATCGGCCCCCCTCGGGACATCACTTCGATGTCGTCCCCGGGCCCGGGAGAGTAAGCAGGCGGTGGCAACTGGCTCGCCATCTCCGACGGAGCCAACGAGCCTCCATACAAGGATCGCTAGATTAGGTCGCGGGCCGGACTGCAACAGTACAGTTAACTATATCAAGATAACGGAGAGAAAGGGCTGGATGTGCACACGAGCAAGCCATGTCACTTACGATGCGGCCTGGGGCTTAGTGCGGGGGTGCCGTTCCGGACTGTTGTCAACGTCTCACGCGGTGTTGACCGCTGGGGCGCCCTTCCCCTTTTTGGGCGCTTTCGCCTCCGGATGTGCCGAGGCCACCATCTTCTTCTTCTTCTCCTCGGGAGGAGGGTTGTTTTCCTCCTCCTCCTCCTCCTCCTTGTTGTTGTCCTCGGGAACGGAGGAATGTGCCTCGTCGTCTTCGGACGTCGCGTCCGAAGTGCCCTTGCAACGGGGGCCACTCTTGCCCCCCTTGGCCTTCTTCTTGGCTTTCTTCTCCGACGCCTTGTATGGCACCGGCACCAGCATCTCCGCAAGGCGCGGGATGACCGGTTCTTCAGGCAGCGGAGCCAGACACTGGATCCGCTTCGCCCTCTCCACCCAGTCCTAAAGGAACCATAATAAAAGCTCAGACGTCATCCTTGAAACAATGAGGTTGGGGATACGTCAGAAATAGCATACCTTGCTGGCGGGGTGTGTACAATCGTGGCCACGGTCTGAATGCGTGGCCGGTGGCTTCTCGTTGCCCTTAAAAAGCAACTTCTAGGCACCTTCGTGGGTAGTCTCGAAGAGCCTCACCAAGGTCTGGTGCTTTTTCGAATTGAACTCCCACAAAGGGCGGCTTTGGCGCTGGCACGAAAGAATCCGGCGGACTAGCATCACCTGGATGACATCAATGAGCTTGACGTTCTTGGTCACCATGCTTTGAACGCGCGTCTGCAGCGCTATCAGCTCGTCGGGTGAACACCAGTCCGGACTCTTCACGACCCAGGAGGTGAGTCGCATGGGAGCGCCGGAGCGGAATTCGGCAGCCGCGGCCCAGGTGGTGCCGTGAGGTTCTGTGATGTAGAACCACTGCTTCTGCCATTCCTTTACTGTCTCCACAAAAGTGCCTTTGGGCCAAGAGACGTTAGATAGCTTGCTCACCATGGCTCCTCGGCACTCCGCATGCTGGCCATCCACCACCTTCGGCTTTACATTGAAGACTTTGAGCCATAGCCCGAAGTGGGGCTGGATGCGGAGGAAGGCCTCACACACGACGATAAAGCGGAAGAAATGAAGAAGGAATAATACCCTCTCGTTGGGCTCCGGCGTGGGGACGATTTGTCCCTCGGCCGACAAGCGGTGGGCAATTCCCTCCGCCAAATATCCGGCCGCATGGGGCTCAGTAATGTCCTCCTCCTTGACGGAGGAGACCATCCACTTGCCCTGACCACTAGATCCGGACATGGTTGCTTGAGTGGAAAGGAGATGTGAACTTGGGCGTTGGAGCTCGAGATCGAGAAGGCGGAGACAGAGAGAAAGCATGAGAAGAGTAAGAGGGGTCCTTATCCTCTTATAAAGGCAGCAAACATTAAACGCCTCCTCGCTCGCCTTAAGATTCGCCTATTCCCAAGGGCTGTGCAAACGGCACGGTTGGGTTACCCATGCCCGCATTGATGAGAATCCCGCAATAAGGGGAACACGATCTCTGCTTTGACAAGACATGCCAATAGCAACCGCGTCTCGAAACATGGGATGGCAGAAGAAAAACGGTTCGAAATTATAACCGGACGGACGCGATGTCGTGTTATAAAGAAGCTGTCAACAGACTAGATTCGTGCAAATATTATATTCTCTCTGCGATTGTGTGTGGTGTATAACAGGTCCAGATACAATCATCATGACTGAAGATTATCTTGGAGTTCAGAAAAAGGGGAACCCGCCTTGTAATGCCGAAGACAATCTGCGCGCCGGCCTCCTCGTCATTGAAGTCAGGTTCAGGGGCTACTGAGGGAGTCCTGGACTAAGGGGTCCTCGGGCATCCGGCCTGCTATCCATGGGCCGGACTGATGGGCTGCGAAGACATGAAGACCGAAGACCATACCCCTGTCCGGATTGGACTTTCCTTGGCGTGGAAGGCAAGCTAGGCAATCAACTATGAAGATTCCTTCTTATGTAACCGACCCCATGTAACCCTAGATTTCTCAAGTGTCTATATAAACCGGAGGGCATAGTCCGGATAGGACACATTCATTACCATATATTCATAGGATAGGCTTTTAGGGTTTAGCCATTATGATCTCGTGGTAGATCAACTCTTGTAACACTCATATTCATCAAGATCAATCAAGCAGGAAGTAGGGTATTACCTCCATAGAGAGGGCCCGAACCTGGGTAAACATCGTGTCCCCCGTCTCCTGTTACCATCGATCCTAGACGCACAGTTCGGGACTGTAAGTGCATCTAGTGCCACCCCTAGTTGGTTTTGGAGTATTGACGACAAATTTGGTTGAGGGAATAATGTGTTTGTGAGAATTGCAGGATAACACAGGTAGTGTCCCTCATTGATTCGGTTTACCTACCGGAGATGACCCCTAAAAATGTATGAAGACATTGACGACAATGGTGGTATGTGAAGATATTCATATTGAAGACTATGACATGAGAAGACATTGAGTGAAGACAATGGAGCGCGAAGACTGTGTCGTTTCGTTGTTTCCTTTTTCTTCTTTGTTGAGTCATATGAACCACCGTACTGTTTAGTGGGGTCCAAGTGAACAAAGTCAGAATGACTGAAGTGATGCTCAACCCAAATTCTATGTCTTCGAGCGAAGACAATGAGAGCAAATCTTATCCAGAGTTGGATGAGTCAGCTTTGCTTGTAGTCCAAGTAAAGTTGCCGTGTGTGTTTGAAATCTGACCGTTGGAACACGTGTCAGTTCCTTAG
Source organism: Aegilops longissima (assembly GCA_021605205.1). Taxonomy (NCBI): domain Eukaryota; kingdom Viridiplantae; phylum Streptophyta; class Magnoliopsida; order Poales; family Poaceae; genus Aegilops; species Aegilops longissima. The sequence continues at coordinate 492,304,252 of CM038678.1, forward strand.
TGACCCAGGGCCATTTCGGACATATCAGGTCGGGTTGCCTAGTGGCTATAAATAGCCCACCCCCTACACCATAAATTGGTGGCTGCTCAGAGTTAGTGCACGGCTTGTGTCGTTTGAGAGCAACCCACCTCGAAGCCTTTGAGAGAGAGAAATCCTTGCGAGGACAAAGCCCAAACACCCAGAGCCAAGAGTGTTAGGCATCACTGAAGTCTTTCTGTCTGCGTGACCTGGAGACTTATTACACTTGAGGACTATGAATCCTCCAAATTGTTAGGCGTCGCGTTCGAGCATCCAAGAGTCATTGTGGATCGCCGTGAACGAAGTCTGTGAAGGTTCTGAAGTCTACCTTGAAGACTTACCAGAGTGATTGGGCGAGGACTGTGTGTCCTTAGCTCAAGGGAATAAGGTGAAGACGCGGTCTTGAGTTGAATCTCAGCCTCCCTAACTGGCGACGCATAGTTGTCACAAACTAGAACTGGTCCAACAAATCTCGTGTCTTCAACAAGTGACCGGTTCTATCCTCTCCTCCTTTACTTAGAATTTGTCTTCGTGAAGTCATTGCCTATTTGTCGTATCTGTTTGAATTCATTGCTTGACTACTATCGTTGGTTGGCTTCATACTATCTTCCATCTTGATCCTTACTACTAAGCTGCTATTAGTCTTTGTACTTTCACATTACTGCATACTTGACTATGGTTTGCTTGTTGTAGTTTATCTTCCGCTGCATATCAATTAGGTCATTTCTATTGTTTGTCTTCGAAACTTCCACGTTTTGAAGACTTTCCTAAAAATCGCCTATTCACCCCCCTCTAGTCGATAACTAGCACTTTCAATTGGTATCAAAGCAAGGTACTCCCTTGTTCTGTGTGATTCGGTTTAACCACCTGGAGTTTTAGCTATGTCGACTGCAGGGATAATCAAAGTCTCCGCTGCTTGCCCCGTGTTCAATGGAACTGAATATCCCTACTGGAAGAATAAGATGCGCATGCATCTTGAAGCCATTGATGTCGACCTCTGGTATGTCGTCAAGAACGGCGTTCCCAAAACTGGTGAAGGTGTCACCCCTGCTGATGTCAAGAAGTTCATTCAACTGGACTCTACCGCCAAGAACATCATCTGTGGTCATCTGACCAAAGCACAGTATGGCCGTGTGAGTGCTCTGGAAACGTCGAAGCTAGTTTGGGACTGGCTATCCAAGGTCAACGAAGGCATCTCAACCCAGAGAAATCAAAGGATCAGTGTTCTTCGCAACCTCTTCAACCGCTTCAAGAGAAACGACAATGAAAATGTCCAGCTCACGTTTGATCGCCTCACCGACATCACAAATGAGCTTCGTGCTCTCGGCACCGAGATTACCAAGCATGAAATCGTCAAGACACTATCGAGATCACTTGACAGCTCCTTTGACACCCTTGCTCTCATGATACAAGAACGCCTACGACTTCAAGACACTCGATCCGTCGATATACTTGAGAGGCTCAACACACATGAGTTCCAGCTTTCCGAGAAAAGAGATATCTATGGTCCCAACTATGGCCGAACTCGCGCTTTGAAGGCAAAAGTTGTTTCCTCATCTGAAGAAGAATCTGAATGCAGTTCTGATGATCCTGAAGACATTGGAAAGGAACTTGCCTTGCTTGTGAAGAAGTTCCAGAAGTTCACTAAGAAGAAGGGCTTCAGAAAGTCTTCACGATCTAGCTCAAGAAATGATGAAGCTTCCACTCATGACAACAAGAAGAGAACATGTCACAAGTGCAAGAAACCTAGACACTATATATCTGAGTGTCCACAGTGGGACAATGAGAAGAAGAAGAAGAAGAGTAAGGAATATGATTCTGATGACAAGAAGAAGAAGAAATCTTCAAAGTCTTCTTCCAAGTCCTCATCAAAGTCTTCATCTCATAAGAAGAGTTCATCTGGCAAGGCTCGTGCTTTTGTTGGCAAGGAAATGGATTCAGAGGAGGAGTCTGGTTCTGAGGAGGCGGAGGTGGAGTCTGAAGAGGAGTTCGACCCTGGCGTTGTAAGTCTGGCTCTAGCCACAGCCTATGTTGCCAAGTCCATCTTCAACACTGAAGACAATGACTTCCACACCAACGCTGAAGCTGATGACAAGGACGACCCTGCTCCCACCTACTGCTTCATGGCACGTGGTGCCAAGGGTATGACACCTCATGCTTCAGAATGGATTATGGACAGCGGATGCACTAATCATATGACTGGTGATCGAAGTCTTCTCATGGACTCAACCTTATGTCCACCAGACAAGAGTCACATCACATTTGCTGACACTGGTAAAAGCAAGGTATTGGGTCTAGGTAGAGTTGCAATCTCAAAGGATCAACACATGGATAAAGTGATGCTTGTTGAATCCCTTGGTTTCAACTTAATGTCTCTCTCGATGCTTTGTGACTTGAACATGATTGTGCTATTCGTAAAATATCGTTGCCTTGTACTAATGGAATCTAACAAGTCTCTAGTCTTTGAAGGGTATCGGAAAGATGATCTATACATGGTAGATTTCTCAAGAGGTCCACACTGCCGTATGTCTTCTTGCAAAAGCTTGAAATCTGGCTCGCATCGGAGGTGGGGCATCTTGGCATGAGGAACTTACACACACTCGCCAAGAAGAAGCATGTCATAGGCATCGAGGGTGTCAAGTTCAAGAAGGATCATTTGAGTGGTGCCTGTGAAGCTGGAAAGATGACTAGGGCAAAGCACCCCTCGAAGACAATCATGACGACATCTCAACCCTTCGAGCTGTTACACATGGACTTATTTGGCCCTACTCACTACTCTACCCTCACAACAACTGCTTGTCTCTATGGCTTCGTCATTGTTGATGACTACTCAAGATATACATGGGTGCACATAATTCTCTACAAGACTGAAGTGCAAGATGTCTTCAGACGCTTCACCAATCGAACCATGAACAATTATGGCGTCAAGATCAAGCATATCAGAAGTGACAACGGCACTGAGTTCAAGAACACCGGACTTGATCTTTATCTGGATACAATGGGAATCACTCATGAGTTTTCTGCTCCATACACACCTCAACAAAATGGCATCGTAGAGCGCAAGAACAGAACCCTCATTGAGATGGCTCGAACAATGCTCGACGAGTACAAGACACCAAGAAAGTTCTGGCCTGAACCTATTGATACAACATGTCACGTCATCAACTGTGTTTACATCCATAAGCTTCTGAACAAAACATCCTATGAGCTCCTTACTGGCAAGAAGCCAAATGTCAGCTACTTCAGAGTATTTGGAGCCAGGTGCTAGATCAAGGATCCCCATCACAAGTCAAAATTTGCACCTAAAGCTCACGAAGGCTTCATGCTCGGTTACGGAAAGGATTCACACTCTTACAGAGTCTTCAACCTTTATCTCTACAAAATCGTCGAAACTGTGGACGTGCGATTTGATGAAACCAATGGTTCACAAAGAGAGCTCCTGCCAAGTACACTAGACGAAGCTCCGCCCAGCGAATCTATCAAGCTGATGGGAACTGGTGAAATCATGCCTTCTGAAGCACAACCTGAAGAAGAACTTATCATTTCTGCACCTAACCAACCTGAAGACAATGCTCAGACTGAAGACAATCCTCCCAATGATGACAATGATCAGCAAGAGTAAGGTCTTCGTCCAGTTCATCCTCGAGTTGCAAATGAAGTACAAATTGAGAAGATAATTGATAGCATCAATGCACCTGGTCCACTTACTCGCTCAAGAGCAACACAGTTAGCAAATTTTTGTGGGCACTTTTCTTTTGTGTCAATATCGTAACCCAAGAAAGTAGTGAAGCCTTTATGGAACCTGAATGGATACAAGCTATGCAAGAAGAACTTCAACAGTTCAAGCTGAACAATGTTTGGGAACTTGTCAAGCGTCCTGACCCTCGCAAGCATAACATTATTGGTACAAAATTGATATATCAAAACAAGCAAGATGATCATGGTCAAGTCGTCAGAAACAAAGCACGTCTTGTGGCTCAAGGATACACTCAAGTTGAAGGAATTGACTTCAATGAAACATTTGCTCCTGTGGCTAGGCTTGAAGCTATTCGCATACTGCTAGCCTATGCTAACCACCACAACATCTTGCTATATCAAATGGATGTGAAGAGTGCATTTCTCAACGGCAAAATTGAAGAAGAAGTATCGTCGCTCAACCACCGGCTTTGAAGATCCAAAACATCCGATATGGTGTACAAGCTAAACAAAGCATCAGATGGCCTCAAACAAGCTCCTCGCGCTTGGTATGATACGATCAAAGACTTCAAGAGCAAAGGCTTCAAACCTGGATCCTCTATCCCACACTCTTCACGAAGACATATGATGGTGAACTGTTTGTGTGCCAAATATATGTGGATGACATTATCTTGGCTGCACCAACCGTAAGTATAGTGATGAGTTTGGATACATGATGCAAGAGCAATATCAGATGTCCATGATGGGTGAGCTGAAGTTCTTCCTTGGTCTTCAAATTCATCAGCAAAGGAATGGCATCTTCATATCTCAATAAAAATACCTCCAAGATTGTCTGAAGAAGTTTGGAATGCAAGATTGCAAAGGTTACACGACGCCAATGCCAGCCAAACACCATCTGGGTCCCGACGACAATGGTAAAGAATTTGATCAAAAGGTATACCGCTCCATGATTGGTTCCTTACTTTACCTATGTGCATCTAGGCCAGATATTATGCTTAGTGTTTGCATGTGTGCTCGATTCCAAGCGGCACCAAAGGAATCGCATCACTTAGCTGTGAAGCGAATTCTTCGATATTTGGCTCACACCCCAACACTCGGATTATGGTATCCAAAGGGCTCAGAATTTGATCTGCTTGGATTCTCGGATGCTGATTATGCTGGTGAAAAGGTGGATCACAAGTCTACATCAGGCACATGTCACTTTTGAAGGAAATATGCCCTAGAGGCAATAATAAAGTTATTATTTATTTCCTTATTTCATGATAAATGTTTATTATTCATGCTAGAATTGTATTAACCGGATACATGATACATGTGTGAATACATAGACAAACATATAGTCACTAGTATGCCTCTACTTGACTAGCTCATTAATCAAAGATGGTTATGTTTCCTAACCATAGACATGTGTTGTTATTTGATTAATGGGATCACATCATTAGGAGAATGATGTGATTGACATGACCCATTCCGTTAGCCTAGCACTTGATCGTTTAGTATATTGCTATTGCTTTCTTCATGACTTATACATGTTCCTGTAACTATGAGATTATGCAACTCCGTTTACGGAGGAACACTTTGGTGCTACCAAACGTCACAACGTGAATCGTGATTATAAAGGAGTACTACAGGTGTCTCCAAAGGTACATGTTGGGTTGGCGTATTTCGAGATTAGGTTTTGTCACTCCGATTGTCGGAGAGGTATCTCTGGGCCCTCTCGGTAATGCACATCACTATAAGCCTTGCAAGCAATGTAGCTAATGAGTTAGTTACGGAATGATGCATTACAGAACGAGTAAAGAGACTTGCCGGTAACGAGATTGAACTAGGTATTGGATACCGACGATCGAATCTCGGGCAAGTAACATACCGATGACAAAGGGAACAACGTATGTTGTTATGCGGTTTGACCGATAAAGATCTTCGTAGAATATGTAGGAGCCAATATGGACATCCAGGTTCCACTATTGGTTATTGACCGAGAATAGTTCTAGGTCATGTCTACATAGTTCTCGAACCCGTAGGGTCCGCACGCTTAAGGTTACGATGACAGTTTTATTATGAGTTTATGAGTTTTGATGTACTGAAGGAGTTCGGAGTCCCGTATGAGATCTGGGACATGACGAGGAGTCTCGAAATGGTCGAGACGTAAAGATCGATATATTGGACGACTATATTCGGAGTTCGGAAAGGTTCCGAGTGATTCGGTATTTTTCGAGTACCGGAGAGTTTAGGGAATTCATGGGAGTATATGGGCCTTATTGGGCCATACGGGAATAGAGGAGAAAGGCCGAAGGAAGGAGGCGCGCAGCCCCCTCTGGTCCGAATTGGACAAGGGTGCGGCCCCTTTCCTACCTCCTCTCCCCTCTTTCCCCCTCCAACAAGGAAGGAGGAGTCCTACTCCCGGTGGGAGTAGGACTCCCCTTGGCGCCTCCTCCTCATAGGCCGCCGCCCCTCCCCTTGCTCCTTTATATCTGGGGGCAGGGGGCACCCCATGAGACACAAGTTGATCTACGGATCATTCCTTAGTCGTGTGCGGTGCCCCTCCACCATATTCCACCTCGGTCATATCGTCGCGAGTTTAGGCGAAGCCTGCGCCGTAGAGCATCATCATCGCCACCACGCCGTCGTCTTGTGAAACTCATCCCGACACTTTGCTGGATCGGAGTCCGGGATCGTCATCGAGCTGAGCGTGTGCTGAACTCGGAGGTGCCGTACGTTCGGTACTTGGATCGGTCGGATCGTGAAGACGTACGACTACATCAACCGCGTTGTCATAACGCTTCCGCTTACGGTCTACGAGGGTACGTGGACAATACTCTCCCTTCTCGTTGCTATGCCATCACCATGATCTAGCGTGTGCGTAGGAAAAATTTTGAAATTACTACGTTCCCCAACAGTGGCATCCGAGCCAGGTTTTATGCGTTGATGTCATATGCACGAGTAGAACACAAGTGAGTTGTGGGCGATATAAGTCATACTGCTTACCAGCATGTCATACTTTGGTTCAGCGATATTGTGAGATGAAGCGGCCGGACCGACATTACGCGTGACGCTTACGCGAGAATGGTTTCACCGCTTTGAGCACTCGTTGCTTAAAGGTGACCGGCGGTGTCTCTCTCTCACTTTAGTTGAACCGAGTGTGGCTACGCCCGGTCCTTGCGAAGGTTAAAACAACACCAACTTGACAAACTATCGTTATGGTTTTGATGCGTAGGTAAGAACGGTTCTTGCTCAGCCCGTAGCAGCCACGTAAAACTTGCAACAACAAAGTAGAGGACGTCTAACTTGTTTTTGCAGGGCATGTTGTGATGTGATATGGTCAAGACGTGATGCTATATTTTATTGTATGAGATGATCATGTTTTGTAACCGAGTTATCGGCAATCAAGGGAGCCATATGGTTGTCGCTTTATTGTATGAAATGCAACGCCATGTAATTGCTTTACTTTATCACTAAGCGGTAGCGATAGTCGAGAAGCAATAGTTGGCGAGGCGACAACGATGCTACGATGGAGATCAAGGTGTCGCGCGGTGACAATGGTGATCACGACGGTGCTTGGAGATGGAGATCACAAGCACAAGATGATGATGGCCATATCATATCACTTATATTGATTGCATGTGATGTTTATCCTTTATGCATCTTATCTTGCTTTGATTGACGGTAGCATTATAAGATGATCTCTTACTAAAATTATCAAGAAGTGTTCTCCCGAGTATGCACCGTTGCGAAAGTTCTTCGTCTTTGAGACACCACGTGATGATCGGGTGTGATAGGCTCTACGCTCAAATACAACGGGTGCAAAACAGTTGCGCACGCGAATACTCAAGTTAAACTTGACGAGCCTAGCATATAACAGATATGGCCTCGGAACACGGAGACCGAAGGTCGAGTGTGAATCATATAGTAGATATGATCAACATATTGATGTTCACCATTGAAACTACTCCATCTCACGTGATGATCGGACATGGTTTAGTTGATATGGATCACGTAATCACTTAGAAGATTAGAGGATATCTATCTAAGTGGGAGTTCTTAAGTAATATGATTAATTGAACTTTAATTTATCATGAACTTAGTCTGGTAGTATTTTGCAAATTATGTTGTAGATCAATAGCTCGCGTTGTTGCTTCCCTATGTTTTTGCTTCCCTATGTTTTTATATGTGTTCCTAGAGAAAATTGTATTGAAAATGTTAGTAGCAATGATGCGGATTGGATCCGTGATCTGAGGTTTATCCTCATTGCTGCCTGTAAGAATTATGTCCTTAATGCACCGCTAGGTGACAGACCTATTGCAGGAGCAAATGCGACGTTATGAACATTTGGCTAGCTCAATATGATGACTACTTGATAGTTTAGTGCACCATACTTAACGGCTTAGAATCGGGACTTCAAAGACGTTTTTGAACGTCATGGACCATATGAGATGTTCCAGAAGTTGAAGTTAATATTTCAAGCAAATACCGAGTTGAGAGATATGAAGTCTCCAACAAGTTCTATAGCTAAAAGATGGAGGAGAATCGCTCAACTAGTGAGCATGTGCTCAGATTGTCCAGGTACTTCAATCGCTTGAATCAAGTGGGAGTTAATCTTCCGGATAAGATAGTGATTGACAGAATTCTCTAGTCACCATCACTAAGTTACTAGAACTTCGTGATGAACTATAGTATGCAAGGGATGACGAAAACAATTCCCAAGCTCTTCGCGATGCTAAAATCGGCGAAGGTAGAAATCAAGAAAAACATCAAGTGTTGATGGTTGACAAGACCACTAGTCTCAAGGAAAAGGGCAAAGGGAAGAAGGGAACTTCAAGAAGAACGGCAAGCAAGTTGCTGCTCGAGTGAAGAAGCCCAAGTCTGGACCTAAGCACGAGACTAAGTGCTTTTGCTGCAATGGAACTGGTCATTGAAGCGGAACTACCCCAAGTATTTGGCGGATAAGAAGGATGGCAAAGTGAACAAAGGTATATTTGATATACAGATTATTGATGTGTATTTTACTAGTGTTTATAGTAACCCCTCGGTATTTGATACTTGGTTCGGTTGCTAAGAGTAGTAACTCAAACGGAGTTGCGTAATGAACGAAACTAGTTGAAGTGGAAGTGACGATGAGTGTTGGAAGTAGTTCCAAGATTGATATGATCATCATCGCACACTCCCTATACTTTCGGGATTAGTGTTGAAACCTAAATAAATGTTATTTGGCGTTTGTTGAGCATAAATATGATTTGATCATGTTTATTGTAATCTGGTTATTCATTTAAAATCAAAGAATAATTGTTGTTCTGCTTACATGAATAAAACCTTCAATGGTCATACACCCAATAAAAATAGTTTGTTGGATCTCGATCGTAGTGATACACATATTCATAATATTGATGCCAAAAGATGCAAAGTTAATAATGATAGTGCAACTCATTTGTGGCACTTGCCGTTTAGGTCATATTGGTGTAAAGCGCATGAAGAAACTCCATGCTAATGGGATTTTGGAATCACTTGATTATGAATCACTTGATGCTTGTAACCATGCCTTATGGGCAAGATGACTAAAGACTCGTTCTCCGAATAATGGAGCGAGCAAATGACTTGTTGGAAATAATACATACCGATGTATGCGGTCCAATGAGTGTTAAAGCTCACGGCAAGTATCGTTATTTTCTAACCTTCACAGATGATTTGAGCAGATATGGGTATATCTACTTGATGAAACATAATTCTGAAACATTTGAAAAGTTCAAAGAATTTCAGAGTGAAGTGAAGAATCATCGTAACAAGAAAATAAAAGTTTCTACGATATGATCGCAGAGGAAAAATATTTGAGTTACGAGTTTGGCCTTCATTAAAACAATGTGAAATAGTTTCACTACTCACGCCACACGAACACCACAGCATAATGGTGTGTCCGAACATCGTAACCGCACTTTATTGGATATGGTGCGATCTATGATGTATCTTACCGATTTACCACTATCGCTTTTGGGGTTATGCATTAGAGACAGCTGCATTCACGTTTAATAGGGCACCATCTAAATCCGTTGAGATGAAACCGTATGAACTATGGTTTAGCAATAAACCTAAGTCGTCGTTTCTTAAAGTTTGGAGTTGTGATGCTTATGTGAAAAAGTTTTCACCGATAAGCTCGAACCCAAATCGAGAAGTGCGTCTTCATAGAATACCCAAAGGTAACTATTGGGTACACCTTCTATCACAGATCCGAAAGCAAGATATTTTTTCTAAGATGGATCCTTTCTAGAGAAGAAGTTTCTCTCGAAAGAAGTGAGTGGGAGGAAAGTAGAACTTGATGAGGTAATTGTACCTTCTCCCTTATTGGAAAGTAGTTCATCACAGGAATCAGTTCCAAATGATTCCTACACCAAATAGTGAGGAAGTTAATGATGATGATCATGAAACTTCAGATCAAGTTGCTACCAAACCTCGTAGGTCTTCCAGAGTAAGATCCGCACCAGAGTGGTACGGTAATCCTATTCTAGAAGTCATGTTACTAGACCATGATGAACCTACGAACTGTGAGGAAGCGATGATGAGCCCAGATTCCGCGAAATGATTTGAGGCCATGAAATCTGAGATGGGATCCATGTATGAGAACAAAGTGTGGACTTTGATTGATTTGCCCGATGATCGGCAAGTCATAGAGAATAAATGGATCTTCAAGAGGAAGACGGACGTTGATAGTAGTGTTACTATCTACAAAGCCCGACTTGTTGCAAAAGGTTTTCGACAAGTTCAAGGTGTTGAATACGATGAGATTTTCTCACTCGTAGCAATGCTTAAGTCTGTCCGAATCATGTTAGCAATTGCCACATTTTATGAAATCTGGCAAATGGATGTCAAAACTACATTCTTTAATGGATTTATTAAAGAAGAGTTGTATATGATTCAACCAGAAGGTTTTGTCAATCCTAAAGGAGCTAACAAAATGTGCAAGCTCCAGCGATCCATCTATGGACTGGTGCAAGCATCTCGGAGTTGGAATAAACGCTTTGATAGTGTGATCAAAGCATATGGTTTTATACTGAGACTTTTGGAGAAGCTTGTATTTACAAGAAAGTGAGTGGGAGTACTACAACATTTCGATAAGTATATGTGAATGACATATTGTTGATCGGAAATAATGTAGAATTATTCTGCAAAGCATAAAGGAGTATTTGAAAGGAGTTTTTCAAAGAAAGACCTCGGTGAAGCTGCTTACATATTGAGCATCAAGATCTATTGAGATAGATCAAGACACTTGATAAGTTTTTTCAATAAGCACATACCTTGTCAAGATTTTGAAGTAGTTCAAAATGGAACAGTTAAAGAAAAGTTCTTGCCTGTGTTGCAAAGGTGTGAAATTGAGTAAGACTCAAATCCCGACCACGGCAGAAAATAGAAAAGAGAATGAAAGACATTTCCTATGCCTCAATCATAGGTTCTATAAAGTATGCTATGCTATGTACTAGACCTATTGTATACCTTGCTCTGAATTTGGCAAGGGGTACAATAGTGATCTAGGAGTAGATCATTTGGACATTGGTCAAGAACATCCTTAGTGAGGACTAAGGAAATATTTCTCAATTATGGAAGTGATAAAAGAGCCCGTCGTAAAGAGTTACATCGATGCAAGCTTTTTACACTGATCCAGATGACTCTAAGTCTCAATCTGGATACATATTGAAAGTGGGAGCAATTAGCTAGAGTAGCTCCGTGCGAGCATTGTAGACATAGAATATTTGCAAAATACATACGGCTCTGAATGTGATGCAGACCCGTTGACTAAGCTTCTCTCACGAGCAAAACATGATCATACCTTAGTACTCTTTGGGTGTTAATCACATAGCGATGTGAACTAGATTATTGACTCTAGTAAACCCTTTGGGTGTTGGTCACATGACGATGTGAACTATGGGTGTTAATCACATACAGATGTGAATATTAGTGTTGAATCACATGATGATGTGAACTAGATTATTGACTCTAGTGCAAGTGGGAGACTGAAGGAAATATGCCCTAGAGGCAATAATAAAGTTATTATTTATTTCCTTTTTTCATGATAAATGTTTATTATTCATGCTAGAATTGTATTAACCGGATACATGATACATGTGTGAATACATAGACAAACATATAGTCACTAGTATGCCTCTACTTGACTAGCTCATTAATCAAAGATGGTTATGTTTCCTAACCATAGACATGTGTTGTTATTTGATTAATGGGATCACATCATTAGGAGAATGATGTGATTGACATGACCCATTCCGTTAGCCTAGCACTTGATCGTTTAGTATATTGCTATTGCTTTCTTCATGACTTATACATGTTCCTGTAACTATGAGATTATGCAACTCCTGTTTACCGGAGGAACACTTTGGATGCTACCAAACATCACAATGTAACTGGGTGATTATAAAGGAGTACTACAGGTGTCTCCAAAGGTACATGTTGGGTTGGCGTATTTCGAGATTAGGTTTTGTCACTCCGATTGTCGGAGAGGTATCTCTGGGCCCTCTCGGTAATGCACATCACTATAAGCCTTGCAAGCAATGTAGCTAATGAGTTAGTTACGGAATGATGCATTATGTAACGAGTAAAGAGACTTGCCGGTAACGAGATTGAACTAGGTATTGGATACCGACGATCGAATCTCGGGCAAGTAACATACCGATGACAAAGGGAACAACGTATGTTGTTATGCGGTTTGACCGATAAAGATCTTCGAGAATATGTAGGAGCCAATATGGGCATCCAGGTTCCGCTATTGGTTATTGACCGAGAATAGTTCTAGGTCATGTCTACATAGTTCTTGAACCCGTAGGGTCCGCACGCAACAAGGTTCGATGACAGTTTTATTATGAGTTTATGAGTTTTGATGTACCGAAGGAGTTCGAGTCCCGGATGAGATCGGGGACATGACGAGGAGTCTCGAAATGGTCAAGACGTAAAGATCGATATATTGGACGACTATATTCGGAGTTCGGAAAGGTTCCGAGTGATTCGGTATTTTTCGAGTACCGAGAGTTACGGAATTCGCCGGGAGTATATGGGCCTTATTGGGCCATACGGGAATAGAGGAGAAAGGCCGAAAGGAAGGAGGCGCGCAGCCCCCTCTGGTCCGAATTGGACAAGGGTGCGGCCCCTTTCCTACCTCCTCTCCCCTCTTCCCCTCCAACAAGGAAGGAGGAGTCCTACTCCCGATGGGAGTAGGACTCCCCTTGCGCGCCTCCTCATAGGCCGCCGCCCCTCCCCTTGCTCCTTTATATACGGGGCAGGGGGGCACCCCATGAGACACAATTTGATCTACGGATCGTTCCTTAGCCGTGTCGGTGCCCCCTCCACCATATTCCACCTCGGTCATATCGTCGCGGAGTTTAGGTGAAGCCCTGCGCGGTAGAGCATCATCATCGCTCCCACGCCGTCGTCTTGACGGAACTCATCCCGACACTTTGCTGGATCGGAGTCCGGGGATTGTCATCGAGCTGAACGTGTGCTGAACTCGGAGGTGCCGTACGTTCGGTACTTGGATCGGTCGGATCGTGAAGACGTACGACTACATCAACCGCGTTGTCATAACGCTTCCGCTTATGGTCTACGAGGGTACGTGGACAACACTCTCCCCTCTCGTTGCTATGCCATCACCATGATCTTGCGTGTGCGTAGGAAAATTTTGAAATTACTACGTTCCCCAACAACTTTCTGGCACGATCACTTGTCTGTTGGTCTTCAAAGAAGCAGAACTGTGTATCACTCTCAACTGCTGAATTTGAATACATTGCTGCTGGATCTTGCTGCGCTCAGCTTCTATGGATGAAGCAAACTCTCAAGGACTATGGCATCAATCTGAAACAAGTACCTCTCTTCTGCGACAATGAAAGCGCCATCAAGATTGCCAACAATCCAGTCCAGCACTCGAAGACAAAGCACATTGAAATTCATCATCACTTTCTCAGAGATCAAGTCATGAAGAAAGATATTGACATCATTCACGTCAACACTGAAGAGCAACTGGAAGATATCTTCACAAAGCCCTTGGATGAGAAAAGGTTTTGCAAGTTACGGTGTGAGCTAAATATCTTGGAATCCTCAAATGTCCTGTGATCATTCCTAACACTTATGCATGTTGATGACTTAGATGTGCAACACACGAAGTAAAGTATATCTTCAATCAATGAAGACTTACATTCTGAGTGTGAATACATTAACGTGGAATTTGACTTCGGAGCGCCACGATAATTGTGCACCGTGTCTGGGTCTAATACTTCCTATACGGTGGGTAACGCCACCACCAAATTTCTCTGTTTGAAGTGTTTCACTCATGGCATTATTTTTGCTATGTCTTCGCATTTGGTTTGTCTTCAAATTTGAACTTATCTTCATGATTTTCTTCACTATGTTGATTTGATTGCTTTCTGATATATATATATACTAGTGTTCTGTCCTCTAAAGCATTCACTTATAGCTATGTCTTCCTAGTTGAATCTTTTGAACTAAGTGAATGTGATCGGACCCTAATCTCTCTATGCTTTCTATCTCAAACTCTATCTGTCCAAATCATATGCATTCTATTGAAACTGTCGAATATCTTCTCTGCGTCCTTGTCAGCAGAAGACACAGAGACAAAGATTACGTCTATTTTAAATGATTCATCCTTATTGCTTGAAATCCGGAGAAGCCGGAACGACCATCCGACAAACTTGGCGGGCGTGTGAACGTGGGACAACTCTGAGTATGTTGCATGCTTGCCACGTGCCCCTCAGATGTGAACCGCCAGGGGCACCTGAGTAATTGCGCTGTGCCGCACACCTCCTTATAAATACATGTCCCCTGCGGTAAAGAAAACCTTCTTCCACCTCTCCACCTTGTCAAAACCCTAGCGCCACCGCTAGCTCTCGACGACGCTGGCAACGAAGCGCTTAGCTGCCGCAACTTCTCCGACGCCGTCCTCACGCCGACGCGCGACATCGCCCTCTCCGCCGCGCCGTGGGTGTCCTCCGTCGCCAAGTTAGGGCACGGTGGATTGAACTGCTCGGTCTCCTACTCATCCCATCTAGCAGTTCTTCGTGTGGTAAATACAACTCTATTTTTACCATCTTTTTGATCCTCAAAGATTCATCCTATTTACCAAAATTGATTTCTGCCTATACAATGTTAGATCGATTATGTATACATCTCATACTGCCTAGTATATTCACTTAAGCTTCATATCTAGTTAGATTCCTCACTTGTACTTATTCACAGATTCGTACAAATCTAGGACCAACCCTCAACGTATAAATGAATGTCTTCGCATCATGAGGTCAATGTCTTCAAACTGATTTATCTTCAAAATCTTCTGAGAATGCATATGACCTCTTCCCCTTCCCTCGCATCTCTAATGCTGTCACAGGTACATGTCCGTGGGAGAATCCCTTGGTTCTCATAGTCCGCATTCGTTTGCGAAATTCTTAAAGCATCACATTAACTCTCCCGGCCGGTTCTGTTTGTCCAGCAAGCGAAAGCCTTTGAATCCTTTGAGCGTGTTGAAGCCATTCAGTTTGAAGTTCATGGCTGTAGAGAAATCGATAAGGAAGGGTGGCGGAACAACGTCGTGGGGAACATCAAAAGATTTGCTGATGACCTCGCGAGCTTTACAAGAGATCCTGAAGAGAATTATAATCAACGCAAGACACGAATCCAATGGATTCGACGATATTGGGCTGAACAATGGTTCAAATACAAGTTCGTGACCCAGAATACGCTGAGAAGAATGCTATCAAAAGTCCTTGGGGTGATATTCTCTTTGAGGCCTTCCACCCAAGAACAGAGTGAAGCTATTGCACGTGGTTTCTATCCTTGTATGGTCGGTGGACCTCAGCCTGAAAATGCCGACCCATCGACATTGCTCTGGTGTCGTGACGATAATCTCTTCAAGCGCAACTTCCAGCACGCAAAGGCATCGGCCAAGGAAAATAAGAAGTCATTGGGATTAGACTTCAACCCTGGTCCCTCTGCTCCCCGTGCTGACGGCTAACGTGATGCAGAACCCAATGTCATCGGTCCGTTCTACAACCTTGATGGCCTCATCACTCACATCTCGGTCCAAGGTGCCAAAGTGGATCATTCGATGATGATCTCGACATCGATGAAGCCCCAGCTCCTACTCCAAAGCCGCAGAAACCAAAGAAGGCTAAGGCTTCAAGATCAGCTGCTCCTCCAAAAGCTTCACATGTGAAGCCACTGGCCACTGCACCTCCTAAAGACAGTGTGCAGTCTGAAGATCTATCACATATCTCCAAGAAGACGGAGAAGAAAAAGGAAATCATCAAAAATACTGATCAGACATTGACTCCTGCTGCCATTCTGCGAGAAGAGCACATTGATCTATCCAGCGATGAAGATCTTGCAGATGATGCTCTTGAGCAACTGATCAAGAGAAAGGAAGAAGCAGAGATCTTCAATGATTTGCCTCTCTTTGATGTGGCAATCATCCATAACTTCATTGATGAGTGGTTTGACTCCCCAAATCTCAGCTTTGAAGATCTGCAACTTCCCATTGGCCTCAACGTCTCCTTCAATGGCGCCATTGCTTCTGAGCTAGCTCTTGCTCAGCGCATCGTTGAACTAAAGCACAAGATCGACTATGAGAAAGCTCAGTTCAAGAAGCATGTGGCAAAGCTCAGCGTGCAAGATGTCAAAAACTTCAAGATCATGCTGCACGAGCTCAAAGAAGCCTTTCTCAAGAGCCGCGAAGAAGCTAAAGGCTCTCGTGAGCGCATGAAGAGTATGGCTGACAAGTGTGTGCTAGCCTACAATGAGGCTGAGAAGCGCAAGGCTCTTGGTCGTCCTGGCATTGACCCCATAATGGCTGCAAAGAAGTTGAAGCCATCAACTGACCAATGTGCACCTTCAAGGCAGGAAGAACCTCACATAGTCTTCCCAAGCAGCATGACTGGCTCGAAGCCAAAGGTCAGGTCAACCGCTTCAGAACTGAAGAAGACGATGACTGCCGAGGCTGAAGCCAAAAAAAAGGAAAAATCCTGAAGCCTCTGATGTTGCTCCCTCCAAGAAGAAGCGCAAAACCAAGAAGAATCGGGCTGCTCCCACAGAGCCCTTAGTTGTTGAACCTATCTCAATGGTTCACCCTGCATCTGAACTCCAAGAGCGATGGATGATAGTTCATGAGCACCTTCCACAGAGGCTCATGAAGTCAAGACATTCCAGCAGATTGATCCCATCGCTCTGAAGACATTAGTCACAATGACAATGTTGAAGATGATGTAGTTCTTCCTCGAATCGAACACAACCAGATCATCGCTTTGTTCTCACGAACAGCGACCTCATCAGCATTGGTCGTCCTTTGACGCCAATTGCTTAGGATGCATCATGGGCTGATCACCCACAACAACAAGACTCCCCGAGTACTCCCCAACAACAACAAGTCACACCACCTGTGCAAGAAGAAGAGGATGACTTTGAGGCCCAGCCAACTCCATCTCCAAAGGCGTCGCCAGCATTCCGCAGGCTTTGCAAAGGACCAAGGCCTCAAGTCCCTCTTTCGAGCGTTCTAGAAGGAGAAGTGCACCACCAATCTGTTGCACGTCAAGTGTTTCGAAGCCACTCCATTGTGAATGTCTCCGTGTGCAAAGCCAAAGCTGCTGAAGACAATCCGCTGCATCAGCCGATGACAACCAAGAAGAATGTGTCCCTACTCCCCCCATTACTGAAGAAGTTGTTCCTGAAGTGAACATGACAGTGCCCGACCCTCCAGCTCATCAAGTGGAGGTTGAAAATCTTGAGGCTGCCACCACCAACACAAATGAAGCCAATGACGTAGTCATGGCTGAAGCAAATGTGGAGCCTGCACCAACCAATGTGCCAGAAGCCAATGATGCAACTGCTCCTGAAGCATCTGTTGTGCAGCCTAAAGCCTCTGTTGTTGCCACTGCTCCTGTTCCGCCACCAAGGCCCTATACAATTGAGCAAGCATACAACTATCGTCAGCTGATCACTGTCAAATGGCCCATTCTGGTCCCTCCGCCTAGTGCCTCTGGTCCTCAGTTTGATTATCATATTGGGTTTAGGCCTCTGGTCCAGAAACCAAAGCCAAGACTGCCAAGGTTCCCAGGTACTGCCACCTCTACAGGGTCCTTCAATGCAAATGGCTTCAAAGCCCACAACACCTTCTTTGACAGAGCAAAGAACCCCTACTCAAGGCCGAGAATATCATCAGATCGCTTCTGGAGCTATCAGCAGCGAAGCTATTACTCCTGCATTCTGTATGATCAAGGGCGCATTTTCCCTCATATGCGCCTCGACACTGAAGCCATTGCTGGACTGCCATGCTTAGAAGAAGCACTTGACTGCTTTCGTGATGCAGGTTTGCTCAGCTTTGTGACATACAAAGAACATTGGAATGAGGAACTTTTGCTTCAATTCTATGCTACCCTCCACATTCGCGGCTACTACAGGGATACAAAGACATGGGTTCTCGAGTGGATGACAGGAAATGTTCATCATGAAGCCAAAGCTCTTGACGTCATTGAGCTTACAGGCCTACCCACTCACGGAGAGCTGTTCGAACCTGATTGTCAACTCCACCGCAATGCACTGGAGAGCATCTTCCATAAGCCAGAGCCCAACATGAGCCAGATGTTGAGCATGATGAAGCCTTTGCCACCTGACGCTGAATACCCAAAGGATTTCTTTGTTGATGACCTTGAGTATCTGCCTCGCACAATATATCACATCATCGAGCAAACTCTATGGCCTATCAAAGGGCATTCATCACCGCAAAACTTGAAGGAGCCATGAAGACATTAGTCTTTTACATCCTCAATGGCATCAGCTTCAATACACAAGAATTCTTCATCCGCAATCGGCTGCGTTTGGTTCGACCTTTTGGCCTGAAATTTTATGCTCCATGGGTCATCGCCTCATCAAGCTACACTCTGCTATCAACTATCGATCGTCTCGCTTCGCAATCATCGATCTTTCTACGAGAGGTTGATATGTCGATTGAAGCCATATACCCCGAGCCTGCCAAAATGCCTCTTTGTCTTCAAAATGCTGATCACCAAAGCTTCACTCAACCCATGGGAGGAGTCAAGCAGAACTTCGTGTCTATCAATGGCTGGGAACACTCAGATGCCTCACCGTGCATAAACTGAAGCTCTTGAGAGCACAATTGCCCAAAGGCCTAAGAAGCGCTCTCGCGTCCTAAATGACCGAGAACTTCTTGTGGCACCGCATCGTAAACAAGACAAGCATCATTTTTGGCTCAAGCGGCGGATGCAAAGCCTCTTGGTGGGCGTCAATCGCATTCAAATCTTGCCACCAAGAATGCTTTTGTCACTCACGAGACCTGTCGGCGATCATGGAAGAGTTTGGCGTTGCTCGGTCTTTGAAGCAGATCTTCAAGGCGATGGCTTCACCGAAAGATTCAAGTTTGACTCCACTCCTCCACGGAATGCGGTCCTCGTCGAACTCCATCCCTTGAAGACTCGACTATTCTTCCTCCGCTGCAATCGTGAATGCGAGTGATCGATGATGAAGGCGATGCTACTTCACCCCCCTTACTTACGCGCGATCGACCTTTGCACCAAGTTAAATGCGCACGCCAACCAACAACGACAACCTGCTGCTTCACCTACTCCTCATGGGAACGAGTAGATGCTCTATATCTTCAAACCTTTTTAGTCCTTGCTGACAAAAGGGGGAGAAGCATATGAGTTTGATAGTCTTCAAGCGGGTTCATATGGGCGGTTGCTTTATATTTTGCCTAGTGTTTACAACTCTCGCGTTTGATACATTTGGTTCTTTGAGTTGTAACACTTAAACTCGATGGTCGTCTGCTACTTATTTGCTTTTCTATGATGTGATGATAAATTCCGCATGTGCGATGATAACTTCCTGTCGGTGCGGGGACGACACCTATGGGATCACAAGAATCCCTACTACGGTTGCGGGGCGCGGGGTCGTGAGAAGAGCGGATCAAACAGATAGCACACGGGTTCTTTATCCAGGTTCGGGCCGCGAGGATGCGTAAAACCCTACTCCTGCTTTGGTGGCTTGTTTATCTGTGTTCTTGAGCTAGCAATGGGGCGTGAGGAGCTCCAAAAAGCCGAATCCTCCTCCTGGTCGCCTTGGGCCTCCTTTTATAGGGAAAGGGGTTGCCACAGTGGCACACAGGAGGTGGAAAGGGTACAGTGATGCGAGTTTATCCCTCGCATTACATGACAAGGCGCATTTAATGCGTCTTGCTTAGGTGTCCTTGCTTTATCGGGGCGGGGAGAGCCAGGTCTCGTCGTCGCCGCTCCCTTCGTGTTGACACGCATACGGCCAGCGGTGCTGTGGTGCCATGTAGGCGCAGCAGGTGAGGTGGCGCAGTGGTGGGTCTCCATGAAGATCTGCTTTCGCCGCCACGCAGTGCCAGCCCAACTGGTTGGGTCGGCACCTGCATCTGGCTGATGGTGGAGGTTTGTGCGGCGTGGGCCTGATGGTGGCCCCATGGGTGTCCTTGGCAAGGGCCTCACCGTAGCCCGGCAAGGGTCTTGCTTGGGGCCCGGCAAGGTCTTGCCGTGGCGCTTCTTGTCATCCCGGCAAGGCTCTTGCCGGGGCCTTCAGTCCTCCTTGGCTGGGATCCGCCAAGGGTCATAAATCTTCTATAGTGTGTATCTGATCTTGAATGTCTTCACAAAGATCTGCATGCCACCGCGGGGATGTCTCCCGAATCCTTGCCCCATGGGGGCAGTGGACTCAAGGGTGACTCACTCCGTAGGTGTGGGACGAGCTGCCACGGCAAGGGTCTTGCCGGGTTTGCTAAAACCGCCCCCCGGCAAGGGTCTTGCCGGTGGAGTCCGCTTCGTCCCCTTTGCTCTTTGTGTTCTTGGTCTTGGCGTTGTTCTGTTCCTCTCGAGCTCCGTCCTTACCTTGGCTCACCTCCCTTGCCTTGCTCAGTGCGGTGGTTCCCGTGGCTCAGACTGCCCGTGCATAGTTATAGGAGCCCCCGGGCCTGGGCCACACGTAAGCGCAATCGCGTCGTTGGGCTGGGCCCAAAAATGGTGCGCGGGAAGGCGGGGTAGTTTTTACCGCGGTAAGTCTTTTCGCACGCTGCGCTTCCCATGCCTCCCGCGCATGGCTCGGCATGGGGAGGCGTGCGTGACGTGGGCGGCATGCGTGGGGCTGAGCTCTGCGCGCATGCGTCACATTGCAGTAAAAGGGGGCGGTTCGCGCCTTCCCATAAGCGAAGGGGCGTGGGCGCGCCCATTCTTGAGCAGGGCAGGCGTGGTCTTCAAGGCGTCCAATCCGCACGATCATGGGGTGGGGAGAGGTCGCCTCACCCGTCGCCTCGGTCCCGTGCTACCACGTGGTTCTCATGCGCTTGGGGTGGCGAGCGGTGGAGGCGGAAACCGGGCCGTCGTGGGCGGGGCAGCGGGTTGGTCCCGTTCCTGCGCCTTCCACGTCTTGATTGGTTGGCCTGGCGGCCGTGCCCCCACCCGTTCCTTTATAAAAAGCGGGGGAGCGTCGTCCGCACTCTTCCATCTTCTCCTTCCTTGACTTTGTTCCCCTCCTCCATCCGCCATGGAGAGAGGGAATCCTGGCTCTTCAACGGTGGCGGCAAGGGTCGCCGCTCGACAACGCGTCCTTCCTTCTCCTTCACCTACGGTGGCAGAGCCAGCCGCGAGGGGAAGTGGGAGGGGGCGAGGCCGCGGGCGAGGCCGTGGGCGAGGCCGAGGCGCTCAGGGAAGAGGAGAACGGGGCGGCGCGCCAGTCCTGCCTCCGCCAGTAGTTCCTCCCCCCATGGAGATCCATGTTGGGGATGATCCTTGCGAGTTCTTTGTCAGGTTGCGCCGGCCGCCTCGCCATCGCCTTCGTCTCCCGACTCCATTCGCGAGCGAGATGGAGCTGGATCCACCGGAGTCGTTGCGGTTGCACATGAGGGGCTGTTGGATCAGTGGTACGCGAGTTCGCGTCGACTTTCCAGCCCCTCACGTGATGTACCTTGGTCGAGGATGGAAGACGTTCGCTCATATCCACCGCTTGACGGCGGGGCTCACTCTCCATTTCAAGGCGATGGAGCGGCCTCCTCTCCGTCAAGGTCTTGGTGCTTCGAGACTCGGGCAAGGTGCTGCGTGGAGCTCTTCGATAGCGAAGGCTCCTCCTCGGCGGGAGTGGCGAGGAGGACAGCAGGCAGCGACGACGAGGGTAGCAGCGGCGGGATGACGGGTCCGACTAGGTGTCGGGCGCCCGCTCCGTCTGACATCGGCAATCCCATCATCCGTGTCGCCGCTTCACGAACTTCTCGGGTCGTCTCCTTGGGCGGTTGGCGTTGGGAGGCTGCGGAAGAGGAAGAGGCGGGCGGCAAGGCCGTTAAATCAAATCTGTGGACCGGCGCCTTCGACAGCGTCTTGACGTCCTGCCGCCTCGTCTTGAGCTCTGCTTGAGCACCGCCATCACCATCCAGCCTTGAGGACGACCACCGAGATGTTCTCTTGGTGTCTCCTGCCACTCGTAGCTTCGCCTAAGCGCCCCTTTGCCCTTTTCGCCTCCTTGACCTGCCTCCCGAGGAGAGGGACAAGGAAGGGATTCTGAGCACCTTATCTCTTTTAGTTTGTAAGCCTTCGGGCCTTGGCTGAATTTAAAACTTGTAATCCCATCATTCATGTTTTTCATTCCCTATGGACTGTACCTGAGTGGAATGTTATTAATGAAAAAGGGATGCTTGCCGGGTCATTTGTTTGCGGGTAGAACCCACGACAAGGAGTAAATCCTTGGTATCCTTAAGATAAACATTTCCTTGCCCGGCAACAGGCCCTGCCGTCTTCCCACTTCGCTCGACCTTTCTCACGCTTTCGGCGGAGGCAGGGATGAGGTGGGTTCAGGCTCCTCGTTTCATCCTTTTGCTGCCGTGACTACGACCAAACCTGGCCCCAGGAACGAGCCCTAGGGCCTAGAGTTTTTTGGGGAGCACGATAGCTTTGGGAAAAAACGAGGTTTCACATACCTCAGTCCATAAGGAAATGCATGATAAGGGATGAAGAACTTATCTGAAGCTGTAGCCCCCGGCAACTCTGTTTTGCCGTGGGTGAATCTTTGTACTCGCAGCCCCCGGTAATACTGGCTTGCCGGGGTCTAGATGCCAATCTATCCCTCTTTTCTTTTTCGTCCTCAAGTGATCCGGCAAGGATATCTGTGAGTCCTGCGAGCCAAAGAAGACAAAAGAACGGCAAAGAGACGCACACTCGACCTCTAAGCTAGGGGTTAGTCGCTGCTGAGCACTATCAACCCTAACCAAGGACGAGACTTGACCTAGCATGCATGCTATAACTTAGGGCGCCAGCGCTTCATTTATTTATGCTCAGGGTCTGCGCCTAGCTTTGTACAAAGGGTTACATGCATCATCGGCAATGCTTGTACAAAGGTGGCTTGCCGGGGGCCCGGCAAGCCGCGCCTCCAGGTAAAACTTGCGAAGATGCTCAATGTTCGGTGAGTTACTCACGGAACAACATCTTGATCTCGAGCGGACTGCGCCGGGCCTGGTGACTCGTATTACCCGATAAGGGCCTTCCCACTTTGGCGTCAACTTGTTGGAATTCTTGGCCGATTGAACACGCCGAAGGACAAGGTTGCCTTCCTCAAGGCTTCGGGCATGAACCTTGCGGCTATGGTAGCGGCGCAAGGCTTGCTGGTAGCGTGCTGCTCTCACAGCCGCCCGAAGACGATCTTCCTCGAGGAGCACTGCGTCATCTTGCTGCAGTTGCTCTTGCTCAAGCTCGTCATAAGCGAGCACTCGAGGTGACCCGTATATGAGTTTAGTGGGGAGAACTGCTTCTGCCCCATATACCAGGGCAAAAGGTGTCTGGCCGGTGGCTCGATTTGGCGTCGTCCTGATCGACCAAAGAACCGCCGACAACTCATCAATCCAGCGCCTTCCACTGTTGTGCAGCCTGTCAAAGGTCTTGGTCCTTAAGCCTCGCAGTACTTCAGCATTTGCCCTCTCAGCTTGACCATTGCTCATGGTGAGCAGCAGGCGAAACAGACTTTCTTTGCCGAGGTCTTGGGTATATTGCATGAAGGTGCGGCTTGTGAACTGTGTGCGATGTCGGTGATAACCTGTTGAGCACGCCAAAGCGGCACACTAGTCCCTTGAAGAACTTGACGGTGGTGAGCTGTGACCTTCCTCACTTGCCTCCACTTCCGGCCACTTTGTGAACTTGTCGATTACAGCGTACAAGTACTCAAAGCCCCGACAGCCAGCAGGGAAAGGGCCCGATATGTCGAGCCCCAGGACGAGAAGGGCTAGGAGAGAGGAATGGTTTGAAGGGCTTGAGCTGGCTGATGAAGCTTCTTTAAATGGGCCCGACCGCTTCACACAGGTGACTAGTGTCATCGCATCTGGAGGCGGTGGGCGGAAGAAGCCTTGCGGCAAGGGCCCTTGACCCAATGTGGGATCCACATATGCCTCCGTGTATCTCGCCAACAGCTCCAGTCCTTCCTCTCGAGGGATACACTTCAATTTCACACCGTTCGGCCTCTTTCACATGCAGGACATCATCGATTTAACTGGTACATGGTAGATCGACGGGCTACTTTTCCGCTTCTTCCTGCTCCTCGGGAAGTTCCCTGTTGGAGAAATCGGACGGTATCTTGTGCCTTCACGCGGAGCACAGGGCTCGGCGGTGAGGACTAAAGGTATTTCCTCCGCTTCTGAGCGCGGCTGTCTCGACGGCAAGAGCTTGACGCTCCGCCGGAGCGATCGTCCGTGGCGGGCTCGATATCCCCGCAACATCCTTGCCGCGGCTCGAGGGCTTCGGCGGGAAAGTACTTGCTGGGCCCTGATTTCCTCCTCTTATTCTGCTCTGTTGATGGATCAGCGAATGGCTGAGTTAGTCTGAAGCACAAAGGTACTGGTTCCACGGTAGCTTGAGGCAGCAGCGTTTTGATGTGTCGGCGATATCGTTCTCCGCTCGGGGAATGTGTTTAGCCTGTATACCGTCGAAACGCTCTTCCAGCTTTCTCACTTCATCAACGGGCTCTGGTAATCCTTGCTTGACTTGCTTGACGACAAGCTGCTAGTCCCCCCTGACGATGAGTTTCTTGATTCCGAGGTCCGCCGCGATCCTAAGACCGGCAAGCAACCCTTCATACTCTGCCGTATTGTTGGTTGACACCTCCCTGGGGAAGTGCATCTGGATCACGTACTTGAGGTGCTCTCCGGTGGGCGCGACAAGCGATCGCCAGACCTCGGCGCCCTGTAAGGAGAAAGCTCCATCAAAGTACATGATCCAATCACAACTTGCCTCCTTGCCGGGGAGAGCAGTCTCTTGGACTTCTTCGTCAGGCATTGCAGTCCATTCTGCAATGAACTCCGCTAGGACTCGGCTCTGAATCATCGAAGTACTTTCAAACTTGAGGCCAAAGCTGGACAGCTCCAGTGCCCATTCCACAATTCTTCCCGTTGCATCCGGATTGTGCAATATCCGTTCGCGAGAGGAAGCGAGTAACGACAGTGATCTCGTGTGCACGGAAGTAGTGGCGCAGCTTCCTCGAGGCCATAAGAAGGCCGAAGAGCAGTTTCTGCACGCCGGAGTACCTTGACCTAGCCCCCTGCAGGAGGGAACTAACAAAGTAGACCGGGTGCTGCATCATTTTCTTCTTCGGCGACACTCCAACTAGCTGTGTCGTCTCTGCATTGGTGGTGTCGGGCTCTTCTGCTGCCATCTCCTCGTCATCAACCTCTCTCTGTGCCACCAGTGTGGCGCTGACCACCTGGTCCGTTGCCGCCAGGAATAGCAGCAACGACTCCTGTGGCCTAGGCGCAACTAGTATTGGCGCGGAGTTGAGGTACTTCTTCAAACCTTGCAGTGCTGCTTCGGCTTCTGGTGTCCACTCCATCGGGCCCGCCTTTTTCAGGATCTTGAAAAGGGAAGGCGCCTTCAGCGAACTTGGAAATGAACCTGCCCATGGTGGCGGCGCAACCAACAAGCCGGCGCACATCCTTGATTCGCTTGGGTGCTTCAATCTGCTCTATAGCTTTGATTTTGTCGGATTGGCCTCTATCCTGTTGTGACACCAAGAACCGAGAAGCTTGCGGACGGGACTCAAAGACGCACTTCTCGGGGTTCAGCTTGAGATTGATCTTGCGCAGGTTTGCAAATGTTTCTTGCAAATCTGGTATGAGGTTGCCACGTCCTTGGTTTTGACCACTATGTCATCCATACAAGCTTCCATATTTCTATGGAGCTGGGGTTCAAAACCAATCTGGACCGCCCTTGCAAGCGTCGAACCAGCACTCTTCAACCCGAAGGCATCCGCATGAAACAATCGTACCACATGGGGTGATGAATGCTGTCTTCTCTTCGTCTTCTCTTGTCATGAAGATCTGGTGGTAGCGGAGTAGGCGTCGAGGAATGACAACAGATCACACCCAGCCGTGGAGTCAACAATCGATCGATCTTGCGGCAGCGGAAGGTGTCTTTAGGGAAAGCCTTATTGATATCGTGTAATCAATACACAACCTCCACTTCCCATTTGCCTTGCGCACCACGACGGATTGGCCAACCACGTTGGATGGAGCACTCCTCTTACCAAACCAGCGCTTCCGGTTTCGGATCTCTTCATGATGAACTCTTGTCGTTCCAAAGCTTGCTTTCGACCTTACAGCTTGACGGGCGCGCATGAGGGCGGAACAACAAGGTGGTGCTCAATCACCTCCACAGGAACACCGAGGGTGTCGGAAGCTTGCCATGCAAACACATCGACATTCGCCCGTAGGAAGGTGACGAGCGTCTTCCTATTTGTCGTCAAGGGTGGAGCTTATGGTAAAAGCTCCTCCGTGCCGTCCTCATGTGAAAACCTTCTTGGTTCCCGGCGGTATGGCCCTGGGCTTCTTGTTTCCGCCGATGGAGCTCTCTGGCACGTCCTCGATGGCAGCGCTACACTCCGAAGAGGTGCGCTTGCCGGAGTGGGTGTCCGAGGTTTCACCGGTCTTCTTCTTCTTCTTCCCTCCTGGGGTCCCAGCGGCAGGAGCAAGTGCCCTAGCAGCAGCTGCTGCTGCAACTGCTTGCTGGTATAATTGGTCAGCGCAAATCAGCGCATCTTTCTTGTCGGAGGGGATGGTGATGATCGTCACGAGTCCAGCATCTTTAGGGTGTTGTAGGCGTGGTGTGGCGCCGCCATGAACTTGGCTATGGGGCGGCCAAGGATCCGTTAGTAGGGCAAGGGATCTTGGCAACATCGAACACGATCCTCTCGTCCCGAAGTTCAGGCCGCTTCCAAAGTCACGGGCAGCGTGACCTTTCCCTTGGGTTGGCTTCTTCCGGGTTGACCCTGAAATGTGCCCGTCTCTTGAGGTCTCCATCGAGAATCTGCGGTTTCTCAATCACGGCGAGGCGGATAAAGTTCAGACCAGCCCGCCATCGACTAGCATCTTCATCACCTTGAGGTTGCGTATTGTTGGTGAAACCAACAATGGCAAGCACCGACCGCATGATAGTGCGATCGGGGTGGTCCTCAATGTAAAAATGATAGGTGTCTTGGACCACTTGAGACCTTTGGGCATCAAGCGCGGCTCTGCCCGCTGTAATCTCGCGCCCTTTGTTTAAGCGGCGGTGAGAAGTATGCAGCGAGGCCACCGTCGGCCTTTTATGGCCTCTGTAGCTTTACGAAACTCTTGGTCGCGGATTAAATCGTCCTCTTCGTGATCGTCGTCTTACGGCTTTACATCACGGCCCAGGCGAACCTCTCTGTTGCTTATCCTTGCCGCAGCGGCCCGCTTGGCCGTCACGCTTCTTCTTGGACCCCTCGGCACCGTCGAGCCCTTCTCCTTGTCCGCCTCTCATATTCAGCCCTCGCTTCTCGGCGAGAGCTCAACTGTCGGCAGTCTGGAGAGCATGGCCTTTGGTGCGATGGATCTTGCGAGTATCGCTTGTCGAGTTTCACGGCTTCTCGGCAGCCGCCAAGGCTGGCGGCGACACATCCGGCAACCTCCTTGCGGGGTCATCTTCCTTGGTTTTCTTGGTGGAGCCGGCGTCGCCAGATCCCTCGGCGGCAAACACGGCTTTTCCTTTGCGCTTCTGTTGCGGCGCGGCCTTTCTTCGCGGGGCGGCAACATCCTCATCTGAGTCGGTTTCCGCGCGCATCTTCGGCGGTACTTCCTTCCCTCTTCAGCTCGGGCACATTTGTCGGCAAGAACATAGAGTTATGCTACATCTCTCACCTTGTTCATTGCCAGCTCTTGGCGCATCTTGCGATTCGCGCGTTCGATGGAGCAGCGATGATGGCGGCGGGGTGAACATCGAGGATATTATCTTGTACCGGCTGAACCTCTGAATATACTTGCGGAGACTCTCGCCTCCCTTACGGGAATGACGTGCAGGTCGCTTGCTTGGCCATGGGCTTGGTGGCCTCGATAAAAGGCGCCCACGAACTCATGGCACAAATCCGACCGGAGGAAATAGAGTCTACCGCAAGTGCATCAACCATGACATGGCGTTGGGTTTAAGAGCCAACGGAAAGTAATTGGCAAGCACCTTATCGTCGCGGGCTCCGGCAGCTTGCATCGTGATGGTGTAGACGCTGAGGAACTCGGACGGGTGGGTCTTGACACTGTAATTTTCGCCCACGTCGGGTTTGAAGGTGCAGTGAGTGGGCCACCGGAACTACCACAACTCACGGGTAAAAGCCGGACAGCCTACCTCGTAAGGTAAGCCTCCAGGGCTCCCTGGTGCCGGGTGGCTCACAGCAGGCCCTGCTCGCCTATCTGATTGGTGGCGCGCTCCGCGCCGACGCCGATAGTGGTTCGAGCGTCTTCATGTTCTCGTTCCCGAAGAACTTGGCGCTGGTCACAGTGGGCCCGTGGGTCGGACGATGCTACGGAGATCTCATCGCCCGTAACGTCGCGACGAGCTGGCGTCCACGGTACCAGGCAAGGAGGGGGCGAGTGCATCGTGGTTGCAGCGCCGCCGGCTCTCCTGCCACTGGTGCGTGGGACTCCGTCGGAGCGTCGACCCGGGGGCTCTACCGAACTCGGTTCGTCTTTGTTGGCCACCGCAACAAGGCTTCAGATAGTGGCTCTCCATTCGTCGAGTTTACCCGTAGTGGGAGGAAAATCGAGGAGCAACTGCGCGCGCGCCAGGGCTTCTGCTAGCGTTGGTGATAGCGAAACCTGCACGGATCGCGACGCGCTTCGACTTTTGACCATGTCAGAAGGAGCTCTATCACAACCCCGCAGTCGCATGCCATCTTCACCAGTGCCTCGGCGAGCGGGCAGGTCTTCTAAATACCGGGAGTGGCGCTCGGGGCTATTTCATGGCGGCGCCCGGGGTCCTCGGCGTGATTATGCCGTTAAATCGTGTCGCTTGAGAGGAGCGCCTTGCCGGCGCCGGCGTGGGAGTCTTGAAGCCCTCGCGTCGCTGCGGCGGGTGGCAGCGATCTTGGAAGGCCCGCGCCACCGCGAAACCTGCCGCCGTCTTTGGATTTGGCGGCGTGCGGCCGTTACGCGCGCGCAAAATCGCCACCTCCCAAACTTGACTCTTTGGGCGGTGTTGGTGTTCGCGAACAGCGCCACAGGTCCTTTCTGCGACCGTCCGCTTCGCCAGCGTCGGGGCGGATGTCCGGTTTCGACGGACCAACCGCCACCGTCGTCTTCTTCTTGGCGCCATGAGCGATGAAGAAGCGTCGAGCTAACTGCTAGAGCCGATTCTCACAACGCCCCCTACAGCGCGCCAAAGATGTCGGTCGGGGCGACACCTATGGGATCACAAGAATCCCTACTACGGTTGCGGGTGCGGGGTCGTGAGAAGAGCGGATCAAGCAGATAGCACACGGGTTCTTTATCGAGTTCAGGCCGCGAGGATCGTAAAACCCTACTCCTGCTTTGGTGGCTTGTTTATCATGTGTTCTTGAGCTAGCAATGGGGCGTGAGGAGCTCCAAAGCGAATCCTCCTCCTGGTCGCCTTGGGCCTCCTTTTATAGAAAAAGGGTTGCCACGGTGGCACACAGGGAGGTGGAAAGAATCTGATGATCGAGTTTATCCCTCGCATTACATGACAAAGCGCATTTAATCGTCTTGCTTAGGTGTCCTTGCTTTATCGGGGGCGGGTGAGCCCGGTCTCGTCGTCGCCGCTCCCTTCGTGTTGACCGGCATACGCCAGCGGTGCTGTGGTGCCATGTAGGCGAGCGGCGGTGAGGTGGCGCGATGGTGGGTCTCCACGAAGATCTGCTGCCGCCACGCAGTGTGCCAATAGCTGGTTGGGTCGGCAACTACATCTGCAAACGGTGGTGTAGGTTTGGTAGCATGGGCACGATGGTGGCCCCACGGTGTCCTTGGCAAGGGCCTCGCCGTAGCCCCGGCAAGGGTCTTGCCGTGGCGCTTCTTGTCATCCCCGGCAAGGCTCTTGCGGGGCCTTATGGTCCTCCTTGGCTGGGATCCCGCCAAGGGTCATAAATCTTCTATAGTGTGTATCTGATCTTGAATGTCTTCACAATGATCTGCATGCCACCAGCTGAGGATGTCTCCGAATCCTTGCCCCATGGGGGCGGTGGACTCAAGGGTGACTCGCTCCGTAGGTGTGGGACGAGATGCCACGGCAAGGGTCTTGCCGGGTTTGCTAAAACCGCCCCCCGGCAAGGGTCTTGCCGGGGGAGTCCGCTTCGTCCCCTTTGCTCTTTGTGGTCTTGGTCTTGGCGTTGTTCTGTTCCTCTCGAGCTTCGTCCTTACCTTGGCTCACCTCCCTTGCCTTGCTCAGTGCGGTGGTGCCCGTGGCTCAGACTGCCCGTGCACAGTTATAGGGGTACAAAAAGTGTACCCCTCTTTTTGTACACCGACACTTCCGCACTTAGATCATTCTGCAGACGTCCATTTTTCATTATGCATGTCATTCTCTTAGTTATATCATTTCATGCATGATGAATTGTCTTCATAAGTTGAAGAGGATCTCCACAAGTACAACCTGCCATGTGCATTTGCATTCCAAAAGCAAATTACTTATATGCACATCTTCAGGGGGAGCCTTTGCCACTTATGAAGGCAATACCCTATCCTTTACAATTTCACATACTTTATCCCCGTTGAAAACTTCAACCAGTTTGTCATCAATTACCAAAAAGGGGGAGATTGTAAGTGCATCTAGTGCCACCCCTAGTTGGTTTTGGAGTATTGACGACAAATTTGGTTGAGGGACTAATGTGTTTGTGAGAATTGCAGGATAACACAGTAGTGTCCCTCATTGATTCGGTTTACCTACGGAGATGACCCTAAAATGTATGAAGACATTGGCGACAATGGTGGTATGTGAAGATATTCATATTGAAGACTATGACATGAGAAGACACCGAGTGAAGACTATGGGCCTTGAAGATCGTAATCGTTTCGTTGTTTCCTTTTTCTTCCTTGTTGAGTCATAGGAATCACCGTACTGTTAAGTGGGGTCCAAGTGAACAAAGTCAGAATGACTGAAGTGATGCTCAACCCAAATTCTATGTCTTCGAGCAAAGACAATGAGAGCAAATCTTATCCAGAGTTGGATGAGTCAGCTTTGCTTGTAGTCCA
This sequence comes from Aegilops longissima, assembly GCA_021605205.1. Lineage (NCBI taxonomy): Eukaryota > Viridiplantae > Streptophyta > Magnoliopsida > Poales > Poaceae > Aegilops > Aegilops longissima. The sequence goes on from CM038678.1 coordinate 492,335,498, forward strand.
AGTAAAGTTGCCGTGTGTGTTTGAAATCTGACCGTTGGAACACGTGTCAGTTCCTTAGTGACCCAGGGTCATTTCAGACATATCAGGTCGGGTTGCCTAGTGGCTATAAATAGCCCACCCCCTACACCATAAATTGGTGGCTGCTCAGAGTTAGTGCACGGCTTTTGTCGTTTGAGAGCAACCCACCTCGAAGCCTTTGAGAGAGAGAAATCCTTGCAAGGACAAAGCCCAAACACCCAGAGCCAAGAGTGTTAGGCATCACTGAAGTCTTTCTGTCTGCGTGACCTGAAGACTTATTACACTTGAGGACTGTGAATCCTCCAGCCGGTTAGGCGTCGCGTTCTGAGCATCCAAGAGTCATTGTGGATCGCGGTGAGCGAAGTCTGTGAAGGTTGAAGTCTACCTTGAAGACTTACGAGTGATTAGGCGAGGCTGTGTGTCCTTAGCTCAAGGGAATAAGGTGAAGACGCAGTCTTGAGTTGAATCTCAGCCTCCCTAACTGCACGTCAGCTTGTCATAGCAATCGAACTGGTCAACAAATCTGTGTCTTCAACAAGTGGTGGTTCTATCCTCTCCCTCCCTTTACTTAGAATTTGTCTTCGTGAAGTCATTGCCTATTTGTCGTATCTGTTTGACTTCATTGCTTGACTACTATCGTTGGTTGGCTTCATACTATCTTCCATCCCGATCCTTACTACTACGCTGCTATTAGTCTTTGTACTTTCACATTACTGCATACTTGACTATGGTTTGCTTGTTGTTGTTTATCTTCCGCTGCATATCAATTAGGTCATTTCTATTGTTTGTCTTCGAAACTTCCACATTTTGAATACTTTCCTAAAAATCGCCTATTCACCCCCCTCTAGTCGATAACTAGCACTTTCAGGGACCTCCTACCCGAGATCCGCCGGTTTTGACACCGACAGGATAGAGAAGGTTGCTTCTTCATGGACCCTTCGTGGGTGGAGCCCTCCGTGGACTCGTGCAACCATTACCTTTCGTGGGTTGAAGTCTCCATCAACGTGGATGTACGGTAGCACCACCTATCGGAACCACGCCAAAAATCTCCGTGTCTACATTGTGTTTGCCACTCCAAACCCCTCCCTTACCTTCATATGCAGTGATTACATTCCACTGTTATACTCTTAGAATTGCATGTTTAGGTTGATTGCTTGACTTGTGTTAAGTTGTTAAAATCTGCCAAGACTTAAAATTAGGAAAAGGCTAGATTTTTATTTGGTCAAGTAGTCTAATCACCCCCCTCTAGACCTACTTTCGATCCTACAAGTGGTATCAGAGCTTTGGTCTCCATTTGCCCTGATTTCCATAGCTTTGGTGATCATAGGCTTGGTTTCACAACCTAGGAGAGTATGGCATCTAGTGAGGGAAATTACCACCTTAGAGGTCCTTACTTTGATGGCACTAATTTTGCTAGTTGGAAGCATAAGGTGAAAATGCATATTATTGGACATAACCCCGCCATTTGGGCTATTGTGTGTATTGGCTTGCAAGGTGAATTCTTCAATGGAAGGGAACCAAACCATGAAGCTACCGCGGAAGAATTGAAGATGTTGCAATACAATGCTCAAGCTTGCGATATCCTCTTCAACGGATTATGCCCCAAAGAATTCAACAAAGTCAACCTCTTGAGAATGCAAAGGAAATTTGGGATACTTTGATTGATATGCACGAAGGTACCGACTCCGTCAAGGAATCCAAATTGAATGTGTTTCAAAGTCAACTTGACAAGTTCAAAATGAAGGATGGTGAAGGTGTCGCTGAAATGTACTCTAGGCTTGCTCTCATCACAAATGAGATTGCCGGCTTAGGAAGTGAAGAGATGACCGACAGATTCATCATCAAGAAGATCCTAAGAGCCTTGGATGGAAAATATGATACCGTGTGCACATTGATCCAAATGATGCCCAATTGCAAAGATCTCAAGCCAACGGAAGTCATTGGTAGAATTGTTGCTCTTGAGATGTCACTCAAGGATAAAGAAGAGCTTCACAACAAGTCTAGTGGTGCTTACAAAGCTTCATGTGATGCTCCTACATCATCAAGTGAGAAACAAGTCTTCAATGAAGAATTGAGCCTAATGGGGAAGAACTTCAACAAGTTCTACAAGAATAGTAGCAAAGAAAGAAGTTCGAAGTCAAGATCCTACAATGACAAAAGATCTTCTAGTCGTGATCGCAATTGCTACAATTGTGGAAGACCTGGACACTACTCAAGTGAGTGTACGGCTCCCTACAAAAGAACAGAAGACTCGCCTAAAAGGAGAAGCAAAAGAGAAGAATGACCACCAAGAGAAAGAAGGAGTAGAGATGATCGTTATGAACGAAGATCCTCTCGTAGAAGCAAGGATTTTCAAAGGAAGGACAAGTCATCAAAGAGCTACATAAGACAAATACATCAAGCTCATGTTGGTGAATGGGTATCCGGTTCCGACTTCGACAACCACTCCGAGAGAAGCTATCACTCCGACTCTGAATATACTCAAGATGAAGGTGTTGCCGGTCTCGCACTTGTGTCATCCAACTCCTAGGAAATATTTGATTCAGCAAATGAAGGGATTGGAAGATGCTTCATGGATAAAGGTCCAAAGGTATCACACCCCGAGTATGTTGATTTCAAATAGTGATGAAGATGATTTGCTAGGTGATGATGATTTACTTGTTGACAACTCTAGTGATGAAAACTTTGATAAACTTGCTATTAATCATGCTAATCAAGATAAAACGAATGACGATAATAAGAAGGAGATTGAGCGTCTAACTAAAGAACTAAACACTCTTAAGTTAGCTCATGAAACTACCTTAGTAGATCATCGGGAGCTTTTAAGGACTCATGAGAAGCTACGCTTTGAAAAGCTCAATCTAGAGCAAGAGCATGGGTTCTTAAAAGCAATCAATGATGATCTTCGTAAGAAAAGTTCTTCTTACATTGCCAAGCGTTTACTCTTGTCTACTTACATGCCACAAGTAAAATCTAGCAACAAGAGTAAGAAATATTCTTCTTCTAGTAGTAACAATAGTCATGTTAAATCCAATATTGTTGCTTCTAGTAGTTCTCTTTATTCCACTAATGATTCTCTTAGCCAAGTTACACTTGAGCAAGAAAATAGCTTATTGAAGGAATTATAGAAAAGGTGTTTACAAGAGCCTTGCGGGAGTAAGCAATTTGAGGAAATTATGCATAAGCAAGGAAGGCACCGAGAAGAATCAAGGTGTTGGTTTTGAATGCAAGTTCAATGCCAATGGAGTTGAGTGGGAAGAAGATCAATACCCCAAGACAAAGTTTGTTCCTCAACAAGAGAAGTATGATCCCACTTCTTTCAAAGGAACACAAGCTCAAGATGATCTTCCACCACAAGACCACAAGCTAAAAGGCATGGACAAGCTTCAAGAGGAGATTGATGCATTTGAAGGAACTCCTAAGGCCTTGATCAAGTGGGTTCCCAAGACTACATCAAGTTCTACTTCATCAAGTACGACTACAACTCCAAGGATTCCCATCAAGATGATGTGGATCCCGAAGAAGAAGAACTAGAGAGTTCTTGAGGGTGACTCCACCAACATACTTCACTCATATTAATTTGGCAAGGACAAGTGCAATCAAATTTCACATCTTGCACTAGTTCAAGGAGTCACAAACCCTCTTGTTGGTAAGACAAGGGACAAGGTAACCTAATGCTTTCATGGACAACATCATGTGTGAATTTCACTCTACATCTATTTATATCCTTGTATGTTCCTTGTGGGACTAACCCATGTAGGTATTGAAAGTGCAACTCACTCCAATGGATTGCTCCAAACGATCTACATCAACATTGAGCATCTACATCTTCAACAACTACATGAAATCATCATCGACAAAACCCAAGGTTAGTTCATCCCTCTTAGGGGGGATATCACATCTAGGGGGAGCTTTGCTCTAAAGAATTGAGCTAAAGCAACTCTAATGGTGTGAACACAACAGTGCTTTTTGTAAAAGTGGTAACCCCACTTGTGCTTAAACGATGAGTATGACCTACGATCAAATGTTCTTATTTGACTCCTCAGTCAATACACTCATATATAGATGACCTAGTCATCGCCAATTGCTTGGTAGATGCTAGAGTGTGTGTGCATGCTTTGTCACATATTTTATTTGCTATCTTATTGTGTGAGCATGCTGATTGCATATTTTTCTCATTCGAGGGCATCCATTTGTTGCTTTGGTTGTTTTGGCTTTATCTTTTTGCCAAATGGATGGACAATAATGCCTAAGAACTACCTCTAGCTATCTATGCTTTTCTCGTCTCAAACTCTATTCATGCTACATCACAAAGTTTGAACAAGTCGACGGACCCTCCGGGTGAGGAGCACTCGGAGTCACCGATCCGTTAAGGGCTTAACTTCCAAAACCTCTTAGTGCATTTCAGTCTGACCGATTCATTCCATTCGGTCATACCAATTTCATTAAGTTGATATATGTTTTTGATCTCGGTGCAGCCGATTCAAACTTTTCGGTCTCACCGAGTTGCAGCAACCGCTTGTGATTCTGCATCTCGGTGCCACCGAGTAGTTCCACTCGGTCACACAGACAGTGACTGGATATATATACCTGAGTTGAAAATTTAGAAATTCCTCCAAACCCTTCGCTCGCGCCTGTCCAGCTCTGCTGACTCGTAGTCTCCGGATCGTCTCCTCATCGCCGCGACCTCCTACCGTTGGTGTCCGCCGCCGTTGTCGCCGTAGCGGGTTCATCACCAAACTAGGGTATGAACTCGACCATTTGTGCTTTCCCCACTCCGATTCTTAGCACAAAGATCAATGCCAGTATTCTTGCCACAATTGAAACGACTCTATCCACTGCAAAACAACATTAAATTAGACTTGATGCAAAAATTTAGGTTTAGGTTTTCGCCGAACTCATCTCGGACCGACCGATATTAGGATTTTGATCTCACAGATTTGGCCCAAGCCATTGCACATGTACTACTCGTTCTGACCGAAGTGTAGTATTCGGTGTGACTGAGTTTACTTTCTCTGTGAAACCCTAGCATCTCGGAGTCATCGAACTGTGTATCGGTCTGACCGATTTCACCAGTTTAGACTATAAAGCTGCTTCGGTGTCACCGAGTTTGTAATATCGGTAGCTCCGAAATGCTTTCTGTAGAAAACTAAAACTAAGTTTTTGACTCATTTGTTTTGCAAAATGGATGTGCTTTGTGATACTCATCTACTCCATCTCAACCTATCTATTCACAGGGTCATCTTTCAGTGTCAGAGATGTCAGACCAGAGTGACAGCCAGAACAAGTCTGAGGAGCACCAAAATCTCAGTGAGGGCACTAGCCCCTCAAATAGCAGTTATAATGAGGGTAGCAGAAGCACCCGAAGCAACCTCCCCAAGGCAGCAACAAGGACAAGGAGGAAGAGAAATTCAGATTCTGAGGATGAAGACTTTGTAGTTGATGAATAGGTCACTTCCAAGAAGAAGATGAACAAGAAAGAACAAGCTGCTGCTGCTGGCATCAAGCCAGGCTTGAAGAAGAAGGCTCCTGCTGAGAGGAAGCCTATGTCAAAAGTTAGAGCATCTACGCAAGAGAGATCTCAGTCAGCTAGTGGAGCTGGAAAAGAAAAGAAAGAAAGAAAAAGGGGAAGATGGTGCAAACTTGTAGACCCAATGACTGAGTTTGATAAGCATTCATCTGATGAGGAGGATGAAGAAGAAGATGTTGCACCAGCTCCCAAAGCTCAGAAGTTGATGGGAGACGCAATCAAGTCAGGGGCTGCAACATCCAAGCCCAAGACTGCTCCTAAGCAATCTGCACCCAAGAGATCTACTAGGAATATCCCTGCCGCTGAGAAGAACAAGGCCCCAGTGCCTGAGGTTCAGGAAGATGATGAGGCCCAAGTGCTCAGAAAGCTCAAGCCCAAGATTCCAGACCATGATGACACTCATCTAGTAGCAGAGAACATGAAGATAAGTGTAAGTGCATCTAGTGCCCCTTAGTGATTTTGGTGTATTGAAGACTTATAGGTTAATGGACTGATGCGTTTGTGAGTGTACACAGGTCTATAAGTCTATGAGGAGTTTGATATTTACAGAGAAAGTCGACCCCTAAAAATGAATGTCTTCAACTAAAGACTTTGGATTTCTGAGGACTTCCTGAAGACTTTGAAAGTGAAGAAATTGGTGTGAACATGAAGACTTGATATCCATGCGAGGAACATGAAGCGTGAAGACTTTTGTTTTCGTAGTTTCATTTTCTCTTTCTTGAGTCATAGGAAACACCGCACTGTTAAAGGGGGTCGAGGAAAAACTAAGGAAAAGTTTCCAAGTGATGCTCAACTCAAAATCCTACACCTACCAATCCTTTCGAGTGAAGCCATTGGAAATCTCATACAGTTCAGTCAATTTCTTGATGGATGAGACAAAGTTCTTCCGGTCTCTGAGGATTTTATTCGGCGAGGAGTTAGGAATTCGCCAGTCTTGGATTGCCTACAAGTGAGGAACATGATAGCCCTGAGGAATTTGAGCCTCAAATTTCCGACCGTTGCTGTGCTACGCGCCAGCTGTCCCAAAATATCTACCCACCTAATGGTCATATCATTGAAGGGCATTTATGTCTTATCATGTCGGGCTGCTCCCTAGGCTATAAATAGCCGCCCCCTACAACCACTAGCTGGTTGCCTGCTCCGAGAGAAACTGACACTTGTCATTGAGAGCATCCCATCCTCCGAGGACTTTGAGTGAAAATCATAAAGTGAGGAAAACTCAAACCCAAACACCTACAAACCCAAAGTGATTGAGCATCACTGAAGAGATTGATCCTGTGTGGATCCGATGCTTGTTACCTTTGAAGACTGTGCATCTTCCAGACGGTTAGGCGTCATGGTCTAGAGCATTAAAGAGGAAATTGTGGATCGCCGAGTGACCGAGTTTGTGAAGGTTTGGAAGTCACCTGAAGACTTACCACGAGTGATTGGGCGAGGTCTCTGTGACCTTAGCTCAAGGAGAATACGGTGAGGACTGTGTGTCCGGGACTGTGTGTCCTCAAGTTTGAATACCTAGCCGCTCCAACCAGATGTACAACTGTCACAACAATTGGAACTGGTCTACCAAATCACTGTCTTCACCAAGCCTACTGGTTCTATTTCCTCAACCCTTTCATTTCCTCATTACTGCGTTGTGAGCTTGTTCATATTGCTACCTCTTGATCACTGCGTTGGTTTTCCTTGAAGAGGAAAGGATGATGCAGCAAAGTAGCGTAAGTATTTCCCTCAGTTTTTGAGAACCAAGGTATCAATCCAGTAGGAGGCTACGCGCGAGTCCCTCATGCCTACACAAAACAAATAACTCCTCGCAACCAACGCGATAAGGGGTTGTCAATCTCTTCAAGGTTACTTACGAGAGTGAGATCTGATAGATATGATACGATAATATTTTTGGTATTTTTGTGATAAAGATGCAAAGTAAAATAAAAGCAAAGTAAAAAGCAAAGGAAATAACTAAGTATTGGAAGATTGATAAGATGAGGATAGACCCTGGGGCCATAGGTTTCACTAGTGGCTTCTCTCAAGAGCATAAGTATTTTATGGTGGGTGAGCAATTCTTGTTGAGCAATTGATGAATTGAGCATAGTTATGAGAATATCTAGGTATGATCATGTAGATAGGCATCACGTCCGACACAAGTAGACCGACTCTGCCTGCATCTACTACTATTACTCCACTCATCGACCGCTATCCAAAGATGCATCTAGAGTATTAAGTTCATGAAAGCAGAGTAGCGCCTTAAGCAAGATGACATGATGTAGAGGATAAATTCATGCAATATGATAAAACCCCATCTTGTTATCCTCGATGGCAACAATACAATCGTGCCTTGCTACCCCTCATCCTTTGGGAAAGGACACATAAGATTGAACCCAAAGCTAAGCACTTCTCCCATTGCAAGAAATATCAATCTAGTAGGCCAAACCAAACTGATAATTCGAAGAGACTTGCAAAGATAACCAATCATACATAAAAGAATTCAAAGAAGATTCAAATATTGTTCATAGATAATCTTCATCATAAACCCACAATTCATCGATCTCAACAAACACACCACAAAAAGAAGATTACATCGAATAGATCTCCACAAGAGAGGGGGAGAACATTATATTGAGATCCAAAAAGAGAGAAGAAGCCATCTAGCTAATAACTATGGACCCGAAGGTCTGAGGTAAACTACTCACACTTCATTGGAGAGGCTATGGTGATGATGTAGAAGCCCTCCGTGATGGATGCCCCCTCCGACGGAGCTCCGGAACAGGCCCCAAGATGGGATCTCATGGGTACGGAAGGTTGCGGCGGTGGAATTAGGTTTTTGGCTCCGTATCTGATTGTTTGGGGGCGTGAGGTATATATAGGAGGAAGGATGCGTCGGTGGAGCAACAGGGGCCCACGAGGGTGGAGGGCGCATACAGGGGGTGGGCGCCCCCTACCTCGTGGTCTCCTCATTTGTTTCTTGACGTAGGGTCCAGGTCTCCTGGATCATAATCTTCCTAAATATCACGCCCCCGAAGGTTTCATTCCGTTTGGACTCCGTTTGATATTCCTTTTCTGCGAAACTCTTAAATAGGCAAAAAACAACAATTCTGGGATGGGCCTTCGGTTAATAGGTTAGTCCAAAAAATAATATAAAAGTGGATAATAAAGCTCAATAATGTCGAAAACAGTAGATAATATAGCATGGAGCAATCAAAAATTATAGATACGTTGGAGACGTATCAGGCATCCCCAAGCTTAATTCCTGCTCGTCCTCGAGTAGGTAAATGATAAAAAAGATAATTTTTAATGCGGAGAGCTACTTGGCATAATTTCAATGTAATTCTTCTTAATTGTGGTATGAATATTCAGATCCGAAAGATTCAAGATAAAAGTTCGTATTGACATAAAAATAATAATACTTCAAGCATACTAACTAAGTGTCTTCTCAAAATAACATGGCCAAAGAAAGTTCATCCCTACAAAATCATATAGTTTAGTCATTGATGACCCACAAGTATAGGGGATCTATCGTTGTCCTTTCGATAAGTAAGAGTGTTGAACCCAACGAGGAGCAGAAGGAAATGATAAGCGGTTTTCAGCAAGGTATTCTCTGCAAGTACTGAAATAAGTGGTAACAAATAGTTTTGTGATAAGATAAATTATGACGAGCAACAAGTAACAAAAGTAAATAAAGTGCAGCAAGGTGGCCCAATCCTTTTTGTAGCAAAGGACAAGCCTGGAAAAACTCTTATATAAGGAAAAGCGCTCCCGAGGACACATGGGAATTATCATCAAGCTAGTTTTCATCACGTTCATATGATTCACGTTCGGTACTTTGATAATTTGATATGTGGGTGGACCGGTGCTTGGGTGATGTTATTACTTGAACAAGCATCCCACTTATGATTAAACTCTATTGCAAGCATCCGCAACTACAACAAAAGTATTAAGGTAAACCTAACCATAGCATGAAACATATGGATCCAAATCAGCCCCTTACGAAGCAACGCATAAACTAGGGTTTAAGCTTCTGTCACTCTAGCAACCCATCATCTACTTATTACTTCCCAATGCCTTCCTCTAGGCCCAAATAATGGTGAAGTTTTACGTAGTCGACGTTCACATAACACCACTAGAGGATAGACAACATACATCTCATCAAAATATCGAACGAATACCAAATTCACATGACTACTAATAGCAAGACTTCTCCCATGTCCTCAGGAATAAACGTAACTACTCACAAAGCATATTCATGTTCATAATCAGAGGGGTATTAATATGCATATAGGATCTGAAAATATGATCTTCCACCAAATAAACCAACTAGTATCAACTACAAGGAGTAATCAACACTACTAGCAACCTACTAGTACCAATCCCGGACTTGGAGACAAGAATTGGATACAAGAGATGAACTAGGGTTTTGAGAGGAGATGGTGCTGGTGAAGATGTTGATGGAGATTGCCCTCTCCTGATGAGAGGAGCGTTGGTGATGACGATGGCGATGATTTCACCCTCCCGGAGGGAAGTGTCCCCGGCAGAACAGCTCTACCGGAGCCCTAGATTGGTTCCGCCAAGGTTCCGCCTCGTGGAGGCGGAGTCTCGTCCCGAAAGGTTGCTTCAAATTTTTTCCTCGATGAAAGACCTCATATAGCGAGAAGATGGCCACGGAGAGCCAGCAGGGGCCCACGAGGCGGGGCGCGCAGGGGTAGGGCGCGCCCCACCTCGTGGCAGTGTGTCCCCTCATGCGTTTCTTCCGCTCAATATTTTTATTATTTCCAAAAATAACTTTCGTGGAGTTTCATGACTTTTGGAGTTGTGCAGAATAGGTCTCTAATATTTGCTCCTTTTCTAGCCCAGAATTCCAGCTGCCGGCATTCTCCCTCCTTATGTAAACCTTGTAAAATAAGAGAGAATAGGCATAAGTTTCGTGACATAACATGTAATAACAGCCCATAATGCAATAAATATCGATATAAAAGCATGATGCAAAATGGACATATCAACTCCCCCAAGCTTAGACCTCGCTTGTCCTCAAGCGGAAGCCGATAACGATAAATATGTCCACATGTTTAGAGGTAGAGGTGTCGATAAAATAAAATACGGACATGAGGGCATCATGATTATTCTTATAACAGCAATATATGTGGATATTGTCATATGATTTGTTATGCTCAAGTAATAATATATTCACAATGCAAAAGTACGAATCAGAAACTTTATTGAGAACTAACAAACTATAATCTCAGTCATTGAAGCAATTGCAATTTATCATAACATCAGAAAGAGTTTAGTCAGAACTTTCTAGCAAGTCCACATACTCAACTATCATTTAGTCTTTCGTAATTGCTAACACTCACACAATACTTGTGGTTACGGAGTTTTAATCGGACACAGAGAAAGATATGGGCTTATAGTTTCGTCTCCCAACCTTTTACCTCAAGGGTAATGTCAACAATAATAGTTCATGCTAACCCATATCCAATTAGATATATCTATCAGGATCTTTCCAACACCTTGTGCTTGCCAAAGGATAAAATAAAAAGGAAAGGTGAAGATCACCATGACTCTTGCATAAGGTAGAAGATAATAGTAATAGATAGGCCCTTCGCAGAGGGAAGCAGAGGTTGCCATGTTCTTTTATGGTTGGATGCACAAAATCTTAATGCGAAAGAACGTCACTTTATGTTGCCCCTTGTGATATGAACCTTTATTATGCAGTCCGTCGCTTTTATTTCTTCCACATCACAAGATCGTACAAAGCTTATTTCCTCCACACCAATCAATCATACATATTTAGAGAGAAATTTTTATTGCTTGCACCGATGACAACTTACTTGAAGGATCTTACTCAATCCATAGGTAGATATGGTGGACTCTCATGGCAAAACTGGCTTAAGGGTTTTGGAAGCACAAGTAGTATCTCTACTTAGTGCTAAGAATTTGGCTAGCATGAGGGGGAAAGGCAAGCTCAACATGTTGGATGATCCATGACAATATACTTTATCTCAGATATAAGAAAACATAACCCATTACGTTGTCTTCCTTGTCCAACATCAACTCTTTAGCATGTCATATTTTAATGAGTGCTCCCAATCATAAAAGAGGTCCATGATAGTATATTTATATGTGAAACCTCTCTTTTCTTATTACTTCCTATTAATTGCAACGATGACCAAAGCTATGTTTGCCAACTCCGAACAACTTTTAATCATCATACTCTTTCTATGTGAAGTCATTACTCTCAATAAGATCAATATGAACTCTTTATTTCTTTTTGTTCTTTTCTCCTTTCTTCTATTCACTTAAGATCATGGCAAAATAATCAAGTCCTTGACTCAACGCTAATCTTTATTATATAGCTCACGGACTCGATTACAAAGAGAGATCATAATGCAAAACTTAAAACTAGATCATGCCAAAACTTTATTCTACTAGATCAAGATACTACTAATAGGATCGAACTAAGAAAAACGGTAAAGATAGGAGTGTGATGGTGATATGATACCGGGGCACCTCCCCCAAGCTTGGCAGTTGCCAAGGGGAGTGCCCATACCCATGTGATTATATCTCCTTCTTCGGTGATGGTGATGTGATATTCTTGGCGATAATGCCCCTCAGTATACGATTCTCTTCCTCGAGCTTATTGAGTTGCTGCTTGAGATCCATTATCTCCTTACGAAGCTTCTCTGTAACGTCTAAAGCCCCTTTCACCCAAGGGTGTTGCATAGCTGCGGGAGAACAAGTGACTCTCTTCTTCATATTTTCATAAGAAAGTTATTTAACATTGGAAGGGATAACCGAGTTTGGAATGGCTGAGCTCTGTAGTTCCCCCATCGTGAACCTAGCGCGGAAGCGAGAAGTAACTTCTTGATCCTCAATAGCATCTATCCTCATCAATTCAGCCTCCATCTCTTCCTCCGTCGCTGGCCCAAAGTGGTCAGCATCGCTGTTTGTCTTTGACCTCGATGCCGGATGAGACACCCGGCTCTCCCCAACTGACTCTTGAGAAGACATCTTGCTCTAATCTGCAGCAGCAACAGCTTGAAACAAGAACAGAGGATAATTGCGTGATATAGGAGTCAAAACCTTCGGGAAATTATATAATGAATTTTTACCGACCAAAATGCGTAATGTGCAAGAAAACGGAGTCCGGAGAGCACACGAGGTGCCCACGAGGTAGGGGGGCGCGCCCAGTAGGGTAGGGCACGCCCTCCACCCTTGTGGAGGCCTCGTGTCCTTCTCGGACTGCTTCTTATTTTTCTATTTTTCTAAATATTCCAAAATGGAGAAATATTGCCATAAAAACTTTTTTGGAGTCGGTTTACTTACCGTACCACATACCTATTCCTTTTCGGAGTTTGAAACGTTCCGGAAAGTGTCCCTTATGTATTCCTCCGGGGTTACGGTTTCAATACCATTGGTTTCAACTTCTATAGGATTACGTGAGATGTAGTATTTAATTCTTTGACCGCTCACCACCTTCGGATTTGTGCCTTCGAAGTTGTTAATTTTTATGCACCGGAACGATAGACCTCCTCCATAACGTAAGGGCCTTCCCATTTAGAGAGAAGTTTTCCCGCAAAAAATCTTAAACGAGAGTTGTATAGCAATACATAATCACCTACATTAAACTCACGCTTTTGTATCCTTTTGTCATGCCATATTTTAACTTTTTCTTTAAACAACTTGGCATTCTCATAAGCTTGGGTTCTCCATTCATCAAGTGAGCTAATATCAAATAACCTCTTCTCACCGGCAAGTTTGAAATCATAGTTGAGCTCTTTAATAGCCCAATATGCCTTATGTTCTAGTTCGAGAGGTAAGTGACATGCTTTTCCATAAACCATTTTATACGGAGACATACCCATAGGATTTTTATATGCAGTTCTATAGGCCCATAATGCATCATTGATACGTCTCCAACGTATCTATAATTTTTGATTGCTCCATGCTATATTATCTACTGTTTTGGACCATATTTGGCTTTATTTTCCACTTTTATATTACTTTTGGGACTAACCTATTAACCGGAGGCCCAGCCCTGAATTGCTGTTTTTTGCCTATTTCAGTGTTTCGAAGAAACGGAATATCAAACGGAGTCCAAACGGAATGAAACCTTCGGGAACGTGATTTTCTCACCGAATATGATCCAGGAGACTTAGACCCTCCGTCAAGAAACAAAGGAGGTGGCCACGAGGGTGGAGGGCGCGCCCACTGCCTCGTGGGCCCCCCTTTGCTCCACCGACGTACTCCTTCCTCCTATATATACCTACGTACCCCCAAACGATCAGATACGGAGCCAAAAACCTAATTCCACCGCCGCAACTTTCTGTATCCACGAGATCCCATCTTGGGGCCTGTTCCGGAGCTCCGCCAGAAGGGGAATCCACCATGGAGGGCTTCTACATCATCACCATAGCATCTCCGATGAAGTGTGAGTAGTTTACTTCAGATCTTCGGGTCCATAGTTAGTAGCTAGATGGCTTCTTCTCTCTTTTTGGATCTCAATACAATGTTCTCCCCCTCTCTCGTGGAGATCTATTCGATGTAATCTTCTTTTTGCGGTGTGTTTGTTGAGATCGATGAATTGTGGGTTTATGCTCAAGATTATCTATGAACAATATTTGAATCTTCTCTGAATTCTTTTATGTATGATTGGTTATCTTTGCAAGTCTCTTCGAATTGTCAGTTTAGTTTGGCCAACTAGATTGGTTTTTCTTGCAATGGGAGAAGTGCTTAGCTTTGGGTTCAATCTTGCGGTGTCCTTTCCCAGTGACAGAAGGGTCAGCAAGGCACGTATTGTATTGTTGCCATCGAGGATAACAAGATGGGGTTTTTATCATATTGCATGAATTTATACCTCTACATCATGTCATCTTGCTCAAGGCGTTACTCTGCTTTCTTGAACTTAATACTCTAGATGCATGCTGGATAGCGGTCGATGAGTGGAGTAATAGTAGTAGATGCAGGCAGGAGTCGGTCTACTTGTCACGGATGTGATGCCTATATACATGATCATACCTAGATATTCTCATAACTATGCTCAATTTTGTCAATTTCTCAAAAGTAATTTGTTCACCCATCGTAGAATACTTATGCTCTTGAGAGAAGCCACTAGTGAAATCTATGGCCCCCGGGTCTATTCTCATCATATCAATCTTCCATCACTTTATACTGCTTTGCTTTTTTACTTTACTTTTTATTTTACTTTGCATCTTCATATCAAAAATACCAAAAATATTATCTATCAGATCTCACTCCCGTAAGTGATCGTGAAGGGATTGACAACCCCTAATCGCGTTGGTTGCGTTGAGCTATTGTTTTGTGTAGGTGCGAGGGACTTGCGCGTGGCCTCCTACTGGATTGATACCTTGGTTCTCAAAAACTGAGGGAAATACTTACGCTACTCTGCTGCATCATCCTCTCCTCTTCGGGGAAATCCAACACAAGCTCAAGAGGTAGCAAGAAGAATTTCTGGCGCTGTTGCCGGGGAGTCTACGCAAAAAGTCTACATACCAAGTACCCATCACAATTCCTTATCTCCCGCATTACATTATTTGCCATTTGCCTCTCGTTTTCCTCTCCCCCACTTCACCCTTGCCGTTTTATTCGCCTTCTCTTTTCCGTTTGCCTTCCCGTTGCCATGGCCGAATCAAAAAGAATTAAGGGTCCTTTCAAGGGTTTTAGTACCTTGGATGACCCCTCTATCCTCTCTAAGCTCATAAAAAATGATGCTATGGAAAGACCCACCGGGGTTACCATTGAGAGCTTAAATAATTTTGATGAAGATGACTCTGGAATTTTTCGTTATTTACTTGATGAGTCTTTAAAAGATGCTTGGGATAGGTTATTGAGGATTCAGGCTAGTTATGTACCACAATACCAAATTGAGGTTTACTTAAAAAGTTTCTATATTGGATTACCCGCTTCTTTCAAGCAAGTGCTAGATTCTATTTTTGAAGAAGGTTTTATTGAAGGGGATGCTATAGATACCTATGAAAGTATGAAAACTATATTTGGTCACCCCATGAATGATAAGGTTGAATCTACCACCCTCTTATGCTTCTATCAAAACAAAATTATCAAAGAGATGAAATCTAGTTTAGATGCAAATTTCCGTAACGTGCTTAATCTTACTTACTCCATTAATGGCAATGTGCTTTCCCAAAATAGAAGGATTAATGCCATAGAAAGGAAATTTGCTCTTTTCTTTCCAAGTACCAAAGATGGCAATACCTAGATCTATCCTTGCTTTTATGCCTAGCTAGGGGCGTTAAACGATAGCGCTTGTTGGGAGGCAACCCAATTTTATTTTAAGTTTTTTTGTTTTAGCTTCTGTTTAGGAATAAATATTTGTTCTAGCCTCTGGTTATATTTGTTTTTATGCTTTAATTAGTGTTTGTGCCAAGTTAAACCTACATGATCTTCTTGGATGATAGTTATTTGATCTTGCTGTAATTTCCAGAATCTTTCTGTTCACGAAAACAATTATTAAAAATCATCAGAACGTGATAAATTACTGATTCCAATTGCTTATGATCAGTAAACAAATTGCCTAGGTCTTCCTATTTTTGATGAATTTTTGGAGTTCCAGAAGTTTGCGTTAGTTACAGATTGCTACAGACTGTTCTGTTTTTGACAGATTCTGTTTTTCGTGTGTTGTTTGCTTATTTTGATGAATCTATGGCTAGTAAAATAGTTTATAAACCATAGAGAAGTTGGAATACAGTAGGTTTAACACCAATATAAATAAATAATGAGTTCATTACAGTACCTTAAAGTGGTCTTTTGTTTTCTTTCGCTAACGGAGCTCACGACATTTCTGTTGAGTTTTGTGTTGTGAAGTTTTCAAGTTTTGGGTGAATTTTTTTGATGGATTATGGAACAAGGAGTGGCAAGAGCCTAAGCTTGGGGATGCCCATGGCACCCCCAAGAATATCCAAGGACACCAAAAATTCAAAGCTTGGGGATGCCCCGGAAGGCATCCCCTCTTTTGTCTACTTCCATCGGTAACTTTACTTGGAGCTATATTTTTATTCACCACATGATATGTGTTTTGCTTGGAGCGTCTTGTATGATTTGAGTCTTTGCTTTTTTAGTTTACCACAATCATCATTGCTGTACACACCTTTTGAGAGAGCCATACATGAATTGGAATTTGATATAATACTCATAGTGCTTCACTTATATCTTTTGAGCTTTATAGTTTTGCTCTAGTGCTTCACTTATATCTTTTGAGCTTTATAGTTTTGCTCTAGTACTTCACTTATATCTTTTAGAGCACGGTGGTGGATTTGTTTTATAGAAACTATTGATCTCTCATGCTTCACTTAGATTATTTTGAGTGTCTTAAATAGCATGGTAATTTGCTTAATAATAATAATATGCTTGGTATTTAAGATTTGTAAAACTTTCTTTTGAGTGCGTTGAATACTAAGAAAAGTTTGATGCTTGATAATTGTTTTGAGATATGAAGATGGTGATATTAGAGTCATGCTAGTTGAGTAGTGGTGAATTTGAGGAATACTTGTGTTAAAGTTTGTGATTCCCGTAGCATGCACGTATGGTGAACCGTTATGTGATGAAGTCGGAGCATGATTTATTTATTGATTGTCTTCCTTATGAGTGGCGGTCGGGGACGAGCGATGGTATTTTTCTACCAATCTACCCCCCTAGGAGCATGCACGTAATACTTTTCTTTGATAACTTCTAGATTTTTGCAATAAGTATATGAGTTCTTTATGACTGATGTTGAGTCCATGGATTATACACATTTTCCCCATCCTTCCACCATTTCTAGCCTCTCTAATACCACACACTTTTCGCCGGTATCATACACCCACCATATACCTTCCTCAAAAGAGCCACCATACCTACCTATCATGGCATTTCCATAGCCATTCCGAGATATATTGCCATGCAACTTTCCACCATTCCGTTTATTATGACACGCTCCATCATTGTCATATTGCTAGCATGATCATGTAGTTGACATCATATTTGTGGCAAAGCCACCGTTCATAATTCTTTCATACATGTCACTCTTGATTCATTGCATATCCCGGTACACCGCCGGAGGCATTCATATAGAGTCATACTTTGTTCTAAGTATTGAGTTGTAAGAAAATAGAAGTGTGATGATCATCATTTTTTAGAGAATTGTCCCAAGTAAGGAAAGGATGATGGAGATTATGATTCCCCCACAAGTCGGGATGAGACTCCGGACAAAAAATAAAATAAAAAAGGGGAAAGAGGCCATAAAAAAAGGGAAAGGCCCAAATAAAAAAATGAGAGAAAAAGAGAGAAGGGAAAATGTTACTATCCTTTTACCACACTTGTGCTTCAAAGTAGCACCAAGATCTTCATGATAGAGAGTCTCTCATTTTGTCACTTCCATATACTAGTGGGAATTTTTCATTATAGAACTTGGCTTGTATATTCCAATGATGGGCTTCCTCAAAATGCCCTAGGTCTTCATGAGCGAGCAAGTTGGATGCACACCCACTTAGTTTCTTTTGTTGAGCTTTCATATACTTATAGCTCTAGTGCATCCACTGCATGGCAATCCCTACTCACTCACATTGATATCTATTGATGGGCATCTCCATAGCCCGTTGATACGCCTAGTTGATGTGAGACTATCTTCCCTCTTTTTGTCTTCTCCACAACCACCATTCTATTCCACATATAGTGCTATATCCATGGCTCATGCTCATGTATTGCGTGAAGATTGAAAAAGTTTTGAGAATGTCATAAGTATGAAACAATTGCTTGGCTTGTCATCGGGGTTGTGCATGATTTAAATATTTTGTGTGGGGAAGATGGAGCATAGCCAGACTATATGATTTTGTAGGGCATGTTATTTTGAGAAGACATGATTGCTTTGTCAGTATGCTTGAAGTATTATTATTTTTATGTCAATATGAACTTTTGTCTTGAATCTTTCGGATCTGAATATTCATACCACAATTAAGGAGATTTACATTGAAATTATGCCATAGTATCACTCCGCATCAAAAATTCTTTTTTATCATTTACCTACTCGAGGACGAGCAGAATTAAGCTTGGGATGCCTCGATCGCTCCAACGTATCTATAATTTTGATTGCTCCATGCTATATTATCTACTGTTTTGGACCATATTGGGCTTTATTTTCCACTTTTATATTACTTTTGGGACTAACCTATTAACCGGAGGCCCAGCCCAGAATTTCTGTTTTTTTGCCTATTTCAGTGTTTCGAAGAAACGAAATATCAAACGGAGTCCAAATGGAATGAAACCTTCGGGAACGTGATTTTCTCACCGAATATGATCCAGGAGACTTGGACCCTCCGTCAAGAAACAAAGGAGGTGGTCACGAGGGTGGAGGGCGCGCCCCCTGCCTCGTGGGCCCCCATTTGCTCCACAGACATACTCCTTCCTCCTATATATACCTACGTACCCCCAAACGATCAGATATGGAGCCAAAAACCTAATTCCACCGCCGCAACTTTCCGTATCCACGAGATCCCGTCTTGGGGCCTGTTCCGGAGCTCCGCCGGAAGGGGAATCCACCATGGAGGGATTCTACATCATCACCATTGCCTCTCCGATGAAGTGTGAGTAGTTTACTTCAGACCTTCGGGTCCATAGTTAGTAGCTAGATGGCTTCTTCTCTCTTTTTGGATCTCAATACAATGTTCTCCCCCTCTCTCGTGGAGATCTATTTGATGTAATCTTCTTTTTGCGGTGTGTTTGTTGAGACCGATGAATTGTGGGTTTATGATCAAGATTATCTATGAACAATATTTGAATCTTCTCTGAATTCTTTTATGTATGATTGGTTATCTTTGCAAAGCTCTTCGAATTGTCAGTTTAGTTTGGCCAACTAGATTGGTTTTTCTTGCAATGGGAGAAGTGCTTAGCTTTGGGTTCAATCTTGCGGTGTCCTTTCCCAGTGACAGAAGGGGTAGCAAGGCACGTATTGTATTGTTGTCATTGAGGATAACAAGATGGGTTTTTATCATATTGCATGAATTTATCCCTCTACATCATGTCATCTTGCTTAAGGCGTTACTCTGTTTTCTTGAACTTAATACTCTAGATGCATGCTGGATAGCGGTCGATGAGTGGAGTAATAGTAGTAGATGCAGGCAGGAGTCGGTCTACTTGTCAGGGACGTGATGCCTATATACATGATCATACCTAGATATTCTCATAACTATGCTCAATTCTGTCAATTGCTCAACAATAATTTGTTCAACCACCGTAGAATACTTATGCTCTTGAGAGAAGCCACTAGTGAAATCTATGGCCGCCGGTTCTATTCTCATCATATCAATCTTCCATCACTTTATTACTGCTTTGCTTTTTACATTACTTTTTATTTTACTTTGCATCTTTATATCAAAAATACCAAAAATATTATCTATCAGATCTCACTCCCGTAAGTGACCGTGAAGGGATTGACAACCCCTAATCGCGTTGGTTGTGTTGAGCTATTGTTGTGTAGGTGCGAGGGACTTGCGCGTGGCCTCCTACTGGATTGATACCTTGGTTCTCAAAAACTGAGGGAAATACTTACGCTACTCTGCTGCATCATCCTCTCCTCTTCAGGGAAATCCAACGCAAGCTCAAGAGGTAGCAATCATGAAGTTTCTTGGACCAATTCTTTCTAGATCTATTAACAGTCTTTTGCTAAATTAATTTTAGCTCTCTATTACTCAAATCTACTTGACCACTAGTCTGTGGGTGATAAGGAGATGCAATGCTATGATTAACATCATATTTAGCAAGCATTTTTTGGAAAGCACCATGAATAAAATGTGAACCACCATCAGTCATTAAATATCTAGGGACTCCAAACCTTGGAAAAAATAACTTATTTAAGCATCTTAATAGAGGTGTTATGATCAACACTACTAGTTGGAATAGCTTCTACCCACTTAATAACGTAATCAACAGCACTAAAATATGTGTATAACCATTAGAGGCAGGAAAAGGTCCCATATAATCAAAGGCCCAAACGTCAAATGGTTCAATAACGAGTGTACAGTTCATAGGCATTTCTTGACGTCTACTAATGTTACCAATTCTCTGACATTCATCACAAGAAACACTACAAAAAAATGACTCATCCGTGATATTTTGGGCCGAACGGAATTTTTTTCTGTCATACATATGACACTTCTATGACGATAATTGTGACAAAACCCGGTATCATCATAGATGTGGTGGGCTCCTACTTCTATGACGAAGAATCATGATAGAAAATGGGCTTTTCATCCTGGGCGGGCCGGAGACGCAGCTGCATGACATTCTTTGGGCCGTCCATGATGGAAAAAACCATGGTAGAAGCGAGGGGGAGGAAAATTTCGGGGAGTTCCCGGTTACGATGGGAGGTTGGGGGCCGAGCGATGCGCGTTTCTCTCATTACGTCTGCTGCGTGTGTGTGCGGCGTTAGCTCTAATCAACCCGAAGCGAGGCGTTGGGCTCTAATCGAACCCGAGTGATTGCACTGCAGCTACGCGTTCTTCGAACCCGAGCGATCGATCGATGGTCGTTAATCAACTGATCGGCGATTCGCCGCCATCGCTGCTAATCAAGCCGATCGATTGGATGAGCGCGCTGGCGTTGCGGGGGGGATGGATGAGCGAGGCGGTGGCGTTGCCTCGGATGAACAGGACCTGTGGTGTGGTGGGCTGGATGAGCGATGAGATGATGGAGGGTGCCCGTGGAGGGTGGTTGAACAGGACCCGTGGTGTGGAGGGCTGGATGAGCAGAGACGGTGGAGGGTGCCCATGGAGGGGTGGTTGAGCAATGGCGGTGGAGTAGCGCGGTGGAGGCTGGATGAACAGGAGCCCGTGGAGGCTGGAGGAGGTCGACGGTAGCCGGTGGAGGCTGGAGGAGGTCGACGATGGAGATGAACAGTATCCCGTGGAGTCCCGTTTTGCGGTACGCCACCCTCCTCCTGATGAAAAGGACCCCCGTTTCGACCGTAGGAGGCCCGTTTCGTTCGTTTTGCGGTACGCCACACCCCTCCCGATCAACAAGACCCCCGTTTCGATCGTAGGAGGTCCGTTTCCTCTGTTTTACGGTACGCCACAACCCTCCCGATCAACAGGACCCCCGTTTCGACCATAGGAGGTCCGCTGTGACGCCCCCGATTTAATCGTACACTAATCATGCACGCAAATGTGTACGATCAAGATCAGGGACTCACGGGAAGATATCACAACACAACTCTAATACATAAATAAGTCATACAAGCATCATAATACAAGCCAGGGGCCTCGAGGGCTCGAATACAAGTGCTCGATCATAGACGAGTCAGCGGAAGCAACAATATCTGAGTACGCACATAAGTTAAACAAGTTTGCCTTAAGAAGGCTAGCACAAACCGGGATCTGAGATCGAAGAGGCGCAGGCCTCCCGCACAGGATCCTCCTAACTACTCCTGTCGCCGTCGGCGGGCTGCACGTAGTAGTAGGCACCTCCGGGTAGTAGTCGCATCGACGGTGGCGTCTCGCTCTGGGCTCCATCGTCTCAGTCGCAGCAATCGAGTAGAGATAGGTTGAAAAAGGGAACAAGGCAACCGTGAGTACTCATCCAAAGTACTGCAAGCAAGGAGCTACACTACATATGCATGGATATATGTGTAAAGGGCCATATCGATGGACCGAATCGCAGAATGCCGTAATAAGAGGGGATAGCTAGTCTTATCGAAGACTACGCTCGTCACCTTCGCCTTGCAACAGTAGAAGAGGGTAGGTTGAAGTCCTCCAAGTAACATCACATAGAAATAATCCTACCGCGATCCCTCCTCGTATCCCCGAGAGAGAGCGACCACCGGTTGTATCCGCACTTGGAAGGGTGTGTTTTATTAAGTATCCGATTCTAGTTGTCATAAGGTCAAGGTACAACTCCAAGTCGTCCATGCATCAAGATCACGACTATTCAATAGATTAACTTCACTGCAGGGTGCACCACATAACCCAACACGCTTGATCCCATTTGGCGGACACACTTTCTGGGTCATGCCCGGCATGGAAGATCAATCGTCGCAGCCCCACCTAGGCTCAACAGAGAGGTCAAGACGCGGTCTAAACCTAGGCGCCAGTGGGTCTGGGCCCATCACCTGAACACACACAAGATGTTGCGAGGGCGGCCGAAAGCAGACCTAGCCTAGTGGCGTTCGATCCAATTCGGCGCGCGCCGCCGATGATGACGTCACGAAGTGCCGGTGATACCACGGCGCCGAGTGCCCATATCTTTCCCACGTGGTTGGTTAGTGCGTATAGGCCGTAGCCAACTCAGATCAAATACCAAGATCTCGTTAAGCGTGTCAAGTATCCGCGAACGCCGAACAGGCCAGGCCCACCTCTCTCTAGGCGGTCTCAACCTGCCTGTCCGCTCCGCCACAAAGATCCACTCATGGTGCTCCACCACCCGACCGACTTTAGTCTCCACATGTATCATGTATAAAGTATATAGTATATACCCGTGATCACCTCCCGAGTGATCACGTCCCGATAGTATAGCACAGCAGACGAACAAGAATGTAGGGCCACAGATGGAAAGACTAGCATCCTATACTAAGCAAGTAGGATAGCAGGTAAAGGTAACAACAGTAGTAACAAGGACAGGCTATGCATCAGGATAGGTATAACGGAAAGCAGTAACATGCTACACTACTCTAATGCAAGCAGTATAGAGTAGAATAGGCGATATCTGGTGATCAAGGGGGGCTTGCCTGGTTGCTCTGGCAAGAGAGAGGGGTCGTCAACTCCGTAGTCGAACTGGGCAGCAGCAACGTCGGTCTCGTAGTCTACCGGAGAGGAGAGGGGGAAGAAACAATAAATATAATGCAAACATAAGCATGACGGTGCATGACAAGAAAATGTGCGGTGCTAGGTGTGCCCTAACGCGGTAGGAGGTGATACCGACGAAGGGGGAAAACATCCAGAAAGTATTCCCGGTGTTTCGCGTTTTCGGACAGATGAACCGAGGTGAAATGTTGCAGGTTCACTATGCTAGGGACGCGTGGCGGACGAACGGGCTGCGTATCCGGATTCGTCTCGTCGTTCTGAGCAACTTTCATGTTGAAAATATTTTAATCGAGAGTTACGGATTAAAAGATATGATTTTCTAAAGAGTTTATTAATTTCGGAATTTAATTAATTATTTAAATTAATTGAAAATGAATTTATGACATCAAGATGATGTCATCTTGACGTCGGCAGATCAACAGGGTTGATTGGTCAACTTTGACAGTGGGTCCCACATCGGCTGACACATTTTAATTAAACAATTCAGTTATCCTAATTAATATGAATTAGGGGGTGGGCCCCATGTCATTGACTACTAAATTAACTAATTAATGATCAAAGTTAATTAGGTAACTAATGTGTAATTAGTTTAATTAGTAGGTTAATTTAATTAATCACAATTAATTAAGTTGATTATTTCTTAAATTAATTATTTCTATTTTATTTATTATTATTATTTTTAATACGTTACGGGCGTGGGCCCTATCTCATCATAGGCCCATAGGGCCCTTAGCGCACACAGTCATTTGGGTGTGGCGCTGGCACCGACGGGCAGACCCGAGCGGAGCCGACGGGCGCCGTGTGGGGTGCCAGCCAAGGTGGCGCCGTCGAGCGCGTCTGAGGGAGGCACCGACGAGGCGGGGTCACCGGTCGGCCGAGCGGGATGGCACCAAGCAGTTGGGGAACGTAGTAATTTCAAAAAATTTCCTACGCACACGCAAGATCATGGTGATGGCATAGCAACGAGAGGGAGTGTATGTCCACGTACCCTCGTGACCGTAAGCGAAGCGTTATGACAACGCTGTTGATGTAGTCGTCGTCTTCACGATCCGACCGATCCAAGTACCGTAGTACTCCTTTATAATCACCCGATTCGTTGTGACGTTTGGTAGCACCAAAGTGTTCCTCCGTTAAACGGAGTTGCATAATCTCATAGTTACAGGAACATGTATAAGTCATGAAGAAAGCAATAGCAGCATACTAAACGATCAAGTGCTAGGCTAACGGAATGGGTCATGTCAATCACATCATTCTCCTAATGATGTGATCCCGTTAATCAAATCACAACTCATGTCTATGGCTAGGAAACATAACCATCTTTGATTCAACGAGCTAGTCAAGTAGAGGCATACTAGTGACACTATGTTTGTCTATGTATTCACACATGTATTATGTTTCCGGTTAATACAATTATAGCATGAATAATAAACATTTATCATGAAATAAGGAAATAAATAATAACTTTATTATTGCCTCTAGGGCATATTTACTTCAGTCTCCCACTTGCACTAGAGTCAATAATCTAGATCACATCGCCATGTGATTTAACACCAATATTCATATCTGTATATGATTAACACCCATAGTTCACATCGTCATGTGACCAACACCCAAAGGGTTTACTAGAGTCAATAATCTAGTTCACATCGCTATGTGATTAACACCCAAAGAGTACTAAGGTATGATCATGTTTTGCTCGTGAGAGAAGCTTAGTCAACAGGTCTTTCACATTCAGAGCCATATGTATTTTGCAAATATTTTATGTCTACAATGCTCTGCATGGAGCTACTCTAGCTAATTGCTCCCACTTTCAATATGTATCCAGATTGAGACTTAGAGTCATCTGGATCAGTGTAAAAAGCTTGCATCGATGTAACTCTTTACGACGTGCTCTTTTATCACCTCCATAATCGAGAAATATTTCCTTAGTCCTCACTAAGGATGTTCTTGACCAATGTCCATGATCTACTCCTAGATCACTATTGTACTCCTTGCCAAATTCAGAGCAAGGTATACAATAGGTCCGGTACATAGTATAGCATACTTTATAGAACCTATGATCGAGGCATAGGGAATGACTTTCATTCTCTTTTCTATTTTCTGCCGTGGTCGGGATTTGAGTCTTACTCAATTTCACACGCTTGCAACACAGCAAGAACTTTTCTTTGATTGTTCCATTTTGAACTACTTCAAAATCTTGACAAGGTATGTACTTATTGAAAAACTTATCAAGCGTCTTGATCTATCTTAATAGATCTTGATGCTCAATATGCAAGTAGCTTTACTGAGGTCTTTATTTTAAAGAACTCCTTTCAAATACTCCTTTATGCTTTCCAGAAAAATTCTACATCATTTCTGATCAACAATATGTTACTCACATATATTTATCAGAAAGGCGGTAGTGCTCCCACTCACTTTCTTGTAAATACAGGCTTCTCCAAAAGTCTGTATAAAACCATATGCTTTGATCACATTATCAAAGCGTTTATTCAACTCCGAGATGCTTGCACCACCATAGATGGATCATTGAAGCTTGCACATTTTGTTAGCTCCTTTAGGATTGACAAAACCTTCGGTTGCATCATATACAACTCTTCTTTAATAAATACATTAAAGAATGTAGTTTTGAAATCCATTTGCCGATTTCATAAAATGTGGCAATTGCTTAACATGATTCGGACAGACTTAAGCATCGCTACTGATTGAGAAAATCTCATTGTAGTCAATACCTTGAACTTGTCGAAAACCTTTTTGTGACAAGTCGAGCTTTGTAGATAGTAACACTACTATCAGTGTCCGTCTTCCTCTTGAAGATCCATTTATTTAACATGGCTTGCTGATCATCGAGCAAATCAATCAAAGTCCATACTTTGTTCTCATACATGGATCCTATCTTAGATTTCATGGCCTCAAGCCATTTCGCGGAATCTGGGCTCATCATCGCTTCCTCATAGTTCGTAGGTTAATCATGGTCTAGTAACATGACTTCCAGAACATGATTACCATACCACTCTGGTGCGGATCTTACTCTGGAAGACCTACGAGGTTTGGTAGCAACTTGATCTGAAGTTTCATGATCAATATCATTAGCTTCCTCACTAATTGGTGCAGTTGTCACAGGAACCGGTTCTTGTGATGAACTACTTTCCAATAAGGGAGCAGATACAGTTATCTCATCAAGTTCTACTTTTCTCCCACTCACTTCTTTCGAGAGAAACTTCTTCTCTAGAAAGGATCCATCTTAGCAACGAATAACTTGCCTTCGGATCTGTGATAGAAGGTGTACCCAATAGTTACCTTTGGGTATTCTATGAAGACGCACCTTTCCGATTTGGGTTCGAGCTTATCAGGTTGAAACCTTTTCATATAAGCAACACAACTCCAAGCTTTAAGAAGCGACAGCTTAGGTTTACCGTTAAACCATAGTTCATACGGTGTCGTCTCAACGGATTTAGATGGTGCCCTATTAAACGTGAATGCAGCTGTCTCTAATGTATAACCCCAAAATGAGAGTGGTAAACCGATAAGAGACATCATTGATCGCACCATATCAAATAAAGTGCGGTTATGACGTTCGGACACACCATTACATTATGGTGTTCCATGTGGCGTGAGTGTGAAACTATTCCACATTGTTTTATATGAAGGCCAAACTCCGTAACTCAAATATTCTCCTCCACGATCAGATTGTAGAAACTTTATTTTCTTGTTACGATGATTCCCCACTTCACTCTGAAATTCTTTGAACTTTTCAAATGTTTCGACTTGTGCTTCATTAAGTAGATATACTCATATCTGCTCAAATCATCTTGTGAAGGTCGAAAATAACGATACTTGCCGTGAGCTTTAACACTCATCGGACCGCATACATCAAGATGTATTATTTCCAATAAGTCATTTGCTCGCTCCATTGTGCCGGAGAACGAGTCTTTAGTCATCTTGCCCATAAGGCATGGTTCGCAAGCATCAAGTGATTCATAATCAAGTGATTCCAAAATCCCATCAGCATGGAGTTTCTTCATGCGCTTTACACCAATATGACCTAAACGGCAAGTGCCACAAATGAGTTGCACTATCATTATTAACTTTGCATCTTTTGGCATCAATATTATGAATATGTGTATCACTACGATCGAGATCCAACAAACTATTTTTATTGGGTGTATGACCATTGAAGGTTTTATACATGTAAATGAATAACAATTATTCTCGACTTTAAATGAATAACCGTATTGCAATAAACATGATCAAATCATATTCATGCTCAACATAAGCGCCAAATAACATTTATTTAGGTTTAACACTAATCCCGAAAGTATAGGGAGTGTGCGATGATGATCATATTAACCATGGAACTACTTCCAACACTCATCGTCACTTTCCCTTCAACTAGTCTCTGTTTATTCTGTAACTCCTGTTTCGAGTTACTAATCTTAGCAACCGAACAAGTATCAAATACTCGGGGGCTACTATAAACACTAGTAAGGCACACATCAATAACCCGTATATCAAATATACCTTTGTTCACTTTGCCATTCTTCTTATCCGCCAAATACTTGGGGTAGTTCCACTTCCAGTGACCAGTTCCATTGCAGCAAAAGCACTTAGTCTCAGGCTTAGGTCCAGACTTGGGCTTCTTCACTCGAACAGCAACTTGCTTGCCGTTCTTCTTGAAGTTCCCCTTCTTCCCTTTGCCCTTTTCCTTGAAACTAGTGGTCTTGTCAATCATCAACACTTGATGCTCTTTTCTTGATTTCTACCTTCGTCGATTTCAGCATCACGAAGAGCTTGGGAATTACTTTTGTCATCCCTTGCATATTATAGTTCATCACAAAGTTCTACTAACTTGGTGATGGTGACTAGAGAATTCATCAATCACTATCTTATCTCGAAGATTAACTCCCACTTGATTCAAGCGATTGAAGTACCTGCACAATCTGAGCACATGCTCACTAGTTGAGTGATTCTCCTCCAACTTTTAGCTATAGAACTTGTTGGAGACTTCATATCTCTCAACACGGGTATTTTCTTGAAATATTAACTTCAATTCATGGAACATCTCATATGGTCCATGACGTTCAAAACGTCTTTGAAGTCTCGATTCAAAGCCGTTAAGTATGGTGCACTTAAACTATCAAGTAGTCATCATATTGAGCTAGCCAAATGTTCATAACGTCTGCATTTGCTCCTGCAATAGGTCTGTCACCTAGCGGTGCATTAAGGACATAATTCTTCTGTGCAGCAATGAGGATAAACCTCAGATCACGGATCCAATCCGCATCATTGCTACTAACATTTTTCAATACAATTTTCTCTAGGAACACATATAAAAACATAGGGAAGCAACAACGCGAGCTATTGATCTACAACATAATTTGCAAAATACTACCAGGACTAAGTTCATGATAAATTAAAGTTCAATTTAATCATATTACTTAAGAACTCCTACTTAGATAGACATCCCTCTAATCTTCTAAGTGATTACGTGATCCATATTAACTACACCATGTCCGATCGTCACGAGAGATGGAGTAGTTTCAACGGTGAACATCAATATGTTGATCATATCTACTATATGATTCACGCCGACCTTCGGTCTCCCCTGTTCGAGGCCATATCTGTTATATGCTAGGCTCGTCAAGTTTAACCTGAGTATTCCGCGTGTGCAACTGTTTTGCACCCGTTGTATTTGAACGTAGAGCCTATCACACCCGATCATCACGTGGTGTCTCAGCACGAAGAACTTTCGCAACGGTGCATACTCAGGGAGAACACTTCTTGATAATTTTAGTGAGAGATCATCTTATAATGCTACCGTCTAACAAAACAGAATAAGATGTATAACAGATAAACATCATATGCAATCAAAATATGTGACATGATATGGCCATGATCATCTTGCGCCTTTTGATCTCCATCTCCAAAGCATCGTCATGATCTCCATCGTCACCGGCATGACACCATGATCTCCATCATATTGATCTATATCAATGTGTCGTCACATGGTCGTCTCGCCAACTATTGCTCTTGCAACTATTGCTATCGCATAGCGATAAAGTAAAGCAATTATTTGGTGCTTGCATCTTATGCAATAAAGAGACAACCATAAGGCTTCTGCCAGTTGCCGATAACTTCAACAAAACATGATCATCTCATATAACAACTTATATCTCATCACGTCTTGACCATATCACATCACAACATGCCCTGCAAAAACAAGTTAGACGTCCTCTACTTTGTTGTTGCAAGTTTTACGTGGCTGCTACGGGCTTAGCAAGAACCGTTCTTACCTACGCAACAAAACCACAACGATAGTTTGTCAAGTTGGTGCTGTTTTAACCTTCGCAAGGACCGGGCGTAGCCACACTTGGTTCAACTAAAGTTGGAGAAACTGACACCCGCCAGCCACCTGTGTGCAAAGCACGTCGGTAGAACCAGTCTCGCGTAAGCGTACGCGTAATGTCGGTCCGGGCCGCTTCATCCAACAATACCGCCGAACCAAAGTGTGACATGCTGGTAAGCAGTATGACTTATATCGCCCACAACTCACTTGTGTTCTACTCGTGCATATAACATCAACGCTTAAAACCTAGGCTCGGATGCCACTGTTGGGGAACGTAGTAATTTCAAAAATTTTCCTACGCACACGCAAGATCATGGTGATGGCATAGCAACGAGAGGGGAGAGTGTATGTCCACGTACCCTCGTGAGACCGTAAGCGAAGCGTTATGACAACGCTGTTGATGTAGTCGTCGTCTTCACGATCCGACCGATCCAAGTACCGAACGTCGGCACCTCCGAGTTCCGCACACGCTCAGCTCGATGACGATCCCTGACTCGATCCAGCAAAGTGTCGGGATGAGTTCCGTCGACGACGGCGTGGTGACGATGATGATGCTCTACCGGCGCAGGCTACGCCTAAACTCCGCGACGATATGACCGAGGTGGAATATGGTGGAGGGGGACACCGCTGCGGCTAAGGAACGATCCGCTGATCAACTTGTGTGTCCATGGGGTGCCCCTGCCTCATATATAAAGGAGTGGAGGAGGGAGGGCCGGCCCTCTATATGCGCCCTAGGGGAGTCCTACTCCCACCGAGTAGGATTCCCCTTTCTTAGTCCAACTAGGAACCCTTCCATGTAGTAGGAGTAGGAGAGAAGGAAAGGGAAGAGAAAAGGAGAAGGAAGGAAGGTGCGCCTCCCTAGTCCAATTCGGACTAGTCCAAGGGGAGGTGCGGCCACCCTTTGGCCCTTTCTCTCCTTTCCCGTATGGCCCAAAGAGGCCCAATACGAGTTCCGTAACTCTCCCAGACTCAAAAATACCGAATCACTCGGGACCTTTCCGAACTCCGAATATAGTCGTCAAATATATCGATCTTTACGTCTCGACCATTTTGAGACTCCTCGTCATGTCCCCGATCTCATCTGGGACTCAACTCCTTCGTACATCAAAACTCATAAACTCATAATAAAACTGCATCGAAACCTTAGCGTGCGGGACCCTACGGGTTCGAGAACTATGTAGACATGACCTAGAACTATTCTTGGTCAATAACCAATAGCGGAACCTGGATGCTCATAATGGCTCCTACATATTCTACGAAGATCTTTATCATCAAACCGCATAACAACATACGTTGTTCCCTTTGTCATCGGTATGTTACTTGCCCGAGATTCGATCGTCGGTATCCAATACCTAGTTCAATCTCATCACTGACAAGTCTCTTTACTCGTTCCGTAATACATCATCTTACAACTAACTTATTAGTTGCAATGCTTGCAAGGCTTATGTGATGTGCATTACCGAGAGGGCCCAGAGATACCTCTCCGACAATCGGAGTGACAAAACCTAATCTCGAAATACGCCAACCCAACATGTACCTTTTGAGACACCTGTAGTACTCCTTTATAATCACCCAGTTATGTTGTGACGTTTGGTAGCACCCAAAGTGTTCCTCCGGTAAACGGGAGTTGCATAATCTCATAGTTACAGGAACATGTATAAGTCATGAAGAAAGCAATAGCAGCATACTAAACGATCAAGTTCTAGGCTAACGGAATGGGTCATGTCAATCACATCATTCTCCTAATGATGTGATCCCGTTAATCAAATCACAACTCATGTTTATGGCTAGGAAACTTAACCATCTTTGATTCAACGAGCTAGTCAAGTAGAGGCATACTAGTGACACTATGTTTGTCTATGTATTCACACATGTATTATGTTTTCGGTTAATACAATTATAGCATGAATAATAAACATTTATCATGAAATAAGGAAATAAATAATAACTTTATTATTGCCTCTAGGGCATATTTCCTTCACAAGCGTGGTCAGCGGGCGAGGCCACGGTGGTGCGGGGCTGTGGCAAGCGGCGCCGGCACCGGACGGGGTGGCGCCGGGCAGTGGCAGCAGCTTAACATGGGCGCGACCACGGGTATGCGGTGCGGACGGTTCGCTCGGGGCGCGGCCTCGCGCTCAGAGGCGCGTCCAAGGGCGCGACCGGCACAGGCAGAGGAAGGCAAGGGCGCGACGAGTGCAGGACGAGATGCGGGTCGCCGACGACAGATGGGGAGAAGGGGAGAAGGCGAGGCTCACATCGAGGAGCAGGGACGGGGCAGCGGGGCTCGTGGGGGTTGATGGGGACGCCGACGAAGAGGAAGAAGGCCGGCGGGGATGAGGCGCCGGCGAGGTAGCGACAGTGGGGGGCGAGCGGCAGCCTCCGGGGTCGGGGAGGTGACGAGGCGGGGAGGTCGTTGGCTCCGAGGCGACGTCGAGGTGCAGGCGATGGAGACGGCGTGGCGGGCGGCAGGGCTCCGGCGAGTGGCGCGGGTCGGTGACGGGCCGGGCGGCACTGGCGGCGGCGGCAAACGCCCCCGATCCCGAAGAGGGGGAGTGGAACGAGTGGGGCGACTGGGGGAGGGGGTGGTTTGCCCCGATCTAGAACAAGGGGAGGAGAGGGGGTGCGAGGGGGGGCTCGTCGGGGACGAGGACGGCGGTCGGCGAGGCGCGCCGGTGGCGTCCTCTCGATCCCGATCCAGATCGGGAGAGAGGAGGGGGAGGAGATATTTATGGAGAGGAGTGGGGTGTCGGTGGCGATGGGGGAGTGGGGGAGGTTAAGGCGGCGGGGTGGGCCGGCCTGGCGGCCCGGTGGTTTGCGGCCTGGTGGGCCGAAGCCCAAGGGGCAGGGGGTTTCTCCCTTCTTCTTTTTTTTAGTTTTAGTTTTAGTTTTTCTTTTTTGTATTTTCCTTTCTTTTATTTCTTTTCCTTTTCTGTTTTTACTTATTTTAAAATACTTAGGCATTTTATAAAATTGTGTCTATTACACCATATTGACTTATGTAAAATATGGCATCTCCCGAACATTTTTGTTTTAAATTTTGAAAAACTTTTATTGTTTGACTTTATTTCAATTTTGAATTTTGAACGGATTTGAATCATCGGAGATTAACGACAAGAATCGAGGTGACATGGCATCATTAGGAGTGGGTTATCAGTAGCTTAGTTATCCCAAGGCCACAATTCTCCTCCACTACAAGAAATCCCGTCCCGAGATTTAAGAGGGGGACTAAGGGGGGAGGTTCTGGCTACGAAATTCTAGCGAGTTATCCCAGTCTAGGTTGCTCTTCTTGAAGAGGTCGATCCATTAAGTTGACGTCTTCATTTCTCTGCTTCAGGTCATGATGATGAAGTCGACATCCTTTCTTCGGGAACTCCATCGTACTTACGTAAAATGATAAGGGGTAACTCGAA
The DNA here is from genome assembly GCA_021605205.1 of Aegilops longissima. Taxonomy (NCBI): domain Eukaryota; kingdom Viridiplantae; phylum Streptophyta; class Magnoliopsida; order Poales; family Poaceae; genus Aegilops; species Aegilops longissima. The sequence goes on from CM038678.1 coordinate 492,368,591, forward strand.
AGAACGGAACTCTGCACGGTTGCTTATCCGGTAGATAACATTAGGGAAGGTGGCGAAAAGTAACTCTCGAATTGAAGCTTAAGAAAGTATCGAGAGCAAAGTAAGGAGGTGCCATAAGACGTTTCAAGCAGCCGGTAATCGCTCAATGCCTCGTCGAAGGTGATAGGGTTTCAGGCAACGAATAAGTACGTGTCCGATAACAGAATTGATGATCTCCGGAAAGTGGCTCGTGAATTATGTACGAGTCCCCGCGAAGGAATAACTTTGGGAACAGGGGTGTACAGGAGAGTCAGTTTCGATCTGTGGAACTGTGGTTATGGGCCCACCATGTGGTTGAAAGTAGAAAAGGGCCGACATCTTACATGGCCATGATAGCAAGGCGTGTCAGAGGGTAGTCTGTCAGTTATGTCGGCAACAACATCGATACCAAGGGCGAGGGACGAAGAGAACCATTTTCCCGCTCGTTGAACGGGGCGGACCAATCGGCAAAGTTCTCGTCCATCTGTGGTTGCCGGATGCTATCGACAAATGCAACAGGCCTTATTGACACAGTTGTACACCAAGGTGTTTATATAAGCGTAAGAATATTACTGCTTAGATCATATGGATCACAAGGAAGGTTAAACAAATTAATGGAAAGGAAAATGTGATCATCGATCAACGTAATAAAGGGAAAGGAAAATGTGTTTGACACCTATACCAGGGGTATACCCTTCCCAAGGACAAGCAGCGCATGATACCCATGGCAGGATATTATGAAGAAAACTCCTTAGGTAGGGGAGAGGAATTTCATGACATTACCCATACAACGGTGTTTGGATAATTGAGAAGAAACATTTAGCATTAGACTTCAAATGTTCTTGTTGAAAATCAAAGTATCACAGACAGGCTTCGAGATAGCATTGACATGATCTTCAAGCAAAAGGTCAGACTCTAGATATACGAAGGATTCATCAGGAACAACTTATAGAATAAGTCTTACCATTTCCTCATGGAAGAATAGATAACCTTGCTAAAAGGAAACTATAACAATAGGGCCTCCGCCCAGGGGGGGGGGGTGCTAGGCATGACATCATGTTACCGGGTCATCAAAGGACCAACATCATAACTCTTGGAAAGTTGTCCCAACCATCATATCTGACCGAGATTCAGATCCGATTTGTGTCATGATACCTCAGACTCAGGATGTCCGAGAAGAAAAGGTGCAACACAAATAGACGAAAGGACATTTCAAGATTCTCAGGAAATGAACTATGGGAGCGGGTTCTTGAAGCAACAGTTCTTCCTTAAACCAAGGAGAGGATGAGGGGGTAGCTGATGGAATCAACGAAAATCCTCGAGATTTCCAAAAAGGTGGGTTTCCACAGTTATGTGAACAAGGAGATAACATTTGTCGGATCAAATGATAAAATGGTGTATGCTCGAGGAGAACATACACAGTTAAACATTGGATGAGAGGTGCACCGAAATATGGGCTGGGTTATACGACCAACGTCGGAATGATGATTCAATAATCAATAGTCTAAGAATGAACGACCGACTATCAACTTCAAAGCAATAGGGTTGCTAGAGGTGCAGGATCCAAACAGCACCGTTCACTTGTTGGTACCCCGGTTGGAATCAACACGAGGACCATGAAAGAGTGGTGATGGTGAGTAGTATCACTATACCAAGAACTCTTTAAGAGGTGGAGCAGTCCTCACAACATCCTTGATACTAAAAGATGGTAATACTCCAAGGTAAAGAAGAACAAATGCTAGATAGCAGGGAGCTCAAGGTATAACACAAAACACGAACAAGTTTGTGTTGAACGGAAGGCAATAAAGTGGTCAAAGTTAACACAAATCATCGGGCAAGGATGGTATTTCATCATGAACTCAATTGACATCCCGAAGAGCTCATAAGGTTGATGATGATCACGACACGCTTGTCGATAGATTTCATGAAGATGTAATCAATCAGCGGCGACATCAAGTCAAAGGAATGATGAAGCGGAAGGTTATTGGAACCATGGGTAGGACACAAGCTTGATATCAAGCTTGTTTTTCAAGTTGAACGATATGATGAGCAAAGTCTCGAAGCTTAGCTCATCGTCGAAAACTTTGCTCGGGAAGGACCAGTAGCACAGCTTAAAAGTTGCACGATAATGATATGGCCGATCAGGCTAGGTATGACATGATCGAGTACAAACTCGGACTTAAAGAAGATTATCAAGAGTTTTTGAACCGTAGGGCAGACTCGGTTCAGTTATCGGTATTTTTTTTGAGTGTTTAATAACTCAGAGCCCATGAAAACTGTAATCAGTGAGAATGTAGTACTTGATGAAGAACTCATAAGAAGTTATGCAGTTCCAAGATAATCTCGAGATACCAGGGGGTAATACTCGAATACGGATCACAGTAGAGGTTGGACCGAGGTATTGATCCACAGAAGGCAAGTGCTTACACTTGCATCGAAAATGGTATTTAAAGGAGAACATGGTCGGAACCACGATTGTAAAGGCCGATCCCGATATAAGAACTTATACCAAGGAATAATTAATTTAAGAGAAGCTTTAATGATAAGATCTACATCGTGTCCATGGGCATGAACATAAAGTTCAAGGTCGACTCCCACTTCTCCAAAGGCATAACCTTTCATTCACTCCTCGCGTCGATGAAGTTGCAAGTGTTGAAATTTTATCCGCTAAACACCGTAAGAGTATGGCTCGTGAAAACTTTCGGTTCACACGGTTTAGAGAAGGCATATGTTCAACCCATAGGGGCTTCTTAAAACATATACCACAAGTTTCAAGAGTAAATAACACAAGCCCAAAAGCAGAGCATGGTTGGCCAAGCAGAGGATACAACTTAACAAAGGCATTATGTATCGGGGAAGAACTCACAAAGTGATCAAATGTGAAAGACACCGCCGGATAACAATCCAACAAAGGACTTGATGGTCCACAAAGGATCGATGTGAGTATCGATACTCCACCGTAAGAGGAAGGAATGCAAATGCAACAAAGTTATGGCATCATCTGAATAATTCAAAGCTTAAGTGCAAAGGAATTATGATTTCCAAAACAAAGGATCGAAGCGCGGCACGCTACGATCAAGGATGGTTCAATTGAATATACCAGAGGCACAATCGATTTACGATAGTTTGGTGAGAACCAGCTCATGTTCAAAATGACGTCTCGAGCTAGAAAGATAATCCTAGGACTCTACCGCTGATTGTGAACATTCACAACGATTGAATCAATGGACTCAAAATGATAATGACAAGTTATGCCATTAAGATTACGAGACTTATGGGATTAATCATAATGCAAGCAAGCAAGAATTTCAAGAGCAATAGGCTGCTCAGATTTTCTAAGATCGGGTAGTATTTGAATGTAATTTTGTGAAACACATGAACAACTTTGATTTAACGGATACTCAGAAGCGAGTAATTATCCGTAGGGGTATTCATGCAAATAAGGAACTGCAGGCGTAAGTGTAAAGAATTCTCGGAATATCAAGAGTATTTCAGACATCTTGTAATAACAACACAGAATCGGGATGAGGGTAAGAATAACAACCCAAGTAGTCATCCATAAGGGTTTACGGTGGAAGGGGAATTGCAAACGCGATGAACACAAGTTCTCGAGTTAACAGCGGAGAGTATCTTCAGGGTCTTCTGGTGCAGCAGATGATCATCAGTAATAAGGGGCTCTCCGGGTGAAAGTGATAACGAGATCCTAATGTTAGATTTAGTAAAATTCATTTAACCCGAATAGAGGAGAGATCGGAGTCCCAGAGTAAAGATCGAGGAGTAAAAGATCCTAATACCACCCAATGGCGACGTGGGCCCATGGGCCACACAACCAAGTTAGTAAAAGTTTTGTAAAGTCTAGACTCGACTTCGGCCAAGGAGTGTGGAAGGGGATTCCTACAGGCAGTCGGCTCTGATACCAACTTGTGACGCCCCCGATTTAATCGTACACTAATCATGCATGCAAATGTGTACGATCAAGATCAGGGACTCACGGGAAGATATCACAACACAACTCTAATACATAAATAAGTCATACAAGCATCATAATACAAGCCAGGGGCCTCGAGGGCTCGAATACAAGTGCTCGATCATAGACGAAGTCAGCGGAAGCAACAATATCTCGAGTACGACATAAGTTAAACAAGTTTGCCTTAAGAAGGCTAGCACAAACCGGGATACAGATCGAAGAGGCGCAGCCTCCCGCTCGGGATCCTCCTAACTACTCCTCGGTCGTTGTCGCCGGGCTGCACGTAGTAGTAGGCACCTCCGGTAGTAGTCGCCATCGACGGTGGCTTCTAACTCCTGGGCTCCATCGTCAGTCGCAGCAATCGAGTAGAGATAGGGGAAAAGGGGAACAAGGCAACCGTGAGTACTCATCCAAAGTACTGCAAAGCAAGGAGCTACACTACATATGCATGGATATATGTGTAAAGGGCCATATCATTGGACCGAATCGCAGAATGCCGTAATAAGAGGGGATAGCTAGTCTTATCAAGACTACGCTTCGGTCACCTTCGCCTTGCAACAGTAGAAGAGGGTAGGTTGAAGTCCTCCAAGTAACATCACATAGCAATAATCCTACCCGCGATCCCTCCTCGTATCCCCGAGAGAGAGCGACCACCGTTGTATCCGCACTTGGAAGGGTGTGTTTTATTAAGTATCCGATTCTAGTTGTCATAAGGTCAAGGTACAACTCCAAGTCGCCCTGCTATCAAGATCACGACTATTCAATAGATTAACTTCCTGCAGGGTGCACCACATAACCCAACACGCTTGATCCCATTTGGCGGACACACTTTCTCGGTCATGCCCGGCCGCGGAAGATCAATACGTCGCAGCCCCACCTAGGCTCAACAGAGAGGTCAGCACGCCGGTCTAAACCTAGGCGCCCAGGGGTCTGGGCCCATCACCCTGAACACACCTGCATGTTGCGAGGGCGGCCGAAAGCAGACCTAGCCTAGTGGCGTTCCAGTCCAATTCGGCGCGCGCCGCTCAGTCGGTGACGTCACGAAGTGCTTCGGCTGATACCACGACGCCGAGTGCCCATATCTTTCCCACGTAGTTGGTTAGTGCGTATAGGCCCGTAGCCAACTCAGATCAAATACCAAGATCTCGTTAAGCGTGTCAAGTATCCGCGAACGCCGAACAGGGCCAGGCCCACTCTCTCCTAGGCGGTCTCAACCTGCCTGTCGCCTCCGCCACAAAGATCCACTCATGGGTGCTCCACCACCGACCCGACTTTAGTCTCCACATGTATCATGTATAAAGTATATAGTATATACCGTGATCACCTCCCGAGTGATCACGCCCCGATAGTATAGCACAGCAGATTTAACAAGAATGTAGGGCCACAGATGGAAAGACTAGCATCCTATACTAAGCAAGTAGGATAGCGTAAAGGTAACAACAGAGTAACAAGGACAAAGCTATGCATCGGGATAGGTATAACGAAAGCAAGAATATGCTACACTACTCTAATGCAAGCAGATAGAGTAGAATAGGCGATATCCGTGATCAAGGGGGGGCTTGCCTGGTTGCTCGCAAGAGAGAGGGTCGTCAACTCAGTAGTCAAACCGGGCAGCAGCAGGCCGGTCTCGTAGTCTACCGAGAGAGGAGAGGGGAAGAAACAATAAATATAATGCAAACATAAGCATGACGGTGCATGACAAGAAAATGTGCAAGGTTAGGTGTGCCCTAACGCGTAGGAGGTGATACTGACGAAGGGGAAAACATCCAGAAAGTATTCCGGTGTTTCGCTTTTTTGACAGATGAACCGGAGGTGAAATGTTGCAGTTCACTATGCTAGGGACGCGTGGCGGACGAAGGGCTGCGATCCGGATTCGCCTCGCCGCTTTGAGCAACTTTCATGTTGAAAATATTTTAACCGAAAGTTACGTAATTAAAAGATATGATTTTCTAAAGAGTTTATTAATTTCGAATTTAATTAATTATTTAAATTAATTGAAAATGAATTTATGATGAAAAGATGATGTCATGTCGACGCCGCAGATCAATGTGGTTGATCGGTCAACTGACAGTGGGTCCCACCTGTCGCTGACACATTTTAATTAAACAATTTAGTTATCCTAATTAATATGAATTAGGGGGTGGGCCCCACCGTCATTGATTACTAAATTAACTAATTAATGTATCAGTTAATTAGGTAACTAATGTGTAATTAGTTTAATTAGTAGGTTAATTTAATTAATCACAATTAATTAAGTTGATTATTTATTAAATTAATTATTTCTATTTTTATTTATTATTGTTTTTCTTAATACGTTCTGGGCGTGGGCCCTATCTGTCATAGGCCCATAGGGCCCTTAGCGGGCACAGGTCGCTGGGTGTGGGCGCGGGCACCCGACGGGCAGAACCTGAGCGGAGCGACGGGCGCCGTGTGGGGTTCCAATGGTGGGCGCCCGTCGAGGCGCGTCAGTGGCACCGACGAGGCGGGTCACCGGTCGGCCGAAAGGGATGGCACCAAGCGTGGTCACGGGCGAGGCCATGGTGGTGCGGGGTGTGGTGCCGGCGCCAAGGCAGCGGACGGGTGGCGCCGGGCGGGCAGCAGCAGCTTAACATGGGCGCGACCACGGTATGCGGTGCAGACGGTTCGCTTCGGCGCGGCTCTCACAGAGGAGCTGGCCCAAGGGCGCGCGGCAGCACAGCAGAGGAAGGCAAGGGCGCGACGAGTGCAGGACGAGATGCGGGTCACCGACGACAGATGGGGAGAAGGGGAGAAGGCGAGGCTCACATCAAGGAGCAGGGACGGGACAGCGGGGCTCGTGGGGGTTGATGGGGACGCCGACGAAGAGGAAGAAGGCCGGCGGGGATGAGGCGCCGGCGAGGTAGCGACGGTGGGGGGCGAGCGGCGGCCTCCGGGGTTGGGGAGGTGACGAGGCGGGGAGGTCGTCGGCTCTGAGGCGACGTCGAGGTGCAGGTGATGGAGACGGCGTGGCGGGCGGTAGGGCTCCGGCGAGTGGCGCGGGTCGGTGACGGGGCCGGGGCGGCACCGGGCGGCGGCGGCAAACGCCCCCGATCCCGAAGAGGGGGAGTGGAACGAGTGGGGCGACTGGGGGAGGGGGTGGTTTGCCCCGATCTAGAACCAGGGGAGGAGAGGGGGTGCGAGGGGGGGGGGGGCTCGTCGGGGACGAGGACGGCGGTCGGCGAGGCGCGCCGGTGGCCTCCTCTCGATCCCGATCAAGGTCGGGAGAGAGGAGGGGGAGGAGATATTTGCGGGAGAGGAGTGGGGGTGTCGGTGGCCAGTGGGGGGAGTGGGGGAGGTTAAGGCGGCGGGGTGGGCCGGCCTGGCGGCCCGGTGGTTTGCGGCCTGGTGGGCCGAAGCCCAAGGGGCAGGGGGGTTTCTCCCTTCTTCTTTTTTTTTTAGTTTTAGTTTTAGTTTTTCCTTTTTTGTATTTTCCTTTCTTTTATTTCTTTTCCTTTTCTGTTTTTACTCATTTTAAAATACTTAGGCATTTTATAAAATTGTGTCTATTACACCATATTGACTTATGTAAAATATGGCATCTCCTGAACATTTTTGTTTTAAATTTTGAAAAACTTTTATTGTTTGGCTTTATTACAATTTTGAATTTTGAACGGGTTTTGAATCATCGGGAGATTAACAACAGTAACTGAGGTTACATGGCATCATTAGGAGTGGGTTACTGTAGCTTAGTTATCCGGGCGTCACATCCGCTTCCTCCATTCTGCGGTACGCCAGGCCTCGTTTCCGTCCCCTGTTTCGTCCAAGCCCTCCCGATGAACACGACCACACATTCCGTTCCGACCCAGCCGGTTGGCTCCCTCTGTTGCCTCCCGATGAACACGACGCATTCCGTTGCCTCTCGATGAACACGACGCATTCCGTTGCCTCCCCATGAACACGAGCATTCCGTTGCCTCCCCATGAACAAGGCAACGACGATGTATCTCCGTTCCGACCCAGCCATGTACACGAGCCCTCGCCGTATGTATGCACGAGTAGGCGTTCGAGACCCCGCCCGTATGTACACATACATGGCCGTATTTTCTTTCTTTGTCACGCCCAAGATGCGACCCTATCCTAAAGGAACTCGAAGGTCCCACCAAGGATAGAAGCGCATCTTGAAGACGCTTTTGCAAGGTGGATATCATTACATCAACATTACATAATAGTGGGGATACATCCAATACATACAATGTCACATGAATACAACAATACAACATACAAGATCAACATCCGACTACGATGAATCATAAATGAAACTCAAACAATATCCACTCGCTAGCCCAGCTGCCGACCGAACCTATCCCCGATCAAAGAAGAAGCGTAAGAAGAACTCCAAAACAAGCAAACATCGCTCTCGGCCATGATCATCGCACAACCTGTACCGCAACTGGTGGTGTAGTAATATGTGAGCCACGAGGACTCAAAGAATCCCATTACCATGGGTATCAAGACTAGAAAAGATTAAAGGGAAAGGAAGGGGTAAAGTGGTGAGGTTGCAGCAGCGACTAAGCAAGTATGGTGGCTAACATACGCAAAAAGAGCGAGAAGAGAAACAAAGGAACGGTCACAACTAGTAATGATCAAGAAGTGATCCTGAACTCCTACTTACGCCGACATAACCCGAAACCGTGTTCTCCTCTCGATCAACCCCAAAAGAGACACTCACGGTTACGCACACGGTTGGTGTATTTTAGAAGAGTTTACTTCAAGTTTACTACAACCGGATATTAACAAATTCCCATCTGCCACATAACCGCTGGCATGGCTCTCGAAAGTTTATACCTGCAGGGGTGTCCCAACTTAGCCCATGATAAGCTCTCGCGATCAACGAAGGATATTCTTCTCCCGGAAGACCCGATCAGTCTCGAATCCTGCCACAAGACATTTCCACAAGAATAAAACAAGACCAGCAAGACCTCCGGCGTGCCGACACCCGATAGTAGCCGCACAGATCTCGCCTCGTGCCACGACCGGATGAGCAGTCCGCATAACTAAAACCAGGCCTCGAGTTTCCTCGAGGAGGCGCTGCAAAGGGCTCTAGTTCGGACCAACTCTTAGACAAGCATTGGCCCGGGGGGGGGGCTAAAATAAAGATGACCCTTGGGTTAATTACTCCCAAGGGAAAAGTAGGTGGTGGTGAGGCAAATGGTAAAACCAATGTTGGGCCTTGCTGGAGGAGTCTTATTCAAAGCGAACTGTCAAGGGGGTCCCATAAATCACCCAACCGCGTTAGGGACGCAAAAGCCAGGAACATAATACCGATATGACGGAAACTAGGGCGGCAAGAGTGGAACAAAACACCAGGCATAAGGCCGAGCCTTCCACCCTTTACCAAGTATATAGATGCATTAATTAAATAAGAGATATTGTGATATCCCAACAAAATCCTGTCCGCCATGGAGCAATCTTCAACTTCACCTACAACTAGCAACGCTATAAGAGGGGCTGAGCAAAGCGGTAACATAGCCAAACAACGGTTTGCTAGGAAGGGTAACAAAGGTTAGAGGCTGACATGGCAATTAGTGAGGCTTGAGCAACAAGAGATAGGTAGCGCGGCAAAGCGATAGAACGAAGCAACTAGCATAGCAATGATAGTAGTGAGATCCAGGGTAGCGGTCATCTTGCCTGAAATCCCGCAAGGAAGAAGAACGAGTCCATGAAGAAGATGAATCCATGAAGACGAACCAAGCGTAGACGAACGAATCCTCACGATCGCAACGAAACGGGAACTATCGAGAGAAGCACACAACATGGTAAACACACCACACATGAACAAGGCATGATGCACAACAAGCATGATGCATGACACGGCTACATGAAGCTACTCATGGCAAGGGATGATGCAAACAAGAATAACACATCAAGGCAAGTTTAAATGAGGCCGGGAACAACATATAACAATTCCGGTAAGTCCTCATATGTTAATTTCGAAATTGGTCCAGATCTGAATAAACCTTATGTTCAAGTTGTTAAAAAGCAATTTAAGATTCACCACGATGATCTACACGAAATTCTAGTCAAGTTACATATAAAGTTTATTAAATTCGGAGCTACGGCCTAGAAGATATGAGCAAAACAAGTTAAGCATGACATTGATACAAAATGCATACAAACATCAAGAAAACACCTCAAAACAAGGATGCAACATGATAATATGAAACTACATGCAATTCTAAACAAGTTTCATATAGAGCACACTCAAAACGGAGCAACGGTTCAACACATACACACAATACAAGTTTAAAGGATAAGCTGTCCAAAACAGCAACTAGGCATATTGCAAGCATCAAAACTCTATGCTACATCATCTCAACGTGAAAACAAAAGGCATCGGCATGAAGTAAAGGTAAAACATGACAAAACATGAACACTGAGCTATCTCCAGAAATCACTAGAACATGCTCAAAAAGACATGGCAAGATTGCAAATAATAACAGTTTCAGACTTATCAGGAAATAACATCAGGCTGCAATGTTTTGAGCTATCAAACAACATGTTACAGGAACTTATCATGGCAAATAAAGGCATGGCATGAATCTACTAATTGCATAGAACAAATGTCCCTTACTGACCATGAGCCAAAAGGGCACAGAAAATATGATGGCACCCATGTAAACATGGCAAATGATATGACAGATTCATACATGGCAGGAACAACAATAAGTAGGCATGTTGGTGAGCTTGAACCACTCACCACAGAGCAATACATGGCATGGCAAGGCAACTCACAGTAAGAAGACATGTTTATGAAGCTAAGCATGGCAAGAGCAAGTTCATAGGGTGCATGGATCGCTAGCAACAATCATGGCAACATTGAACTTAATGTTAACAGGCTGACAGCAACCTTATTTAGCAACTTTGGAGCACGATTACAACAAGGTACAGAAAGCTATAAATGCAAAAAGGGGCATGGATGGCTAGAGCATGACATGTATAACAAAACATCCTTAGTGAACATCTCCAGATTATGCATAGAATGACTTGTAGAAGCAGGTTAACATAGCATCATAATATAACAGATTCAGCCTAGCAAAACAGCAACAGCAAGTACCCTACTTAACAAGCTCGAAGCACTCATTACAAGACTTACAAAAATACATGGATGGCACCACTGTGAAGATGGCATGACATAGCACAAAACACATGTAGACATCAAGCTCATAAGATGCACACATCAAATGCAACAAAAATGACAAATCACCAAGTTATAACAGTTTCAGCAGATTAACATCATATAGCACTCTTGCAACGATGATTCAGGCATCAAGATGAACTTAAATGAACATGATGCAATGAAATGAAATGAAGAGAATCTCCTGATGAACATTTTGATATATTACACGCACAAAACGGAGCTACGGATGCAGAGATAGAACAGGTCAAACATGGCATGAAAATTACTGAATCTGGGGACTTAGGCATTTTTACCTTCGGGAAAAGTCAACCCGGGATGGAGGCGTTCCGGGACGGAGGGATCCGGGATGAGGACGGCGTTTGGACGAGCTCCTGGTGAATCTTGTCCCGATCCGGGGCGACGGGTCCGGCGGCTCCGGCGAGAGCTCCGGCGAGGGCTCCGGCCGGAGTTGGAGGCGAGGGCAACGGGAGGCGGCGCCGGCGCTGAGCGAGGCGGGCGCGGGCGAGAGGTTCCGGCCGGCGCGGGGGCACGGCCGCGCGGCAGATCGGCTCGGGAAGGCGCCTTGGCCTTGTTGGCGGCACGGCCGCCGGTGGCGCGACCACCGGGGTGGCAGAGGCGATCGGTGCCCGCCGGTGGAAGGGCGGCGCCATGGCCGGACGGCGAGGCCATGCGGGCGACGGGAAGGAGAGGCGCGGGCGCCGGAGGACGGCGGCGAAGCACGGCGGAGGGCGGCAGCGCTGGCTCGTCCGGGCCCGGCGGGCTCGGGCGGGCTGGCGATGGGCTTGGCGGGCCCTAGCGGCGGCGCGCATTGGGAGACGGCGGCGGAGGACACGTGGCGCGTGGGGATTGGGGCGGAGCGGCGGGATTCGTCCGGTGAGATCCGGACGTGTCCGACGACGGTGGAGGGAAAAATCTAGGGTTTCGTCTGCGAATTCATCCGCGAATTTCGGGGGAGGGGCATATTTATAGGTAGAGGGAGCTAGGAGAGTCCAAATGGGGCACGGTTTTCGCCCACGCGATCGTGATCGAACGGCGGAGAGCATGGAGGGGGGTTAGGATGGGTTTTGGGCCACTTTGAAAGGGTGTTGGGCTGCAAAGAAGGGGGCTTTCACGGTTACCGGTTAACCGTTGAGTACCAAACGACCTCCAAATGGCACGAAACTTGACAGCGGTTCACGGTGCTATACCAAGGCCGCTATAAACCTCGGGCCATTCCGAGAAAGTTTAACACCCACTCACAATGAGAGACAAAAGGGGGACGCCGGGGAACATAGGAGTGCCGGATTGCAAAACGGACAACGGGGAAAATGCTCGGATGCATGAGACGAACACATATGCAAATGCGATGCACATGACGACATCGTATGAAATGCATATGATGACATGGAAAAGTGCAACACGCAAGCACATGACATGGCAACTACGGCGAATAACTGGCAGACACCTGGCGCATCGGATCCGGGGCGTTACAACACTCCTCCACTAACAAGAGATCTCGTCCCGAGATCTTAGGACCGAGACGGGAGGGAAAAGGGATGAGGTGAAACAAGAACTCAAGAGAATAAGTAAAGAATCGAGAGAACTCGAGAAGAAGAAAGGAACAACAAGAATGATGAGAATCGAAAACTCACTGAATCAGATAGACTATGAAGCCACTCCGGTTAGAACGAGATAAGAAACAAATAAGACTGAAAGAATTTAGGCTGCACTCCTGCTGAAAATGGAAGGATTAGAACACGAACTTGAGAGGACGGAATGATACTTGATGAAGACATGACACAAAACCTCCGAAAAGAATTGAAAGAGAATTGAATGAAAAGAATTTAGAAGGATTGAATGGAGTTGTTGATAAAATCAACAACGAAAAGAATAAGCTTGTTGTGGTCTTATAGGTAACGTCTCAAGATCATAAGGTGATAACCGGCCACAAGCGGAAATGATTAGATAGATGAGAAGAATGAAGAAATGCAAAACTCCAGTTAAAAAAAATACGGAGAATTAATTGCACTTCGAGATGCAAGAAGAAGGATACTTGAGCTCCTTCGATTAGAATCTTGATGAACTCTTGAAGAATGAATTAAATCATGAAGAACCACCATGAAAAACTCCCGTGACAAAAAGGATGATGAGATAGAATGAAGGAAAAGAATAAGATTCAAGCCTTGCGGTGATTTAAACGGAGGTTCCGACGAGATGGTCGAGGAAATTGAACTCCGGAAAAGAAAAGATGAAAACACTTGGAAGTAGAATTTATTCCTCAAGAACAAACTCCGAAGAAAGGGATTAATCACTTTGATGAAATAAGAATAAGATTTATTGTATGCTTATCCTTCATCAAATTAAATTGATGACAAGCAGTGAATTTTGTATACTACTTATTCTTCTTGAAAAAGAATTGAGAAGTGACATATCGCAAACTTGAGAAGGTCTTCATGAACCACCGGTAGGATTGAAAAGAACGAATGGATTAATATGATAAACAAAGAAAAGAATCTTGAACGAACCACCGTAAGAATTTGGAAATGACTGATGAAAGAGAATGAATCACCGGGAAGAATTAGAAGAACCAATAAGCTAGAGGGGATTTAGATGCAAAAGAACAAAGAGATCATGAGCTGATTAAAGAACACTTGAACGAAGCACCGGGGTAAATAGAGAACAATAACTGGAATGATGGCCTCCGGTGAAAAGAAACAGGAAAAGAACTTCTGACATACTCCGGATAGGTAAGTAAAGGATATCTGACAATGAAACAATTCGAGAGGATAATATGAAGCTAGAACCACGAATCTTCAAAAGAACGGACAAGATTTAGAGGAAAAACTCTTCTTTGGTCTTCAAATATCGACGGGAAACACCACAAAAATTACTGGGATACTCCGGGAGAATGAAAAACGAAGGGATTGAGCCAACAATGAAACGAATTAGAAAGCGAACTTGGAGAAGGCATGTGACTGATGGGATCCATCCTTACGTCACACTTGAAAAGAATTGAGAATAACTTCGAGGGAATTAGAAGAGTCAGGTAAGATCCTGGGAAAAGACCTGTGGGTTAGGGCCCACCGAAGAGATAACACCGTTGAAAAAGGATGTTGAATAGATAGATGATGCAAGAGAACAATTGAAATATTTGAATGAGGTGACAACCTCGAATTAATTGGAACACAGACGAATCTCCTGAGATGTCTTGAACACTCCGGAAGGATAAGCTCGCAAGAGGCGAACGAGCAAGTAAAATACTTGATCCGAGGGAAAGAATATAATCACTACCGAAAAACTTGAATTGAAACCACCGGAAAAAGAAAGGGATGAAGAATCTCAAACAAAACAGAATTCACCGGTTCAAATGATTGAGGAAGATCAAGAGACTCGACTTAATTAAATTGATGGTCAAAACAGACTCAAACTCCGGGAAGAAAAAGGGTGGGAGGGCGGGAAAACAAAGACAACTTGCAAGGGGAAACCCGATGAATAACTTCAAGAGGAAACACCGGTTGAACAAATGCAAATGCTTCACATGAGTAGGATGATACTCGATTACGGACTTCGGCTCCGAGAAGGAAAAAGGGTGGGCGGGTGGGAAAAGAAAACATATGAGGATTGAACTTGGCAAAGATGAAGAGGCTCGAGTCGACTTGACGAGAAATGCACCGGATCAAAAGAGCTGAGAAACAACGATCGAAAAACCAACTGCGTGATCCTAAAGAAAAATTTGAAGGGGAAGAGGAGTAATTCAAAACACCTACGTCAAGATTTCTCACCAGAGCGACGAAGGGGCAGAGGAGTAAAAAGAATTCCTACTCTCCGATATAACTAGACTCCGAAAATAGTTTTCTTCTAGACTCAACAACGCCAAACTACACGATCAATCAAGGGGCTCCTATGGTCGGTCGAGGCTCGATACCAACTTGAACACGCCTAAGATGCGACCCTATCCTAAAGGAACTCAAGGTCCCACTAAGGATAGAAGCGCATCTTGAAGACGCTTTTGCAAGGTGGATATCATTACATCAACATTACATAATAGTGGGGATACATCCAATACATACAATGTCACATGAATACAACAATACAACATATAAGATCAACATCCGACTACGGATGAATCATAAACAAAACTCAAACAATATCCACCCCGCTAGCCTGCATCACGACCGAACCTATCCCGATTGAAGAAGAAGCAGAAGAAGAACTCCAAAACAAGCAAACATCACTCTCGCGTCATGATCATCGCATAACCTGTACCTGCAACTAGTGGTGTAGTAATCTGTGAGCCACGAGGACTCAGCAATCCCATTACCATGGGTATCAAGACTAGCAAAGCTTAAAGGGAAAGGAAGGGGTAAAGTGGCGAGGTTGCAGCAGCGACTAAGCAAGTATGGTGGCTAACATACGCAAAATGAGAGCGAGAAGAGAAACAAAGGAACGGTCGTCAACTAGTAATGATCAAGAAGTGATCCTGAACTCCTACTTACGCCGACATAACCCGTAAACCGTGTTCTCCTCTCGATCAACCCCAAAAGAGACACTCATGTTACGCACACGGTTGGTGTATTTTATAAGAGTTTACTTCAAGTTTACTACAACCGGATATTAACAAATTCCCATCTGCCACATAACCGCAGGCACGACTCTCGAAAGTTTATACCTGCAGGGTGTCCCAACTTAGCCCATGATAAGCTCTCGCGATCAACGAAGGATATTCTTCTCCCGGAAGACCCGATCAGTCTCGGAATCCTGCCACAAGACATTTCCACAGAATAAAACAAGACCAGCAAGACCTGCCGGCGCGCCGACACCCTCGATAGTAGCCGCAGATCTCTCGCCTCGTGCCACGACCGGATGAGCAGTCCGTACAACTAAAACTAGGCCTCGAGTTTCCCCGAGGAGGCGCTGCAAAGGGCTCTAGTTCGGACCAACACTTAGACAAGCATTGGCCCGGGGGGGGGGGGGCTAAAATAAAGATGACCCTTGGGTTAATTACTCCCAAGGGAAAAGTAGGTGGTGGTGAGGCAAATGGTAAAACCAATGTTGGGCCTTGCTGGAGGAGTCTTATTCAAAGCGAACTGTCAAGGGGGTCCCATAAATCACCCAACCGCGTTAGGGACGCAAAATCCGGGAACATAATATGGATATGACGGAAACTAGGGCGGCAAGAGTGGAACAAAACACCAGGCATAAGGCCGAGCCTTCCACCCTTTACCAAGTATATAGATGCATTAATTAAATAAGAGATATTGTGATATCCCAACAAAATCCTGTCCACCATGAAGCAATCTTCAACTTCACCTGCAACTAGCAACGCTATAAGAGGGGCTGAGCAAAGCGGTAACATAGCCAAACAACGGTTTGCTAGGAAGGGTAACAAAGGTTAGAGGCTGACATGGCAATTAGTGAGGCTTGAGCAACAAGAGATAGGTAGCGCGGCAAAGCGATAGAACGAAGCAACTAGCATAACAATGATAGTAGTGAGATCCAGGGTAGCGGTCATCTTGCCTGAAATCCCGCAAGGAAGAAGAACGAGTCCATGAAGAAGATGAGGCCATGAAGACGAACCAAGCGTAGACGAACGAATCCTCACGATCGCAACGAAACGGGAACTATCGAGAGAAGCACACAACATGGTAAACACACCACACATGAACAAGGCATGATGCACAACAAGCATGATGCATGACACGGCTACATGAAGCTACTCATGGCAAGGGATGATGCAAACAAGAACAACACATCAAGGCAAGTTTAAATGAGGCCGGGAAGAACATATAACAATTCCGGTAAGTCCTCATATGTTAATTTCGAAATTGGTCCAGATCTGAATAAACCTTATGTTCAAGTTGTTAAACATCAATTTAAGATGCACCACGATGATCTACACGAAATTCTAGTCAAGTTACATATAAAGTTTATTAAATTCGGAGCTACGGCCTAGAAGATATGAGCAAAACAAGTTAAGCATTGCATTGATACAAAATGCATATAAACATCAAGCAAACACCTCAAAACAAGGATGCAACATGATAATATGAAACTACATGCAATTCGAAGCAAGTTTCATATAGAGCACACTCAAAACGGAGCAACGGTTCAACACATACACACAATACAAGTTTAAAGGATAAGCTGTCCAAAACAGCAACTAGGCATATTGCAAGCATCAAAACTCTATGCTACAGCATCTCAACGTGAAAACAAAAGGCATGGGCATGAAGTAAAGGTAAAACATGACAAAACATGAACACTGAGCTATCTCCAGAAATCACTAGAACATGCTCAAAAAGACATGGCAAGATTGCAAATAATAACAGTTTCAGACTTATCAGGAAATAACATCAGGCTGCAATGTTTAGAGCTATCAAACAACATGTTACAGGAACTTATCATGGCAAATAAAGGCATGGCATGAATCTACTAATTGCATAGAACAAATGTCCCTTACTGACCATGAGCCAAAAGGGAACAGAAAATATGATGGCACCCATGTAAACATGTCAAATGATATGACAGATTCATACATGGCAGGAACAACAATAAGTAGGCATGTTGGTGAGCTTGAACCACTCACCACAGATCAATACATGGAATGGCAAGGCAACTCACAGTAAGAAGACATGTTTATGAAGCTAAGCATGGCAAGAGCAAGTTCATAGGGTGCATGGATCGCTAGCAACAATCATGGCAACATTGAACTTAATGTTAACAGGCTGACAGCAACATTGTTTAACAACTTTGGAGCACGATTACAACAAGGTACAGAAAGCTATAAATGCAAAAAGGGGCATGGATGGATAGAGCATGACATGTATAACAAAACATCCTTAGTGAACATCTCCAGATTATGCATAGAATGACTTGTAGAAGCAGGTTAACATAGCATCATAATATAACAGATTCAGCCTAGCAAAACAGCAACAGCAAGTACCCTACTTAACAAGCTCGAAGCACTCATTACAAGACTTACAAAAATACATGGATGGCACCACTGTGAAGATGGCATGACATAGCACAAAACACATGTAGACATCAAGCTCATAAGATGCACACATCAAATGCAACAAAAATGACAAATCACCAAGTTATAACAGTTTCAGCAGATTAACATCATATAGCACACTTGCAACGATGATTCAGGCATCAAGATGAACTCAAATGAACATGATGCAATGAAATGAAATGAAGAGAATCTCCTGATGAACATTTTGATGTATTACACGCACGAAACAGAGCTACGAATGCAGAGATACAACAGGTCAAACATGGCATGAAAATTACTGAATCTGGGGACACTGGCATTTTTACCTCCGGGAAAAGTCAACCCGGGACGGAGGCGTTCCAGGACGGAGGGATCCGGGATGAGGACGGCGTTTGTACGAGATCCTGGTGGATCTTGTCCCGATCTGGGGCGACGGGTCCGGCGGCTCCGGCGAGAGCTCCGGCGAGGGCTCCGCCGGAGTTGGAGGCGAGGGCAACGGAGGCGGCGCCGCCTGGAGCGAGGCGGGCGCGGCGCGAGGTTCGCCGCGCGCGGGCGGGCGCGGCCGCGCGGCAGATCAGCCTCGGGAAGGCGCTACAGGCGCGTTGGCGCGCGGCCGCCGGTGGCGCGGCACCGGGTGGCGGAGGCGATCTGGCGCCCGCCCAGCGGAAGGGCGGCGCCATGGCGGACGGGCGAGGCTCTGCCGGCGACAGGAAGGAGAGGCGCGGGCCGGAGGACGGCGGCACGCCCGCGAGCGGAAGGCAGCGAGCACGGCGGAGGGCGGCGGCGCGCTGGCTCGTCCGGGCCCGGCGGGCTCGGGCGGGCTGGCGATGGGCTTGGCGGGCCTGGCGCGGCGCGCTGCCGGGAGACGGCGGCGGAGGACACGTGGCGCGTGGGGATTGGGGCGGAGCTGCGCGGGATTCGTCCGTGAGATCCGGACGTGTCCGCGACGTGGAGGAAAAATCTAGGGTTTCGTCTGCGAATTCATCCGCGAATTTCGGGGGAGGGGCATATTTATAGGTAGAAGGAGCTAGGAGAGTCCAAATGGGGCACGGTTTTCGCCCACGCGATCGTGATCGAACGGCGGAGAGCATGGAGGGGGGTTAGGATGGGTTTTGGGCCACTTTGAAAGGGGTGTTGGGCTGCAAAGAGAAGGGGGCTTTCACGGTTACCCGGTTAACCGTTGGAGTACCAAACGACCTCCAAATGGCACGAAACTTGACAGGCGGTCTACCGGAGCAATACGAAGGCCGCTTGGCAAACCTCGGGCCATTCCGAGAAAGTTTAGCACCCACTCGCAACGAGAGACAAAAGGGGGACGCCGGGGAACATAGGAGTGCCGGATTGCAAAACGGACAACGGGGAAAATGCTCGGATGCATGAGACGAACACGTATGCAAATGCGATGCACATGACGACATGGTATGAAATGCATATGATGACATGGCAAAGTGCAACACGCAAGCACATGACATGGCAACTACGGCGAATAACTAGCAGACACCTGGCGCATCGGATCCGGGGCGTTACATTCTTGCACCCTGGCTGTTGTACGTACGTGTACATGCTACGTGTGTGCCTCTACTATGACACGTGCGCACCTCTACATCCACCAGTATATATGTACGTACACGTTCGCGACCAGAATGACAACGCTACGTACGCTTCGACCAGGTGGTTCCCGACTGTCAGGCACTTCCTTGCGTGCGAAGATGTAGCTGGTGGGTCCCAACAGTCAGGGGGAAATGTTTTTTTCATGAAATACGGTGGCCCGTCCGGTGGGTCCCCGCTATCAGGTGGAGGAATAATTATTTTGCACGTAATAAGGAGGCACTTCCTTGCTGCGGCCGTGGACCCAGTATCGCCCTCTCCACGCATGATCCACGTCCGATGGAAGCCGCCTCCTTGACCACGTTGACCACGCCGCGCCGAGAGCACCAGGGCGGTGGACGACGGCGAGGCCTAGGAAGGGGACAATGCGGAGCCGGAGAAGACGCGGCAGTGGATGCCCACGCGTAGAGGAGTACGAGGGTTCACTGGTTCGCTACGGTGTGAGGCTGCCGTCTCCGCAGAATAACAGGGGGTGTGGGTGAGTAGAGGGATGGCCTGGCCAGCGGTGGGAGTAGTAGGGGGCGGTGAGGCCTCCGCCGCATCGCAGCCGGCAACGGGAGGCAGGAGCACGAGGCAGGACCGGCGCTGGTTTGGGCGGCTGGAGCAAGAAGACCAGAGGTTAAAGAAGCACTATAGCCGTTGGATGGACATCGTACGGTCACTGGAGCTAGAATCATGCATATTGACTAAGTTGACAACACCCTCCATTCCCGTCAACTTAGTAGGCCCACAAGCCAGCCCGCCACTATACTGGGTCCCAGCTAACAGGGGGAGTATTCATTATTTTGTGCGTAATAAGGAGGCACTTCCTTGCGTGCGAAGATATAGCTGGTGGGTCCGAGCTGTCACGAGGTAACATTTTTTCACGAAATCTGAGGCCCTTTCGTGGGTCCCCGATGTCGTGGAGGAATCATTATTTTGCGCGTAATAAGGAGGCATTTCCTTGCATGCGGCCGTGGACCCAGCTGTCGGCCTCTCCACATACAGTCCACTTCAGATGCATGTTGATCGTTGACTACGTTGAACAGGCCACACCGAGAGCACCAGGGCGGTGGACGACGGCGAGGCCTAGGAAGGGAACGACACGGAGGTAGGGAAGACTCGGCAGTTGTTTCCCACGCGGAGGGGAGTATGGACTGCATGAGGGTTTACTGTTCGCCTGCCGCTGCGGAGAATAACAACAGTGTCGGTGAGTAGAGGGATGGCTAGGCCAGCGATGGGAGTACGATGGGGCGGTGAGGCTGCTGGCAGCAGCAGAGCCGGCCTTGGGAGGAGGGAGCAGCAGTCTGCCGGCGCTTGTTTGAGCGGCCGAGCAGGAAGAGCAGAGATTGAAGAAGACGACGGCCGTTGGATGGCCATCCAACAATCCTTTGCTTGGCCAACCTTTTTAGGAAAGCCTCAAATCTGTGGTAAACAGCATACAACCCATCTGCCATTATTTCTAATAATTTACAGCCCATTTGCTAATTATTAAGGTTTTGTTGGAGCCCATATTCTTTTGTTAGCATTACAACCCATATTGTGGCCACGGTTAAAAAATTATACTGAAATTTTGCATATTTCAAAAGGGTCCTAACTGTTTTTAATCCTGAAATTTCGACTCACATTCAAACTGATTTTAAAAATAAATGTATATCAATATAAAATCCAACAAATTCTCCACGCATAAAAATTAATGTAATTTAAAATCTTGAAATGAAAAAAAGATATTTGAAACTAATTGCGGTTTGATGTGTTTTAAAATGTACAATCCATTTCTCATTCTCGATGGGCCATTTTCTCGCTAGCCAATGAAAGCTCTCCTCGCCTTGAAAGATTTGCAGCCCAAAGAGCGACAAAGTGACTTACTTGGCAAATCACAAAAACTGGTTGTGGCCGTTGACCCAGTGTCACCTCTCCACGTCAAGACTCTTCCGATGGAATGTCGTTGACCATGTTGACCACGCCACACCGAGAGCACCAAGGTGGTGGACGACGGCGAGGCCTAGGAAGGGGACGACGCGAGCCAGGCGAGACGCGGCAAAGGATGCCCACGCGGAGAGGAGTACGAGGGTTCACTGGTTCGGCTGCGGTGTAAGGCTACCGCCGCCGCAGGCCCTGGCTAGCAGCGGGGAGTAGTAGGGGCGATGAGGCCTCAACGGCAAAGACACCGCCACCGGAGGCGTGAGCAGCGGTCTCCCGGCGCTGGTTTGGGCGGTGGTGCAAGAAGAGCAGCGATTGAAGAAGCAGCAGGACCGCTTGATTCAAATCCAACGTTTACTACTGCTAGAATTGTTTGTTGACTAAGTTGACAAGCCTTGCGTGACGTCAACAACTTAGTAGGCCCATGTGTCAGCCTCCCAACCGTGCGCCCAGATGTCGATGGGAGGAATCATTTTTTCAGCAGTAATAAGGAGGCAGTTGATTGCGTGCGGCCAGCCAGCAATGAGGGAGTAGGGTGGGCGGGAAGCCTCACGCGCATCACAAATGGGCCACAAGAGGAGGGAGCAGCAGTCCACGCCGGCGCTAGTTTAGGCAGTGGAGCAGAAGATCAGAGATTGAAGAAGACGTCGGCCGTTGGATGGACATCCAACAATCCTTCGCTGCTAGAATCGTGTGTTCACTGACAAATCCTTGCGTAAACAAGTCAGCCTCGAAATTTGTGGCGTGTACAGCCCATTTGCTATTATTTTTATAATTTTTACTCATTTTCTAATTCATATGGAATTTATTGCAGCCCATTTTCTGGTCAGTACTAGGGTCAAAAAATTAACTAAATATGTGGGAAATTTTGAAAATTCGCAAATTTTTGCTGGGGAACAAAATATTCTTAATCCAAAAATTAATAGCCATACTAAAACAAATTTAAAAATAAATTAGTACTATGTCATGTTAAATCCAATGAAATACGATAAGATATGAGTGAAGAACAAAAACAAAAAAGAAACTTATATCCCATTTGCTATAAATTTTGGAATTTTCAACCCTTTTGATATTACTTTTAATGACATTGACCATACTCTTAAGCCAGGCCGAATGCATCCTCCTCGCCTTGAAAGATTTGCATCCCAGTAATTCAGAGAAAACAAATAGGCCTAGCTTGGGTATTCTTCAAAAAGAAATACCGGGCTACCTATTTTCCCAAAGAACTGGTGCATGAGCATTTAGCTTTATTTATTTATTTATTTACTTATTTATGTTTAGGGACCATGAGCATGTACCTGGGCCGGATTCATGTGAGAGCCTCACTTCCAGTTAATTATGGGCTTGTCTATTTGGCCTTCATCAGTGGGCTGCATGTTATCAACAAGTGGAAAATGTGTTCCGTACGAAAAATAGTATGCGCTACGTACGGTACGGGGCACTAAAGGATCGAACCGTGCAACGACTTCCAAAACATTGTGTTTGTCGTTCTAACAACACATTTATTCAACCAACAAACGAAATATACTACTAATTGTACATTGAAAACAACAACAGGAGCAGCCGTGGCTGGGGTGCAATGATGCGAAGCGAGCCAAGAGAGTGAAGACGCAGACTCTCTTCCAAAACCAAACATCAGCCATCATTACAAAAGGGCTACCAAAAAAGAACAAGTGTATGCATCAAACTAAATAAAGATCCTACTACACCAAGTGTACGCATCTAACTAACTGGCTCAGTTAGACGTTACTATTTATTAAGCTGTGGAGATTGGCTGACGGCTTGAACCAGATGGCTGCCTGACGAGGGAAACTCTAGCCAGCAGGTCGAAGTCTGATACTTGCGACCCTCTCTCCACTACAAAAAAATACACTTCCGTGATGGTACGTGTTTGTCACAGTAGGTCGCGTTTTTTGTCATGCATGTACATCCATGACGGTTTTATGATAGAATCAAGATAGTCATACCTGTGCTGTCGTAGAAGTGTTCCATGACATTACCAAAATTATCATCACGGAAGTGTCCACTTCCATGACGGTAAATCGCGCGTCACAGAAGTGCTTTCCTCAAGGGTGACCGACACGTGGCATCCACCGTAACGGAACGCCATTAAGCTATCGGGTCGGGTTTTGGATCCGATAACCCGTTAACAGCCCCGACCAATGGGGATTTTCCACGTGTAAAATCATCATTGGCTGGAGGAAACACGTGTCGCCTCACCGTTGGGACATATGTCATCCTCTCATTGGACCAAAGGCGCCTATGATACGATGACACGTGGCACGGCCCAACAGAGGCCCATTCCTGTGAAAAGGCCGGCCCGTTTGACTTGGTCAAAAGGTGGCGGGCCGGCCCATGGAAAGCCTGTTAACGGCCTGTTCGCATATAGCCCATTTACAGCCCACTAACCCGTGGCCCGTTACGCCTATCCGAATTAGGCCCAATGGCGCCATCTGGGCCATCCAATATGATTCAACCCATTTTAACTTCCGACCCATGTGTGGCCCATGACTTCTTCGCCCATATGAGGACCTTTGTAACTTTGGCCCATTAACGGCCCGTGGTGAAACCGGCCCGTAATGAACAAAGGTATCACTTTATACCCATTAACGCCCGTTATTCCATTGCGCCGCTTCCAGCCCAAGTTATCTTCGCCTTCTCGGGCCCATTGATTCTTAGGCTTATTTGCAGATTCGTTACATACGGCCCGTTCATCGCTATTTTACGCTTAGGGCCAAATTCAGCCCGTCGTTACGATCGGCCCGCTTATGGACCGTTATACGCTAATGCGTTTTCATGTAAAAAACTTCGTTGGGCTGTTTTCATAGAGTTATCAACACGGCCTATTAACGCCCGTTATGGTCCACGAATAGTACGGCCCATGATTGGCGAAATGATGATACGCCCCGTAGAAGGCCCATGGATCCTACGGCCCGTATGAGGCCCATGGATAGTACGCCCGTAGAAGGCCCATGGATCGTACGAACCGTAGAAGGCCCATGGACCCTAAGGCCCGTATAGAAGGACGATGGATCCTACGGCCGGAGGAAGGCCCATGGATCATACGGCCTGCAGGAGGCCCATGGTTACAACAGTCCGTGTGTTGCCCATGATTATTTTGGCCTAGTTACCAAAAATAGGCTATTGTGGCCACTAGAAAAAACCAGAAAAAGAACTGCAGTGAATACAAGCAAACAACTAAACAAGACAATAAGGAAATAAATAAGCAAGCAATTAACGCTAGCCTATTACCGCTATTACACATATTACATCCACTGGGCATCAAAGTTCGCCACCAGTGCAAATATAGGGAACAAAGCAGCACATTACATACACTGGCCGTCAAAATTGGCCACCAGTGCAAATAAACGCAACAGCAAAACAAGAGCATAACTGAAACAACTTCAGAAGATCTCAAGAAACGTTATACTGGGTATCCACCATGCTGGTAATAAGCTTAGCAAGCTGATTAGCTTTGTCCTGTTTGGCGCTAAAATCCTCCAACACTTGCTGTTGGACCAGAAAGTATGCATCTAAATGCTCCAGGGACTTCCATAGTCCTTCCGCTTCTTGTTGCAGCACAGCTGATCGATGTCTTTCAGCTTGTAGTTGAGACTCAAGAAACCGAGCTGATTCAGACAGTGAGTTTGAATAGCTTGTGCAAGCGGTAGTGGCCAGTAACTCGAACACTAAACCAAGACAGGACTTTGGGGTTGTCTCGCTGTCTTCAAGATAGTCTTCCTTAGCTGTTTTATCAGCTTTGTTGGAGACCAACAAGGATGTGTAACCTTATCTGCATTACTTCCTTTACCATTGCTTAATAAGGCACTCTTCCCCAATATTCTCACAAGATTCTAAAAGAAGAAACAAGCGCATACATAACAAGTTTAGCATGTACTAGTATATGAAACTCATTTCGGCGAACCAGTTCATTAGTAAGGTGGACATGATTAAACTACCAAGTCTTCTATTGCCAAGTACTAGTACATAATAAAAGCATCAAAAAACATATATCTATGTCCTATGGTCACTGCATTGTCTTGCTAAATCAAAATAGAGACACAGTTCAAATCATATAAGTTCAAGACAAAGCAGCAGTGAAAGAATACAAAGCGTGGGAAACTACACGACACGACAAGATTTCATATGGGTACCACGGGTCTACATGTACAACAACACTATTGGCTCTGTTGTGATGCTAGTAATGTGCATGATATGAAAGTCAATCTGATACACAATTGAAATTGAAATCAACAGAGCTATTGATAAGAGCAAACCTGTTAAAGAAACATGCGTGAACATACCGCTGTGCCATTGGAGTTTCGATTGATCCTTCAATTTAAAAATAAGTTTGTATGAGTAAATACAATGATACAAGAGCAAAGCAATCATAGTTAAAAAGGCGCTAAGCTAAGCGAAGCGCTTAAGCGCTTAGGCTCTAGGCGTTGGCAAAACGAT
Organism: Aegilops longissima; assembly: GCA_021605205.1. Lineage (NCBI taxonomy): Eukaryota > Viridiplantae > Streptophyta > Magnoliopsida > Poales > Poaceae > Aegilops > Aegilops longissima. The sequence continues at coordinate 492,394,672 of CM038678.1, forward strand.
TGCACATAACTACGCATAATATGTGCATAATCACATAAGCATGTGCTTTGGTCAAGAAGCGCAAGCGGTGGCAAACTCACAATTAACGCCTATCGCTTTTTGAACTATGATAGCAATGGAATATTAAATTAAAACAGTTGTTCTTCAGGTTTAGGCACTTGTTCTACATGAACAGAGTACAATAAGATGCAAGAATATAATACTTAAAAATAGAAAATGAGCTCATAGACCTTACCACATTCTTGGTTCGGGACCAAGATGAACAAAGCGTTCCCGATCATTGTCCAAAGAATGTGTCTCATGAGAACGTAAATTTGATGAGTTTCTTTGCCGGTGAAGTATGTTTTCTTCAGTAATTCGATATCGCCACCAAGCATTCTTGAAGATAGCAGAGGTATTAGCATAGGTTACCTCATCCCGAGTTTCCAAATCGGTCCTTCTCTATAGAGAAAATGGGAAAATTTGTTGTATTATAACCATCATGGAGGTAGGATGTATGGGACGAAGCAAAGTAATTGCCATGAATAACATTACTTACACATAACTCCTGGACAAACACCTGAATCGCATTTTCCTTCATCTTTAGTATAATATTTCCAAGATGGGAAGATATGCACATACGATTTAACAACATCAAATGCGATAGATGCTAAACTACGACTAGCTGGTTGTGCTTCCTCCACGTGAATAGGCGTATTAACCGTGGAGTTGGGGTTCGCCGTGATAGTAATCTTGCCCTTTGGGCACCGGAGCTGCCTTACTAACTGCTCTTGTTTGGGAGCTCTGTGGTGGAGATGGTGCTGTGTCAACAGGAACTGGGTTACTATCGGCTGGGGTTGGGGTTAGATTGGGTGAAGCTGGTTCTCCGTCCATCGCAGAGGGGTACAATCTGCGAGTTTGGGTTATGTGTGGTAGGGCTGGTTCTTGTGCATGTACAACCGGGTGCTATCTCCACCAAGAGGTAGCACTGTTTTATTTGAAGACCGTGTTTTAGTTTTCTAGATACTGCATCACCCGCCCCAATTCAAATGGCTGATAAACAGGAAACATAGTTGAATGTACAAACATTGTATGAGAGATGATGCAATAGATAGTGTGGAAAAAGAGGGCATGAAATAGTTGACATGTATATTGTTTAACTAAAACGGATAGCATGACATAATTTCACATATATGATGTTTATCTAAACTGGATAGCATAGCATAACATAATTCAAAGATATGATGAATAACTAAACAGGATCGCATGACATAATTCACCTACATGTTATCTAAGTAATCGGGATCACATCATTTAATTCACATATGTGATTTATATGCTAAACAGAGGGCATTCGATATGATGTCTGAACTAAGAACATGGTGTTGAATATTGTGTATATGATGTCTAAACTATGCAATGCAAGACACCGTATGCATGATATGAGCAGATAACCGCCAAGTTAGAGCATACACCTCGGTGGGGGAATAGGACTGGTCATCTGTCTCTCGAATCCATCTCGAGGAGCTATCGGACCCAACAAGAGATCTGCTTGACGGTATGTAGCACTGCTCTCTCAAGGCCTTGTTTTCACTCCAGATTTTTCCATCTCCCACCCAAATGGCTGATTCACGAAGAGTAGTTTAATGTACAAACATTGTTGACAAATGGAAATGTAATGAAGAAAAGGATGGGCAAGATATCATTCAAATATATGATGCCTGGTTAAACAGGATGGCATTGCACATTTCACATATATTATGGCTGGCTAAAAGACATGAGACTGCATAATTCCCATATATGATATAGAAACTAAACAGGTGGCATTACGTAACATGTCTAAACTAAGCGAGATGACATATATGATGTCAAAAGTAGGCACTGCAAGGCAACATATGCATGATATGACTAACATCATCATGCCAAGGTAGAGCAAACACCTTGGGGGTAAATAGGAGTGGTCACATGCGTCAATCCACCTCTAAATGATATCTTCCTCTCGATTACAACTGGAGAGGGGGGGAGGGTTTGCCATTGAACCCACCATGGAGCGATGTCTGCATGACATTGTATTGCCGCGCAAAACTCTTCTCTTTTTCTCTACATGTTCAGCATGACTGTGTACAATATCACATGCATACAAAAAATATGGTGAGATTATGTAAGGAGAGCATGCAAAAATTTAGAGTGATGGTAACAACCAGTGGATCGACGTTTTTTTGTTGAACCAAAATAGCCCTAATGGATCGACGTGAATGTATAGCAATAAGTGATGCAACAAGTGTACAACCTCTTTTCCATAGCCGTGTCGACCTCAGCATCATTGGGTTGGTCGCCAAGCAGCTTGAGGCAGAGGTGGCTGCCGGTGGTGTGGAGGAAGATCTCGAGGAATCAGAGACGGCGCCCGTGGCACTACTCTGTTGTGATGGATCGCTTACGTCATTGGAGCAGCTCCGGTGAGCCAGAAGACGTCAAGGCTGAAGCAGCACAAAGATGGACTACACAACAGATGAGGTAAAACTGTTGACTCGAACTTAATGTCAAAACTGAAATTTCATCAGGAATCTGAATGTTATCTGTTGAAACTGAACGCAATGGTAGCAGAGAGGCACTTGACATGTAGTTTAGGAGGGCATGCAGTTCATCTTCAACCTGCACCCCTCGAGCCGCCACCACCACCGGCCGAACTGCTGCCCTCAGCCACCGCCGCCTCAAACAACTCGCCACCGCCGCCCGACCAGCCCTCTAGGCCCCCGCCCCACCCCGAACCCTAAGATAGATAGTGGGTACCTCTCCGCGAGCCCCGTCCCCATCAAGGGTGGTTCTTCCTTAACTCCGCGAGCCCCCAACCCCGAAAATCGATCGACCCAAAAGTCGATTCAATCGATCAAGTGTGGCTTAATTGGAGCAAAGCAAAGAAGACGAGGCGGGGGGAGAGCAGCAGCAGCAGCTGGGCGAGCGAGCGATTGAGCGAGAGCCGGAGCAGCAGCAGCAGATCCGGCTGGTATGGACGCCGCTGCCGAAGGGGCCTAACACTAGGGGAGAGCTGCCGTGGAGATGTCGCCCGCGGCGCCGGTTTCAAGGTAGCCCCTCCATGGGGGTGTGGGATGGAGCACCGTCGGCGCCAGGAGGTCGAGTTAAGGAGAAGGTGCGATGCGATGAGTGTACAACCTCTTTGGTGGCGCCGAGTAGGCCTCGGCTTCGTCCGAGGAGTCGGTGAGGATGCTGCGGTTCCGGTGGAGCAGGTTAAGGCGGCGCTGTGGGGATGGAGCAGCCGCGATAGACGAGGCGATCGTCGGAGCAGCTCCTTGGAGGTGGAGGACGGGGCGGCTGAACCGGCGGGACGACGAGATGGACGACGGATCCTCATCCGGGGAGGTGGACGAGGGACGTCGAGCTGTTGCGGTGGACGACGTCATCGGGGAAGAGGCTCCGGCTGGGCAGCGGTGACATGGCGGACGGAGGAGGGTGGGGTTTCGCGGCTGGAGCGGAGAGGTTATGGCGGCCTGGGATTTCGAATGGCGAAAAGGGGGCGATGGGAGGGGGTGAAGCATGACTTAGGGACGCGCTTGTCCAAAATGTAGGGTGTGTTACAAAAGTACCCCCCACCGATTTGAACTAGCGGCCCTTTCGCCTCGTGGTTAGAAGGGGATTTCACGGTCGGGATTTGGCAGCTGGAGGGAGTTTTCGCGCGTTGTAATTTCGGGATAGCAAGGCGCGGGTTGTGAAGGCGCCAGTTTTGGGAGCACGATATCTGAATTTTCGGGATATAACAAGACGCTGGTTGAATTTTAGGGACAAGCCTAACGTAGTAATATTGTACTTGTAATGCACTAAATCAATTCACACTTCCTCAACCAAAAAGAAAACGAAAAAATAAACTATTCACACCACACAAAGAGAGAGTCTTGCCCGCTTTTACTATACAAATGTTATTCAAAGTTACTTTCCTTCCATCTATATAGGGCCTAATGCGTTTTTGATGCTAACTTTGACCAAATATTAGAGCAATGATATATGACATGCAACTTACACAAAGCACACCGTTAAATTAAATGCGTGAAAGGTTCTTTCAATGATATAATTTTCACATTGTGCATGTCATGTACTATTAATCTTGTCAATAGTCAAAGGCGGTCTTAAAAATCTCATTACGCCCTATATAGATGGAAGGAGGGAGTATGAATCCATGTTATGTCCGATTAATTTTTTTGCTTGCTGTATAATGCATGAAACCTACTCATACCAACATTTTAGTGCATTCTCTATACTAACGCTGCAATTCGAACTAAATTTGAATTCATTTCTCTATTTCAATAAGAATCTACAATCATGATTGTTGCCAACTTCAACCATCATAGTTTCCTTGCTATCCGCCAGATATAAATCAGACGGCCTATAATGCAGGATGGCAGGCACACCATCATCAACAACTCCATTTTTTTATAAGAGTAGAGATAAAATATATTAAATGTAGTATAACATGTTCATAACCACACCATGTGTATCACCGTTATATATATTCACACATGCGTCGGTTTAAAACACTATGATAAATTCTTCAAATATCCGAATTCGCTTTTTATAATGAAGTATATATGATCTCTATTCGTCTTTTACACCCACACAACCCTCTTATCTTTGTAGCTAGCGCTAACTTTCTCTTGTGCATGCACACGCCTGCATCCCTCTCACCCTCCCTCAAGATTCTCTAGCTCCATCGCCAAATTGTCTTTTCACTTTAGGTCGTTCACCCACGGTGTGTGTAGGCCCCCAGCTCCTTCTTTACGGCACACATCGATCGATATGCCTCTCTAGCCAGGTGTGCCTAGCACAAACACAAGCTTCCCTCTTCTCTTGTCACCGTCCATGCCTCACTCCCACCACTCTTTTCATCGCTCTCGTCTCTTCACTCCTCCCCCGATATAGTATGCCTCTCGCACCACCTCCTACATGCATCCCTCTCTCTATCCTTCTCCTCGTGCCTCATTTGCTTCTAACACACACATGCATGTATACCGATCGATCTCCCAACATATACCTAGATCGACTTTAACTACCCCCCCATCGATCGACGTACCTCACAAGTTATGTCTCTCCTTTCTCTAACAAAGGGCGATTGATCTTCCTATGTAGTTACGTCTGCTTACCATAGCCACATCATCCCGCCTCATCATTCGTGCATGCCTCCTGACCTGTCTCTCACACGCACGCATGCAGACAACAAGCAGCCATCTCCTCTCTTATTGATATTGAGGCGTGCCCTCCGCTTGTCTAGCAAGCCTATCCCACCATTTGTTAGAAGCAACTCCACTACCACCCCTCCAACACTCTAGCTCTGCTCTCTCCCAACCTTATTCCTCTCCTGCACATATGCATGGATGCCGATCGATCTCCCTTAATACATGAGGCAGATCGATCTCCTTAATACATGAGGTAGGCCTCTCCTCCTCCACACATATACCAGCCATTGTACCTCTATAGTTAATTGGGCCTCCTCTTCCCCCACCACACACCGATAGTCGAGCTGCAGGTAGGTATCCATGCCACGAGACAAACTGCACATGTCCCTCTCACGTTCCAAGAGGGCCAGCCACTCTATATCTTTGACGTGGGCACACACAAATTGATGGCACTCTTTATCGATCACACACACACACACACACATCATCCCTCTCTTCGATTCTATGGACACCTCAAGCCGATGATACCTCCACTCTCTTCTCGTGGATCGCCTCTATATATATGTTATATCCAGGACTCTATTTCACACACATTGCATATGTTACATTTTTTGATTGACCCCCCAAAAAAAAACTCTCAAGAACCCACACACTATATCTCTCTAGGTTTGTATCTCTCTCACACAACCCCACATAGGTGGTGTACGTATACAAGAAGAGAATAGGTAAACCGTGCACGTACTCACGCTTCGTGCCCAGCCACACCTGCGCTGGTACACGGTGGAGCTCATTTCTTTACGAAATGGCAGCCCACGTGCTAATTTGAACGCCTGTAGCGGTTGTTTACCTAGGGAGGTCGTGTACCACGCGTGCACGAAACAAAGTTCGACTTGACGCGTTGCCGCATTATTTTTAAATAAAGTTATAGCGCCAATGGCACGCATACGTAATATAAAACGATTTTTATGGAGAAAAGGTAGTCCGCTCACTAGATATAATGGAGCCTGCCTGCCTGGTTTGTCGCTCTTCAGAGTATCTCACACAAGGCTGCGGTGGCCTCTCTTTCTCTCACCGTTGGTCACTGATCCGGCCGCATCCCGTCCGTCCGGGGACAAGGAGTGCGGTGGCCTCTCTCTCTCTCTTACTGTTGGTCATTGATCCGGCCGCATCCCGTCCGCCGGGGGAAAGGGAGGAAGTCCATCGTTTCTCCGTTCGACGGCGCTGAGGCAGCACATCCCGATCTGTGGTACACGCCGCTTTTCTCGACTAAGCTCGCGCCGCGGCAGGGCTACGCCACCTGCTCGTGATTCCGCCCGCCGCCACTCACCTAGTTACATCCCGACGACCTCCGGTATCCCCTCCGCCTTGCTCCACCGCCCGTGCCTTCCCACGCCGCTGCATGTGGATCTTCCATAGTTCTTTGCCCAAAACGTAGCTCGTCCGGCGTACTTTCCATATTGCATTCTCGCCCTCACACCGCTTTAGACAAACACAACCGTGTTGTTATCTTCCCTTAGGACAAGGAATATGCTTCTTTTTGTCGTCGCATGTGTAATCAACAGTTATTGGCCAGTAATTGTTTCCTTTCTACCTCTTTTTTGCAAACAAGGCTATCCATTTCACCTCGTTGCTATTGCGACCTTTTGGTGAACTGCACAAATCACTTTTTTCTTAAGAGTGTTTTGTGCAGTTGTACTAAAATGTCACACGGGCAACGCCTCTACATTTCAAAGGCGATCGCACAAAGGGAGATTGGTTTTGCTATATCCTCCTCATCCAACTCCGAGCCTAATCTTCTCCAACTAGTTAGTCTTAAGAGAGACTGCAAAGGTGACCGGCTTCTATTTGTGTGTTTATTGTTTCATCAGCAGTCCTCTATTATCGTAATCACACTTAATATCTTTGGAACAGGGACGCTCAACTCTATTTTAGTGGAACTGCACAAAATGATCGGAATGTTGCATGCTCCAGAAAGCTACTTTTTTCCCAACATGCCTTGTTGATTTAGACAGAGCTGGGGGACGTTGCTGCCAATGAAAGCATGGATCAATTTTAATTTAACACCTTCTCACAACTCGTCTTCAGTTGTGATGTAATTATTAGCTCGATCTGCTAATAATTGACATGCATTAGCAAGGAAGTTAGTTTTTATTGTTTCCAAAGAGCATCGATGGCAAGACACGCTAAACAAAAGCTGAAAGCTCACACCATTGTACAATTTCATGTCACTGGAAAATTATTTGTATAGTACGTCAATTATGTAAACAAATGATGGAAGCTTGATAGCATTGCCGTAAGCCTCTTCATCATCCGGTCCATGTGCCATGCACAAAATTATACTCCTTCGTTCCTAAATATTTGTCTTTTACAAATTTCAAACGGGCATATTTTAGAGTGTAGATTCACTCATTTTGCTTCAGATGTGTACTCCCTCCGTTCCTAAATATTCTATTCGTCTTTCTAGAGATTTCAACAAGTGACTACATACGGAGCAAAATGAGTGAATCTACACTCTAAAATATGTCTATATACATCCGTATGTGCCAGTCCATTTGAAATCTCTAAAAAGACAAATATTTGAGTAGTCACTGATTGAAATCTCTAGAAAGACAAATACTCCGGAGTATATTTAAGAACCGAGGGGGTAGTGCACAACCGCATGGGAGACTCAGCCCGGTCGTTATACCGCATTAATAGTGAGTAATGAGCAGTCAAATCATAAGCCCCACCTTTCCCATTGTAAGTTGCTCAAGAAGCAACCATCAATACGCTCTTCTTTGAATCCGCCATACTACTCCATCCACACTGTTTATACAGCGCGCTTGAAAAAAAGAAAAAAAAAATCTGTGGGACCAAGGCGACTAGCGATCGGCCTAAAAATAGCATTGGTAGTTATAGCACGCGCCTATTACTAGAGGGAATAATGCGTACACACATGCATGCAAAGTGCTTCCACCCTGGTACACACATGCATGCACTTACTCCACTCAGTAGTAGTACAGTACATGGAGAGAAAATTGTGGACTTGATTGCGGTTACCACGCCCTAATTAATTGAGCATTAAACCAAACGCGTCTAAAGTCTCTCTGGTGGTGGAAATGCATTGAGAGAAATGCATCATAATGAAGCACGCCCTGTAAATTGTGACGGAGGGAGGAGTAGTATGAAGGTGCAAAACCAAGCACGTATGGCTACCGGTCAACGCACCTCCTCTTGGCATATCACTGACATGTGGGATAGGAGTGTGAGCAAACCGATCTCAATTGACGGCAAAGAGCCAACCCGCTGTTCCTTGAGAGAGACGAGGAGCGAGAACACATAGACGGGCTCGCACGGAGGCCAAGATATATTCGAGCATGGTTGGTTGATCGATATCATTCATTACATGTTGGGCTGCCGTTTTCCGCCCTTCTCCGAATAAACGTGTACTTTATCGAGAGATAAAAAAGAGTACAGACGCCCCACCATGCGGTTCTAGTAGTAGTACTACTCGTACTACTGCGCTTGGCTCTTCGCCTCTTCGTGAAGTCGAACAATGATGGTACTCCGCATGTTGGGTACTACAGTGTATGCCTCTGACAATCTGACACCGAATGGACTGATGCATGTCCACCGAGGGTAGGTTGCATTAGTCAAAAGGCGTGCGAGCTTCACCTTGTCCTGCAAGCTTCTCCTCGCTCATGAAGTTGACGGGACACACCAAAAAGTAGTGCTAGTCCATACTCCCTCCTTTCCGGTTAATATGGCTTAATCTTTTTTGCGGGTAAATGAGAGAGCTTTATTCATATATAAGCATTCTTAGGACGATCAGCCAAGACACTGGTCACTAGGAAGCAAGGTACCCCGCAAAAAAAGAAGTAGGAAGCGAGGTGTTTCATCAAGCCAGCTCTCGGCCACATTCAAAGTGCAGCAAGCACGGTTCGCACGAAGATGCGCCGCAAGGTTTGCTGACCTGTTTACATGCTGAATAACAAAAAAAGAGGAAATATTACCGAGCGCTACTATTTGTAACAGGATATGAGCCAGAATTAAGCGAGAATTGTGGCGAGTGTTCCATGCAATCAACTTCCATTATCACATGCGAGAACCCTCAAAGAGAACCAAATGTGTTGAAGATTGCTTTATCACATTTTAAAATTATAATAAGAGTGCAAACGCTCCTCCATCCGGTTCCTAGTACTAGTATAGTACGTACCTTTATAGACTATAGTAGTAGTACTAGTAAACTTTGCGCTTGGTTGTTCACCTATTCGGGAAGTCGAACAATAATAGCACTAGTAGTATAGTGTATGCTTCTGGAAATTTGACACCGAATTAACTATTGCACGTCCACCGCCTGAGCGAGGGAGAGCTTGCATTAGTCAAAAGTTTCTCCTTGTCCTGTGATCCACCGCGCGCAAGCTTCTCTCGTCCTGCAACCTTCTCCTCGTTCGGCAAGTTGACGGACACAACAAAGTAATGCTAGTCCATACCGCCTCCTCTCCGTTAATATGGCTTAATTTCAAACGAGATAAATACACTCTCTGTCACTCAGATATTTGTAAAAATACGGTCAAGGACTTCATAATACGCCATTGCGCCAATATATATTTTTTCCGTGTTTATACGGTCACTAGCTCACCCTCGACTGAGTATGTGTGTGCATGCACGTAGGTTGAGCACTTGAGCGTGACCGTGTGTGTTCCGTCGTGTGCTCGGACATGCATGCATTAGGGCATCGCGCGCATTTTTATGCCCATGTGTACGCAGGACTATTGCATACACGTAGGGGAGTACGTAGGGGCCACTAAGGAGCAGTCAAATCACACAGTTAGTCGGAAGAAGCAACCATCATTTCACTCTTGAATGACACGTACGCAATATAAAATGGTTGATATGGAGAGAAAAAGAAAACCACTATATATACACTAGCAGGAGCCTAAGCTACAAGCCTGCTTGCTTAGGTTGCTCTCTTCACAAGCATAGAACGACGGGCCTGATCCCGCAGCTGGGGGAAGGGAACAATGTTCTGCATAGACGCGGTCGACATCGGCGAGGGAGAAAACCCACAGTCGGTGCGTCCCAATCGGGGGTCACCACGGTATGGGCCGATGTCGCGTCCCAACCGCCCTTCTAGCTACAGCCCGACGTCCCAGGTAGTCCATCTTCCTTTTGGAGCCGGCTTGCTCCACTGCCGTAGCTCCATCTCCATGTCGATCTTTCTCTACTTCTACCGGCTTCTACTTGTGATGAGTTTATGTCTCATGAACTAGTGCCGCATTATTATTCTAATCACACTTCTTCAATATCTTTGCCATCGTGGATGCTCAGTCGATTTTAGTGGAACTGCACAAAAGCATCGTATGATCCGAGGGTGCCAGCCGCCTTTCCTTCGACAGTGTTCTACGGCCAGGAAATTAAATCATGTTTAGGGTTTAGGGTTTAAGTCATAGTGACCCCATCAGTAGTTTTTCTTTCGTACACGCTCTCACAACTTTTTTCTTTAGTTGTGAAGTAAATATTGGCTATGATCTGTGAATCATTGAGATGCATCAACATGCGTGTTAGTTTTCCTTTGTATTTGATGGAATGTTGTAACGGGGCAACCTTGGAATAGGAATGAAAATGGAGTGGAAAGTTTCCGTTTTTCCGGAGAAAAAATGGAAACGGAGAGAAACCAACGTATGTTCCGTTGGATCGCTCGGCATGCCACTCACCGCAAACCGAGTATAAGATAACTTTCCCGCCGCTTGTCGATGGATCGCGCCATGGAGTACTAGCACTCACCGAAGAGATTGACGAGTTGGGGAGGACAGCTAGCTGTAGCACGGACTCCCAAGAACTTTTACATGCATGTTGTAGCCGCTATTGCGACCTTTGAACGCGGAGCAGCCGCAGCACCGGAAGCGCGCGGGCGACGCTCTCGCCGGGCGCTGCTTCAATGCCGGCGCCATGAGAGGTCGCGTCCGCTCTGGCCGGGCATGAATGCGGCACTGACCGTTTCGGACGGGACGCATGAGCGGGTGATGAAGAGGGTTCGGTTGGTCAGACCGCCGTGGCAGCGGTCCGGACATGCGCAAACAAGAGATGTTGTACGTTAATATTGCTGCGTATATAATTAACAACGTAAATAATGTGCCAGTTGGACAAATATGATTGGAGATGGAGATGGAAATGGAATTTTACGTAAACACGGATATGCATGTCTATGTCTATGTGTGTGTGCGCGACGACTCGCGACCTGGAAGCGGGGACGTGTTTTTGATCGAGTTTTCTTTCTTGGTACGTTAGAAAATCAGTTTGTCTAATTCACATCTAGATGTTATTTAAGGATATCACATCTAAGCTCCCACAAGTATATAATGTAGCAACAAGAAACAAAAAAACTAGGAAAAAAAATAGACCACAAACAGAGTGGACATCAACTTAGATGTGACATAACTATGTCACATCTAGATGTGTCCTAGACAGACCCTTAAAAATTGTCCGCCAGTTTTCATTTCTTTTTTCCGGGAACGCGCGTATTCTATTTAAAACCACTGCTATGGAGAGATTTTTTTACTCCATTATAGCCTCTTGTTTGATAGAGTTTCTCGCCTCTCTCTCACCCTCTCCATATCAAAACAAGATGACAGTGTCCACTCTATCTCTCTCCTCACCGGTGGTCACAGATCCGCCGAATCCCGTCCCATCGCGGGAGGTGAGGAGGTGCAGCGTTGACGTTGTCGCTGCCGGGCGACGGAGGAAGCCGATGCGCACCATCCTCTCGAGCCGGCGCTGGCGCGGACGAAGATCCTCCGCGCCTTTGTTCGCTGCCGTCGTGTGGGCAGATCCCGCCTCCCGCCTAAACGACATCTCGCCCACCGAGGTATAACTTCTTGTACTGGTCCAGCTCCCTGTGTCGCTGCGTGCATGGTTTTCTTCTATGCGACTACTCCCCAGCTCCCCATGCATAGTAGCTAGGGTTCATCGGCTGGTCCAACATCACCTACTAGTACTATTATAGAGGAAATGCCACTCAAAAGTTGTCCTGATTTATGCCTTGGTGGAGGTATACATGTTGTTTCGACAAAAGTACATGGTGGTTGTGCGGTCATTGTCCATATGGTGGTAGTACTATCACTGGTTAAATGAAGAAATGCTTTTTTTCTGGTATCCTGGTTTAGTTCCCATCAAGATAATTATGATGCTTCGCTTGTTGGTGTACTTTTCATTAATTCTTATTGACAATTGAGATGTCGTTGCTAACCCTTTTTATATTTTTGGAAACAGCGATGCGTGTCTCCATACCCGGCATGTCTTCCTCAATTTTAGTGGAACTGCACAAAATTGATGGCCATTGTTGTTCCGCCTCATCGTCTCTCTCGCCACGTGGTTCTTCCTTCCTCGAGCTTGATTATTGAGAAGAAACAGACCACAGTGAGGATTTGTCGAACTTCATAGGTGCCTCACCCAAACTTGATGCCAAATGGATGATGCATCACCATGATGACCTATCGATGCTCATGGTTGCGCCTCATGGTTGCGCCGGCTGGTGAAGTTGATCGATTTTCAATGAAAAACAAGCTGTCTTCCATCGCTGCTTTTGCTTGTTACGCACAAAGATGATATCCTTCGTCAGTTCACCTTGGTTGCGTTGGAGACGCAATGCGTCTTTCACGTTGGTGCAATTTTATCACACAATTGGCTATGAACCAAATGTTTCCTCGAAGAAGGATCGACGTTGGTACTAAGAGCATAAGTTTTGTATTGATTTCTAAGCCTTCTCACAACTTTGTCTCCAGCTCCCTGTAATTTTATTTGTCCAGCTATTAACTTTGATTTAAAAATGGTGTGGACTAAAACCCGGATGGACGTAGTAGCCTCCATTTTATTTACTCAGATATTAGATTTGATCAAGTCAAACTTTGTAATACTCTCAAACCTTTCCGATAAATGAAATTAAAATTCTTTATTTGTACACACTCTCACACGTTTCCGATAATTTGGCGCATGTGTGGTTGTTCACTTAAGGGAGGGTAGTGTACCACACGTGAAGGACAGGAAGTGCGACCAGGACACGTGGGCGTGGATCGTGAGTTCATCGGAAGTAGTACTAGTTTTCTTCACTGTACATTAAATAAAGAGTTTCGTTTCGTACTTACACAATTTAAAACGATTGTTATGGAGAGAATAAGAAAACCACTCCACTATATATTAGTCATATACACGAGAGTACTATATGGACGCAGCTTCATTGACTTAGTGCACCTGCCTTTGGATTTATGACAGGTGGGCCCAAAATGTGGCTGGCTCACCGCATACAGCCAAAAGCAGGTGCAAAGAAGGCACCGGAGCTCAGTCCGTACTACAGTAGTATATATATAGCGGGAGCCTCATCGCTTGTTCGCTAGGGTTTGCACTTCCACACGCCGCCGACTACATATATGTTACACGCTGGAGGCTCAGCTGCTCATTTGCTAGGGTTTGCTATATTCACGCCTCTCACCCTCTCTTCACTAGATCTAAACAAGACTGCGTTGGCCTCTTGTCTCTCTCTCCCCTCACAACCGGGTGAAGGAGGCGTCCGTATCCCGTCGCACCGGGAAGGGGAGGAGGTGCAACGTTCACTCTATCGCCTTCGGCGAGGGAGGCAATCCACTGCCGGCTGCGCTGTTCTCTTTCACCCAGCGCCTGTGCGGGAGGGCCACCGACCCCTTCTTCCTCGCTGCCGTACGTAGTGTGGGCAGATCCGGCCTCCCGCCGCACGCCTTGCCACATCCCGATGACCCTAAGGTATAAGTTTCTTTGAAACCGTCGTTGCTCTAGCTGCATGTGGATCTTTTTCGATCTGTAGTCGAATCTAGGTCTTGGTTCAAAGAGGAAAGAAGGGTGCGGTGGGCTGGAGCAAGAATCTAGGACGTGGTTCAATGAGGAAAGGAGGGGCGGAAAGTAGTATAGACTGGCTATCCAGCCGCTTTGTAGGTCGAAAAGGGAAAAGGGGTAACCCAATACACACATCTGTAAGGAACCGATCTCTTTGTTGAAAAGGGAAAGAAACTGGGGGGTCGGGTAGTTTGTGCAGGACTAGATTTGCTGCCCTCACATAGGAAGAAGGTTCAAAGAGAACAAATATGGGACCAGCGCATATATGCTGCTTGGCTACATACTCTGCATCACCCATTTATACGTGTGGACGCACATGGTGCTGGCATGTCCCATACAACTATTTTGCTGTTGTTAATCTAAGAATGCCACCGGAAAATTGAAGCAATGCCACTGTTAAAAGTAAATTACATTTTTAACGAATGTTGTTTCAAGAGAATGTCTCTGTTAATATGAATCAATGCAACCGTTTTAGAAATGCTACTATCCTACTTTGTTTTCCATCCAAGATAAGTTAGATGCTTCTTTCTGTCACCGTTTGTTTCATCCTCCTTTATCGGCAAGTAATTGTTTCCTTTTTTGCCTCTGTTAAAACAGGGGTATCGATTCAACTTGTTGCTATTGCGACATTTTGCTTCGCTACTCGAAACACTTATGTTTTAAGAGTGTTTTGTGCAGTTCAACTTGAATGTCACACCGGTGACTTTGCTTAATTTTGGTGGAACTGCACAAAAGGAGATCGAGATTTGTTTCCAGTCTTCGTGGCGAGTTGTTTCAAATCTTGGTCTCAACCACATGATGTGCAGTGTGCTTTGAGATGTTGTGCTACTTGTTTTGGTACTGTTTTAAATAAATGTTGAATTGAAGCTATTGTATTGTTGTCTTTTCCCATTAAGTAGTGAACAAAATGGGACCAACCTGACATGATGCTTGTTGCTTTGTTACAACAAATTCAGCATCACCCCTTTATAAGCCAAGAATTGATGCCACTCTCGAATTAACTACTCAATCTTATTTCAAAACTGCAACACTTGTTAGGGATTGGCGGATTACCATTTTGTGGCGCATGTTTCATCCTCCTTTATTAGCCAAGAATTGATTCCTTTTTGCCTCTGCTTAAACAGGATATCTATTCAACTTGTTGCTATTATGACATTTTGCTTCGCCACGCTAAACACTTTGCTTGATTTCAAAGCAACCGCACAAAACGAGATTGGATTTCCTATTCGTGTTGGCAGATTCGTATTTTATCTTGTTCGTCTCATGAAAGGTCAAGACAGCCTTCATCCACATGATTGTGCAAAGGTGCTTTGAGATGTTGTGCTACTTGTATTGGTACTGTTTTAAATAAATGTTGAATTGAAGCTATTGTATTGCTGTCTTTTCCCATTAAGTAGTGAACAAAATGGGACCAACCTGCACATGATGCTTGTTGCTTTGTTACAACAAACTCTGCATCACCCCTTTATAAGTAGATGGAAGCACATACTGTTGTTGCGCCCACTCTCCCTCGAACTGTTTATGCTTTTGTTAATCTAATGTCATTGGTAAAATTAAGCAATGCCACTCTCGTAATTAATTAACTACTGAATCTTAGTTCAAAACTGCAACACTTGTTAGGAATGGTACTATCCTGCTTTGTAGTTCTTTCTACATGTTTAACCAAGGTATTGTTAAGATAATGTCTCATTAAAATGAATCAGTTGCATTGTTTTAGGAATGGTACTTTTCTCGCTTTGTCGTTCTTTATACATGTTGAAACAAGGCATTGTTAAGATAATGTCTCAGTTAATATGAATGAATCACACCGATGGAGAATTGCTACTCTCCCGCTTTGTTTCCCATTAAGATAAAGTAGATCAGAGATGCTTTTCTTCCGGGAGTACAAGTCATCAACCGTTATTTCTCAGAATTGTTTCCTTATACCTATTGTTGCTTACAGGGATATCAAAATTAAAGCTCGGTTTTATTCCGACTTCGATTTTAGTTGAACTGCACAAAAGGAGCCAATGTGTCCAAGGCAAACTGCTGCATTACTGGGTCCAGTTGGTCGTTCCACTTTGTAGAAAGAAGCAGTCACTGTTTGCGCTACATTACAGAAGGAATGACCGAGAAGCTTTACAGAGTATTATTAGACACCGGTGACATGACTAGTCTGCAGAGACCATTGGCAATTTAACAACACGTGGAGTGCCCTGGGCAAAAAGTGCCCAAACAAGTACAAGAAGCTACGACAGGACTCCACGATCATAGGCATTACATATTTTGAATGGGAAAAGCTTGTCAAAGTTTAATCATTGATGTTAGCAAGAAGACGTTAGTTTAATATATTGGAATTGGAAAACCTTGTCAAAATTTGCTCATTGATGTTAGCCAGAAGACATGCATTTGATATTTTTGAGTGGGGCGCCTTGCTTTGTGAGCAGCGTCGAGTGTTTTTTCCTATTCCTGTGTTCAGTTTAGAAGTAAATAGTTACTCTGTTGAGATATTCCTGTGTTAAGAGTTTGTTCTGAATATTGTCTATGTAATGCCAGGCCTTGTGTTTGATTGCAAAGTTGAGCTTGGAATGTTGTGGCATGCGGCATCACGAGCTGTTCACCGTGCCTCCTGAGAATAATGCTTCGTATTGTTTTGCATGTCGATCTAATGCCAGTGATTTGCTTGTTAAGAAGATCATCCTCTTCTGTTGTTTCCGTGCTTAAGAAGTTCATCGTCTGATGTTTCATTCATAGCCTATACGACAAGTCGGGTAGGTTAGACGTGAAACCATATGATCTTCCGACCAACTCATGATATTAGGCCGTGATTGGATCGTCGTTTTCCAACCAAAACCGCTTGTAAACCTACGCTTGTAAATTAAAGCAGATGGTCTCGGGCGAAGGCGCTTGGTTGGTCGATTTCGACTAGTAAAATATCGAAGTACTTCACACACGATAAAAACGCTGAACGACACTCGGACGATTGCTAATCCAGCCGTTAGCTGTTGTTTCAGCCTTGCCCATGGATGGCATGATACGCACGTCGTGCATGTATCGTCTGGTAATGTCGTCCATATAGCAGTGCTCGTAAAATATACACTGGTCTCTCAAATTACACGCGTAACCCGCCGGTTTTACTTACAGACCTCGGGCCCTCGGTTTCATTACACCTATATTTTACGCGTTGTTTCCGATGACGAGTAAATTACACTTGTATGTTAATACAGGTTTGAAATAAACCAGAGCTCCCAAGCGCGGCCTTACCGTTTCATGCCGCCTCGGTTTCTCAAGGTGCTCATAGGTGTCCGATGATCCTGGCTTCTGAATGAGCAGCGGGCGCCAGATCGACCATCCGTAGGGCCCGCGAGGCCCTCTCCGTTGTCCTTCGAGTTGTTGCGCCGCCGTGGCGCCGAGCATTGTTAACATCACAACGAACATGAGGATTCAGGAGATGACTTTATTTTTACTGGATGACACTAGGGACCCACTAGGGCCATAGCCGTACGTACGCAAGTGCCTCCTTATTATGTACAACTATATGCTTTCTCCTGGTTTCCTGACATCACGGTCTCACACCATTGTCAACCTATGTAGTCAATATAAATGAGAGAATTGCACAAGGTGCGGCCGACAGCTGGGACCAAGCAGCTCGAGCAGTATTTGTGTTTTTGAGGCGTGAGCACCGCAGAGTTTTTCTTGGCGATGATTTCGTTGTTGTTCGTGAGGAGAGCAGGGTATTAACTGGGGGGCTGTGGCCTGCCTAGCCCAGGCCGATATCCAGCCCAGATACTAATTTTTCAAGATGAAAATGGCTAGCCCAGCTATACGTCTTTTGAGGAATACCGAGCAAGGTCAACTTGTTATTCTCCACTCACTGGGCTGCAAATCTTTCCTAGGAGGGATGCATTAGGCTTAACAGGAAAATGGGCTTTAAAAATAATAAATGGGATGTAATTATAAAATGGGCAGTAACTGTAAAAAATGCACCAAACATGAAATTAGTTTATAAAATATTATTTATGGATTTTGAAAATCTTAAATTTTCATTGTTGCGCCAGGCAATGTTTCGTTGGATTTTTACGTAATACAAATTTATATTTAATCTGACTAGAAATTTCGGGATAAAAATATTTTGGATCCCATCAAAATGTGGGAAATTTTATTGAATTCTGTCTTCAACGGTTGGTTGAAATTATTAATCGTTGTCCTAGCTAGAAAATGGGATGTACTTTTAACAAACTGTAAATGGGCTGTTGTAAATTCCATTAGAATTCAAAAATGGGTTGTACATTCTTACAAAACGCAAATGGGCTATAAGTTCTCGCCACACACTTGTGGGCCTACTAAGTGTGCGTCCCTAAAAAAATAAGTTGACGCAGATGCAAGGCTTTGTCAACTTATTATAGTCAACACACGGTTCTAGTAGCGTTGGCGTTGGATGTCTATCCAACGGATGTCGTGCTTCTTCTTCAATCTCGGATATTCTTAGCTTCGCCGCCCAAAAATGATTCCTCCCACGACATCCGGGCGCACTGTTTGAAGGCTGACTGTGGCCTACTAAGTTGGAGCGTACCAAGGGCTTTGTCAACTTAGTCAATATAAACGATTCTAGCTTCAAAGGACCGTCGATGTCCATCCAACGGCCGTAGTGCTTCTTCAACCTCTGGTCTTCTTGGTCCAGCCGCCCAAAGCAGCGCCGGTCGTGCCGCCTGCTCCTGCCTCTCGTGGCCAGCTGTGCTGCCGCGGAGGCCTCACCGCCCCCATACTACTCCCACCGCTGGCCAGGCCATCCCTCCACTCACCCACACCCCTGTTATTCTACGGTGACGGCAGCCTCACACCGCAGCCGAACCAGTGAACCCTCGTACTCCTCTCCGCGCGGGCTTCCACTGCTGCGTCTTCCCTGGCTCCGCGTCGTCCCCTTCCTAGGCCTCGCCATCGTCCACCGCCCTGGTGCTCTCGGTGCGGCGTGGTCAACGTGATCAACGACCGACTTCCATCGGAAGAGTACTGTACGTGGAGAGGCCGACAGCTGGGTCCACGGCGGCCGCAAGGAAGTGCCTCCTTATTACGCGCAAAATAATTATTCCTCCACCTGACAACGGGGACCCACCGGACGGGCCACCTTATTTCGCGAAAAAAGCGTTTCCCCCTGACAGCTGGGACCCACCGGACGGGCCACCGTATTTCGTGAAAAACGTTCCCCCCGCTGTCAGCTCGGACCCACCGGAAGTGCCTCCTTATTACGCACAAAAAAATGAATACCCGCTGCTAGCTGGGACTCACCTTGGTGGGAGGCTAACTTGTGGGCCTACTAAGTTGACGGGGACGGAGGGCTTTGTCAACTTAGTCAATATGAGCGATTCTAGCTCAAGTGACCGTACGATGTCCATCCAACGGCCGTAGTGCTTCTTCAACCTCTGGTCTTCTTGCTCCAGCCGCTCAAAGCAGCGCCGATCGTGCCGCCTGCTCCTGCCTCCCGTGGACAGCTATGCTGCCGCGGAGGCCTCACCGCCCCCTACTATTCTCACCGCTGGCCAGGCCCTGCGGCGACAGAGACCTCACACCTCAGCCGAACGAGTGAACCCTCATACTCCTCTCCGCGTGGGCATCCACTGTCGCGTCTTCACCGGCTCCGCATCGTCCCCTTCCTAGGCCTCGCCGTCGTCCACCGCCCTGGTGCTCTCGGCGCGACGTGGTCAACGTGTTCAAGGAATGACTTCCATCGGACGTGGAATGTACGTGGAGAGGCTGACAGCTGGGTCCACAGTGGCAGCAAGGAAGTGCCTCCTTATTACGCAGAAAATAATGATTCCTCCACCTGACAGCAGGGACGCACCGGACGGGCCACCGTATTTTGCAAAAAAAAAACATTTCCCCCTGACTGCTGGGACCCACCAGCTACACCTTCGCACGCAAGGAAGTGCGTTCGGGCAAAAAAAATGATTCACCCCCCTGACTTCCGGGACCCACCAGCTACATCTTTGCACGCAAGGAAGTGCGTCCGGGCTAAAAAAACAAAACGATTCGCCCCCCTGACAGCTGGGACCCACTAGCTACATCTTCGCAGGCAAGGAAGTGCCTGACAGTCGGGACCCACCTGGTCGAAGCATACGTAGCGTTGTCATTCTGGTCGCGAACGTGTACGTACATATATACTGGTCGATGTGGAGGCATGCATGTGTCGTAGTAGAGGCGCGTACGTGTCATAGTAGAGGCGCGCACATAGCGTGTACACGTACGTACAGCGGCCAGGGTGCAAGAAAGAAAATACAGCCACATACGTACATACGGGCAGGGTCTCGAACGCCTACTCGTGCATACGTACGGCGAGGGCTCGTATACATGGCTGGGTCGGAACGGAGAAACATCGCCGTCGTCGTGTTCATGGGGAGGCAACGGAATGCGTCGTGTTCATGGGGAGGCAACATAATGCGTCGTGTTCATGGGAAGGGGTGTGGCATACCGCAAGACGCAGGAAACAGACCTCCTACGGTCGAAACGGGGGTCCTGTTGATCGGAAGGAGTGTGGCATACCGCAAAACGGAGGAAACAGACCTCCTATGGTCGAAACGGGGGTCCTGTTGATCGGGAGGGGTGTGGCGTACTGCAAAACGGAGGAAACGGACCTCCTATGGTCGAAACGGGGGTCATGTTGATCGGGAGGGGTGTGGCGTACCGCAAAACGGACAAAATGGACCTCCTACGATCGAAACGGGGGTCCTGTTGATCGGGAGGGGTGTGGCGTACCGCAAAACGGAGGAAACGGACATCCTACGGTCGAAACGGGGTCCCGTTGATCGGGAGGGTGTGGCGACGCAAAAACGGACGAAACGGACCTCCTACGGTCGAAACGGGGGTCCTGTTGATCGGGAGGGGTGTGGCGTACCGCAAAACGGAGGAAACGGACCTCCTACGGTCGAAACGGGGGTCCTGTTGATCAGGAGGGGTGTGGCTACCGCAAAACGGATGAAACGGACCTCCTACGGTCGAAACGGGGGTCCTGTTCATCGGGAGGGGTGTGGCGCACCGCAAAACGGGACTCCATGGGATACTGTTCATGTCCACCGTCGACCTCCTCCATCCTCCACGGGCTCCTGTTCATCCAGCCTCCACCGCACGCTACTCCACCGCCATCGCTCAACCAGCCCTCCACGGGCACCCTCCACCGCTCTCTTTGCTCATCCAGCCCTCCACACCACGGGTCCTGTTCAACCACCCTCCACCGCCTCTCGCTCATCCAGCCCTCCACACCACGGGTCCCGTTCATCCAGAGGCAACGCCACCGCCATCGCTCATCCAACCCCCCCCGCAATGCTCACTGCTCATCTAATCGATCGGCTTCAGCTTAGCAGCAGAGCGGCGAATCGCCAATCGGGTTCGATTAACAGCCATCGATCGATCGCTCGGGTTCAAGAACGCGAGCCTGCAGAAGGTAATCGCCGGGTTCAGCTAGAGCCCAACACCTCGCTCGGGTTCGATTAGAGCTAACGCCGCACGCACGCCAGCAGCGTCGTGTCACGAGAGAAACACGCATCGCTTTCGCCCCGACCTCCCACCGTAACGAGGAACTCCCGAATTTTCCTCGCCCTCGCTTCTACCACGGTTTTTTCCATCATGGACGGCCCAAAGAATGTCATGCAGCCGCGTCTCCGGCCCGCCCAGGACGAAAAGCCCATTTTCTGTCATGATTTTTTATCGTAGAAGTAGGAGCCCACCACATCTATGATTATACCGGGTTTTTTCACAATTATCGTCATAGAAGTGTCATATTACAGGAAAAAAATTCGTTCGGCCCAAAATGTCACGGATGTGTCTTTTTTTGTAGTGCTCCTACTATGGGCTGCAGAGCGTGGCGGCACATATCAGGGTATGGTGCATGCAGAGACGCATGGTATGCTGTGTACACACAGTTTTGCCTGATGAACGAAACCGCGCTGCCATCATGATCCTTGCCGTCGGTTATCTCCTGGTTAATCGGATAATTCAGTCTGACAAACAGAGAGCGTGTGCCAAGGCTACTTACCAGCCTCTAGTCAAAAATTCCTGAAGGCCCAGAGAAGCTGGGATCCCGCTCAAAGGCCTTCGCAAAGGATCGTGATTGTATTCCGCGAAACAACACGTCCGGTATGTGCGAACGATCATCAATCTTTCGCCGTCAGTTCGATCGAGCCAGAACCACCGCAATCGCCATGCTGCTTTTCTTTGAAAGGTTCGGGATTAGGAAGGTAGGGACACCAAAGTGCCTACAACATCATATCAAGTTGAGTCAAATAAAAAGGGCTCTTGATTTAGTCAATCTTAAGAACAGCATGTTATGAGCATGAATATTTTTTCAGCAAATGTTGACATAATATAAGCAAGCCATCATGATATCATAGGAAAGTAACATACCGCTGTAACAGCCGCTTTATAGCGATGATGGAGTAGGCCAGCAATACGTCCAGCCATAGAAGGAGTCGACAGCCGTAAATGAAGCCCCGTGTTCAATGGCATCGAGAACCATGGAGGATGTATGATCCCGCGATGGACGTGCAGATTTATCCACTTACCGCAGTGACTGCCGATAGGCGAGACCGCGGTTGAAGAATGCAATTAGCCTGAAGTCTTTATAATTCGCAGATCTTGTGGGCACTTGGCAGATTACAACCTTGAGCAAATCAAACTTGGTATCATGTTGGCTACGGTAAGATTCTGAGTATTCTGGGCCGCGGTGCCAAAGCAATGCAGTGTTAATCGAAGGAAGGGGGATCAATCGCCGGGTGTAGACCTCCACGAGCATCCAGATGCTGCGACCGTCGACGAGCACCATCCAAGACGTGTTCATGCCGACCCAGTACATACCGTTAATGTAGTTGAGGCTGAGGGGGATCGGATCGCAGTCAAGGGGGTTGATGCTTGCCACCCTACGATCGTTATGCTACGTGACACGCCGTTTCTGAAGATCAGGCGGCATCAGCAAGCAAGGAGCTGGCTTAAAAAGCTCCAGCTTGAGGGCTTTGAGTAAACGGTACAGCCCCGACGAGCACGCCAAGCGAAATGGCATGGTAATCTTGAGATTGTCCACACGAAACAATGAGCTTGATTACCTTTGTGGGGAGCGAATTCCAGCCACTCTTTCGGCGGACGCTGCTCGGTTCTGCCATTGTTAGTGCTTGGGTTTCGGACGAGGGGGGAGGCGCCTTAGCGGGGATGGAAGATTGGACGAGATTATGTGCGGACAAAGATGGAGAAGCGAATATGTGCTGCGGGAAGTTGACAGGTGATGATGACTACAACACGCCGCTTGACATACGAGACACATACCAGCAGCGTAGGGTCATGTCGATGCCAGACAACTTGCTTGAGTGATCATAGTACTGGTACTCCCTATAGTGCTATGCGCTAACTTTCTTGAGTAGAGTAGTAGAGTAGGACTTGGAAAACCCATGGCATCCTTTACCCGCCGACGCGGTGCACGGGGACTCCAAGGAGGTTCACCTGGACATACGCATTATCAAGTTAAATGTTGATCATTAGTCTTCGCTCAATGTAATCCGCTGTCTAAGCATGTGGAGACTTCCATGCAGGATCTTGCTCTATTGGAGTATCGCGCATGAATAAAAGTGT
This sequence comes from Aegilops longissima, assembly GCA_021605205.1. Classification (NCBI taxonomy): domain Eukaryota; kingdom Viridiplantae; phylum Streptophyta; class Magnoliopsida; order Poales; family Poaceae; genus Aegilops; species Aegilops longissima. Next base: position 492,418,266 of record CM038678.1, read on the forward strand.
ATCCGCTTATGGTTTAGTCTAGAATCTTCCATGTATGAATTTTTACTACAGTACTGGTGAAAGACTTACGATGAACCATTTCTTACATCTCCTCTGCCCGCTTGCAAGTCATCCTGATTTAATCCCTCCGTCTAGGTGTATAAGGGCATGGTTAATATTACTTAATAGTATAGCCAACTGTTGACTATAAGAAAGTGCCATGTCATCTGTAGCCAACATGTATAACAATCGATACTCAAAACTAATTCTTAAAGATCATTTCTTGCAAAGCACAATAAGTGTTATTTCTTCACAAGTTTTGGATGCAGGTTGAACAGTTGAACGCTTTTGTTTGCAAAAGATACCTTTTATCTATTTCACCCGGATGTTTGTGAGCTCTAGAGATGAAATAATATCCAAGAAACCTATCGATACCACATTACAATGAGATGACCCCCACATCCTTTGTCAGAATAAACAACTCCCCGATCAATGCATTTCACTCTTCGGTGCAACGCACGGGCACCTTACTACTATAGATTAGTACAACCAAAAATTGTACTAACATTATATATAGTATGATAAATGCTGATGCATGTCACCTAAAATTATATCATTCAAAACTATGTTCAAATACGAATCCAACGATATAGTTTTTGTTGACATGCACTAACATTTTGTCAGTTAAATCTTCAGTCAAATTCAATGGGGGACTAATAAACCACGACCGATGTAGTACAAGTGTAGAGGGCGGCACTGCAGGGAGTCTCACCTCTCACCCCGCTCGTGGTGCGGCAGTAAAGCCATCATATCACAAAACCCAACCACTCCTAGTAATAAGTGGCCTGGTAAAATAAATGGACAAGCAACCATCACATCCCTCCGTCTTTTTTGCATTTCATCTCTCTGCATTTACTTTCTTCGGTTCATCTCGCACACTCGATCCCTAGCTACTACTCCTAGGGCCAGTTCTTTTGGCGGCTTCCCCAGCTTTTCCCACAAGACTAGTCACAGTGGAGAGTAACAATAAGGCGCCTCACTCATTTATTTGGGCTTCTAAACTACTACTCCGTCCTGGTTTATTCCTCACCATTGTAATTTGTGCTAAATTTTGACCAAAGATTTAACTGGTTTATTCCTCACCATTGTAATCCCTCCGTCTAGGTGTGTAAGTCATCTTACGAAAACCAAATAATCCCAAAACACTTAGGCGCTGTGCATTAACTTCTACCTCATTTCTTGTTTCTTAACATATCAACCAATAAGAGATAAAGAGTGTGCATGCTTTTAATGACTTGAGATATCAAACACAAATATGCAGTGGTTATTTCATTGCATGCAATACTATTAATTAGCAAATAAACATTAACGTTTCTCGTTTTCTCCTCCTCCTTGGTCACGGTGCACAACCTAAGATGACTTACTCACCTAGACGGATGGAGTAGTGCATGTGACATGCACTAACATTTCATTAGTTAAATTTATGATCAAAATTTGACACAGATTACAATGGGGACCAATAAACCAGGACGGAGGTAGTAGTTATGGGATTACTAATCTAGAAGCCTAAAAGAACTGGCCCCTGGTACTCCTACTAGTAGTAGTACTCAAGTTGGAATTCCAATTGCACGGCACAACTTGTTAGGCAAAAAATTCGATACAGGGTGTAGGAAGCGGTTTGGGAATTTGCATGCCTTTCCAACCAGTGAGATACTCCATAAAGTACGATAGAGAAATAACCACAGAGAAGGAAGCTAAAAGTAAACAATCAAACGAGTATTTTTGCATTTGTTTTGCATTGAATCGTTTCACAAGCTTGACTAGTGCTGTTTTTCTACTTTTACAAAACCGCATCGTAATGTTAAAACATGCATTTGCACGCATATAAGTAATAGTAGTACTCCCTCCGCCTAGGTGTATAAGTCTTCCTCCTTCTTGGTCACGGTGCACAACCAAAGATGACTTATTGACCTGGACGGAGGGAGTAGCACAATCTGCAAGCATATATCGAGAGAGGCGTGTAGTGCGATAGTATATAGTAAAGTTTGTGCTATATGCACGCATTTGCAAAATGCATATTATACACAAGGTTTCCAAACTTTCCTTTTACATACTTAATTAAGGACGCTAAAATTCCTGAACGTTCAGGATTTATCATTTGTCCCCAAAACTAATGAGATCGCTTTACGAAACAAAAATTATACTCCTCCTAAAAGCCACGCCGCCGCAGAGGAGGCGCTGGCGCGCCACGAGTGCCCCGTGCGCGGTTGCTTTCAAAGCCGCCGACACAACGCTTCTTCCTCAGCCTCGCAACTCGCGAGGTGCTGATTAATGGCTTGTCGGCGAAGCGAGCGCGATCTCACCGTGTGGTGATCCGCGCCAACAGTACTCCTCCTGCTGGAAGCGTGCACCGTCCACGTATCGCCAAGCGTAGATGAGGCGCTTGGGCCCGACCGCACTCAGGGCATCGGCACGGGCGTCCTCCGCCACCCTCACGGCCCTCGCACGAGCCTTCTGCCAAAGAGCCAATTGCCTGACTCTCTCGGACGCGACATAGGCCTCCCATGCAGCTTGTTCCGTGGGCGCTTCTCTTCCTCGGCCTTCTTCTCCGCTCTATTTTGGCGTCGCTTGAGGCAAAGCCTCCCACAAGGCGACATCCATTTCTTTCCAAAGCTCCTCAAGGATGGGGGCTCGGCGGGCGGCGCGCGTTCCTCAGAAGCGGGAGCCGACGTCCTCCGTGCGCGTGGTGGCGAGATTGGGAACGCCGACGGGTCCACCTCGACGCGTCGCGGCGAGGAGCGGAACACCGACGCGTCCTCCTCGACTTGTGGCGGCAAGGAACGGAACGGCGACGCGTCGCATCGCGACGAGGAGCGGAACGCCGACGCGTCCTCCTTGACTAGTGGCGGCGAGGAAAGGAATGGCGATGCGTCGCGTAGCGGCGAGGAGCGGAACACTGACGCGTCCTCCTCGACTAGTGGCGGCGAGGAACGAAACGGCGACGCGTGACCGTCCACGCGGTGCAGCGAGGGGCTCCTAGGGCTTGGGAGGGGCGATGCCATGGTGGTCGACGTGAGAGGGAGGGGGAGGAGATAGCGATGAAAGTGAATGTGAGGGGGAGGAGATAGCGATGTCGTGGGAGGCCCAGTATTTATAGCGAGCAATGGCACACCTACGTAAGATATGGATTGAGCTGCAGACGACTTAATCTGCAGGTCAGTTATGCCAGCGACATGTGGGCTGACCCTGCTGGGCCCATATGTCGCTGACCCAATGCACCTGCAGTTAAGTAACAGCTACGTGGGCATATTTGTTGGAGTAAATTACGGGGGAGCGAAGGGGTGGAAATATTGCTGGTCACAACGGATTGGACGAGCGTGGGGGGAGGAGAGTCATGCATGCAGATTTTTTTCACATGGGGTGGAGTGGTGGGACCGCCGGAGGGAGAAGGAGAGTTTGGCAGGCATATTGTTTCCACACATTGAGAGGAAAAGATTTGGAGACGAACGGGCTTCCTACAGGTATGGGGAACGGTGCATAATAAGTCATCTTGCATGCCGGGCTAGGTATAGTCTGAAGTCATTAAAAACATACACGCCCCACACATGTTCATATTTCAAGGTGCACTGAATTATTGCATGTAATGATTAAGGCTGGCCATAATGGTGGTATCTTAGCTAGTATCATGCACACGAGAATAGCAAACATGCTGATGTGGCAAAGAATTAAAGAAGAGAGGGGGGTTAGAGTAACTAGTGTTCATGCATGCATTGGTAAACACATTTTTTTGTGAAGAACGACAAGCTTCTAAACTACTACTCCGTCCTGGTTTATTCCTCACCATTGTAATTTGTGCAATTTGACCAAAGATTTAACTGGTTTATTCCTCACCATTGTAATCCTCCGCCTAGGTGTGTAAGTCATCTTACTAAACCAAATAATCCCAAAACACTTAGGCGCTGTGCATTAACTTCTACCTCATTTCTTGTTTCTAACATATCAACCAATAAGAGATAAAGAGGTGCATGCTTTAATGACTTGAGATATCAAAACAAATATGCAAGGGTTAGTTCATTGCATGCAATACTATTAATTAGCAAAAACATTAACGCTTCTCGCTTTTCCTCCTCCTTGGTCACGTGCACAACCTAAGATGACTTACTCACCTAGACGGATGGAGTAGTGCATGTGACATGCACTAACATTTCATTAGTTAAATTTATGATCAAAATTGACAAGATTACAATGGGGACCAATAAACCAGGACGGAGGTAGTAGTTATGGGATTACTAATCTAGAAGCCTAAAAGAACTGGCCTCGTACTCCTACTAGTAGTAGTACTCAAGTTGGAATTCCAATTGCACGGCACAACTTGTTAGGCAAAAAATTCAAGGTGTAGGAAGCGGTTTGGGAATTTGCATGCCTTTCCAACTAAAGGAATTCCGCATAAAGTACGATAGAGAAATAACCACGAGAAGGAAGCAAAAGTAAACAATCAAACGAGTATTTTTGCATTTGTTTTGCATTGAATCGTTCAAAGTTTGACTAGTGTGTTTTTCTACTTTTACAAAACCGATCGAATGTTAAAACATGCATTTGCACGCATATAAGAATAGTAGTACTCCTCCGCCTAGGTGTATAAGTCTTCCTCCTTCTTGGTCATGCACAAACCAAAGATGACTTATTGACCTGGACGGAGGGAGTAGCATACTGCAAGCATATATCGAGAGAGACGTAGGCGATAGTATATAGTAAAGTTTGTGCTATATGCACGCATTTTGCAAAATGCTATAATACACAAGGTTTCCAAACTTTCCCTTTAATACTTAATTAAGGACACTAAAATTCCTGAACGCTCAGGATTTATCATTTAGCCCCAAAACTAATGAGATCGCTTTTAAACAAAAATTATACCCTCCTAAAGCCACGCCGCTCAGAGAGGCTTGCGCGCCAACGAGTGCCCCGTGCGCGGTTGCTTCCCAACCACACAACGCTTCTTCCTCAGCCTCGAACTCGCGAGGTGCTGATTGGCGGCTTGTCAAGCGGCGAGCGATCTCACCGTGTGGTGATCCGACGCCAAAGTACTCCTCCTGCCGGAAGCGCACCGTCCACGACGCCAAGCGAGATAAGGCGCTGGCCCGACCGCACTCGGGCATCGGCACGGGCCCTCCGCCACCCTCACGGCCCTCGGACGAGCCTTTCCGCCAAAGAGCCAATTGCCCGACTCTCGGACGCACATAGGCCTCCCATGCAGCTTGTTCCTGGAGCTTTCCTCGCCTTTCTCCGCTTATTTTGGCGGCTCGCTTGAGGCAAAGCCTCCCACAAGGCGACATCCATTTCTTTCCAAAGCTCCTCTAGGATGGGGCTGCGGGCGGCGCGGCTTCCTCAGAAGGGGAGCCGACCGCCTCCGAAGTGCGGTTGGCGAGATTGGGAACGCCGACGGGTCCACCTCGACCGCCGGGCGAGGAGCGAACACCGCCGCCCTCCTCGACTTGTGGCGGCAAGGAACGGAACGGCGACCGTCGATCGCGACGAGAGCGGAACGCCACGCTGGCCCTCCTTGACTAGTGGCGGCGAGGAAAGGAATGGCGATGTCCAGAGCGGGCGAGGAGCGAACACGACGCGCCCTCCCGACTAGTGGCGGCGAGGAACGAACGGCACGCTGACGCCCACCGTGCAGCGAGGGGCCCTTAGGGCTTGGGAGGCGGCCATGGTGGTCCACGGAGAGGGAGGGGGAGGAGATAGCATGAAAGTGAATGTGAGGGGAGGAGATAGCGGCGTCGGGGAGGCCCAGATTTATAGCGCAATGGCACACCCACGTAAGATATGGATTGAGTGACGACTTAATTGCAGGTTCATTGCCACGACATGTGGGCCGACCTCTGGGGCCCATATGTCGCTGACCCAATGCACCCAGCTAGTAACAGCTACGTGGGCATATTTGTTGGAGTAAATTACGGGGAGCTAAGGGGTGGAAATATTGTGGTCACAACGGATTGGACGAAGGGGGGAGGAGAGTCATGCATGCAGATTTTTTCACATGGGGTGGAGTGGTGGGACTCGGAGGAGAAGGAGAGTTTAGGCATATTGTTTCCACACATTGAGAGGAAAAGATTTGGAGACAACGGCTTCCTCAGTATGGGGAACGGTGCATAATAAGTCATCTTGCATGCCGGGCTAGGTATAGCTCAAGTCATTAAAAATACACGCCCCACACATGTTCATATTTCAAGGTGCACTAATTATTGCATGTAATGATTAAGGCTGGCCATAATGGTGGTATCTTAGCTAGTATCATGCACG